>OZ010787.1:67039501-67639501 GCA_963932465.1 Maratus speciosus | reverse complement strand
TATATATAATATTTTTTAATATACAAATTACGGCACAGATGTCATATACGCACCGCGGTACCTAAGTGGCGCGAAAATGGTGTTATTTTGCTTAATACGGTAACCCAGCTATTGTTGTTTATTTATTTATAAATTGTTTATTTACTTTTATTTTCTTTTTTAAAATTATATAAACTGCTTTGTTATATAGTTAATAATTAAACATTTTTTTATTATTGTTATTTCCTTTTTAAAATAATAGCAAATTATTTCAAATATATATGTAACTGTATTCGAAAGCGAGGTTTTCGCCAAATTGGCGTCAGAAAAAAATCACACCAAACCCGGTGCGTATATGACGTCTGTGCGCAATTGACTTCTGCTTCTTTATAAAATTTGATAAATAGCTTTTTATATTAAATAAACTGTATCCATATGGAAAAAATTGCGTGTGAGTATGAAGCAGTAAAATGTGTTGTCAGAAAATAGGGGAAGGTGGCCTAAAATGATCCTTGTCGGCAAAACGATCCACTTAGGTTTTCTTCCAGACAGATCGCGCTATCTACAGAGTAACTCATAAACTAGTTGTGCCAAATAAAGAAGAAGCAATGGCGGTATTCAAACGATCGCAGTATTACGCGGCTGAATCGAATTCTTTGCAAAAGTGGGTTTTATGACATCTGTTATAAAGTAAGCACTAACTTTCATATTTATTTACATATACAGTCCTTCATGTACTAAAATATGACTTGGTTTACTTAATAGAGTATGTTTTTAGATGTGAATTGCACATGCTAAGTTTGTTATATTTCTCGGCGTCATCTAGTTATATGACCTAAAATGGATGGTCATGTTGCCGTGTAAAATGATCCATTATGTGGATAATTTTACTACCATTTTTGTAGCTGAAGAAAATCCGGTACCAGTTCCTAGCCATCATGGGAGCCAAATGTGTGACTGTCCCAAACCCTTCTCTTTGAGTCCACGTGTTAGCCTACCATCTCCAAAGAAAACGTAATCAAGCACTTCGTGAAAAAGGAAATCGATAGAAAGTGCCATTTTAACGAGCGTCGTTATAAGAATCAATTATTCTTGAAAACGAAAAATACTGAACAGAAAGAGAAGATGAAAGAAGCTGCAGCTAAGAAAATCCATTTAAAATATGCTAAATCTAAAAACGAAATAGCCGGAACAAGCAAAGAAAAGAGAATGAAATCAAATCAAAGACGTAGTTCCATCAGAGTTGCCAGTGGGCTACTTTTTTTAAATTCAGATTTCTTGATTGGCACCACTTTTCTGGAATGGTAAAATTCCTCTTGTTTCCGCCTTAATTAATATGTCATTAAATAAGGCGAATTTTACTATTTCAAAAAACTGGTGCCAATCAAGAAATCTGAATTTAACAAAAGTAGCCCACTGGCAACACTGATTCCCATAAAGAAGAAAAGGGTGCCTTAAAACCAATGTTTGGAATATAGTGAAACAGCTTCAGAAGATGAACACATGTGTGTTTATTGCGATGAACTATTTGTCTCCTCTGCAACAGGTGAAGGTTCGATCGTGTGTCACAAGTGCCGTAATTGAGCGCAAAATTCATGTACAGGGATAGATGAGAATGACGATTATGTGTATCTTTGCGATAAGTGCTTAAATATTTGCATTCGAATGGCGTCACAATTCCGAGTTTTCGGATGGGGCGGAAATAGGCATTATTTAACTTATTTCTGCATTTATTATGGGCTATTACTTTTGGAGCATTATTTTCAAGTTTTCCATTTTATTGTTTTTTTTTCAAAATTATTTGTGACACTTTTTTATTTTAAAATTTACATAAAATAAATTATGTACGCAATTTGATTGTAAAACTTATTTTATATCTTTATGTATTGTCATAATTACTTTTATATCCTTTATTTTGCCGAAAAAACAATTTACAATTATTTTTAAATGAAGAATCATTTTGCCCATGGGTGAGGGTAAATTAACCCTTTGGACACGTTTTCAAAAATCTATTTCTTTTCATTACTCAATTTGGTTTAAAAATATTATTAAAGTATGTTTCTGATGCAAAATATAGTGTAAAACATATTAGCATTTTATCTGAGTTTTATTTAAACAGTTATGTTATTTTACACAAGTTTTCCACTTAAGGGGATCATTTAAGACCACCTTCCCCTAGATTGTGCAAAATAATAGAAAATTTGGTACTTTTTCTCTTTTGGGGTATTGGCATTTCTTTAAAAATCTTGGTGTAATTCGGGCATCAGAAAGTGAGATTTGTTGTCAAAATTACTTCTGTTTCTCTATATAATTAGATAAATGCCTTCTTTATCTATACTAATAAAATGTTAAATAATGTGTATATATATTGAAAAAAAATGCGAGTGTATATAAAATGGAACAGTGCAAAGGTTCCCAGAAAACATGTTGCCAAATTTTATTCTTCGCCAAGGTCCGTAAAGTGGAAAAGTACCGAGAATTTAACTTTTGTATCCGGCTATATAAAGCGTGGTACTTTTGAAATATAGGGACATCGGCGTACTTTTTTAAAGTTTGTCATAATTTGCGTTTCAGAAGTGAGATTTTTTTCCAGATTTTTAAACAGTTCTGAAAACAAAATTAATGAACTTTTAAGCGTATTTATATAATCTATAAATATTTTATTTATAGCTACAGCATTGTTGTTTTTTTATATACAATTTACTTCTGTTTGTATACAAAAATAGTTAAATGGCTTCTTTATATTAAATAAATTGTATAGATATTTAAAAATACTTGTGTATATAAAACTGTGAATAATTTGCTAGAAAAAAATGTTGCCAAATTTCATTTTCTCTATCTCACCAAGGTCCCTATACTGTAAAAGTACCTAAAGCACATTATAATCGGGCAGTTAGGAGCTCAGACAATACAGTACCGTCTATTGGCGGTTATGTTATTAGTAGCATAGGGATGAAAATGTAAACACGTACATTTTTGTATCTTACACTTTAAATTCTCAACCATAGATTTTGAAAAAAAACCATAAAAGCGCGGAGTTTAAATTAAATTGCGGTGACCTTGATTACGATACGAAATATTAATCGTTTTAAATGGGAATTTCACCAAATTAGCCAGCTATCGCCAAGTTGGCTTCATATATGACAACTTAGTTTTGTCGCCAAATTTGGCGATATTTCGTCAAATTTCGCGATATTTCACCAAGTTGGTAAATATTTGGCGCTGTTGTAGTAACCCTGCATTAGCACTCATTACAATGAGGCGCTCCTACCGGAATTGTGAGGGACACACAGAGACTTGGATTTTATATAATTAGATACTATTGAAACCGAAGCCGAACTAGAACAGATTTTTACCCAGTCATGTGCAATTCCGTTTACGCAGGCGTTTACTGCAATATATCTTGGTTAGTTAAAGTTTGTTATTAAAATGCATATGATCATTATTTTTTATTATTATTTTATAAACTCAGAATGTTTACATGTTTAGTAGATAATCCTTCTCATAAAAGTGGTGTTTCTCGTTCCAGTGATTGTAAATAAAATCAACAAATCGATCCACATGATGATTAATAAGAATGGGCATACAAACACCAGAAGCTTCAACTTTTTACAGTTTAATAAGAGCGGTAATACAAGAAGAAAATTGTTACATTAAAACATTATAAAAGACTGCAGGTCGCCAAGCAGTTTTCACATACTGTACCTCACTCCAAGTCCTTATGAGTAGTGACAGATTTTTACACGGCACTCGGAATATGCATTTCTATACCGCTTTTTTTATGTGATATCACTTCTTTTTATGACTGTCGTTTTAGATTTGTTACTTGGCGGGATCATTTACAACGGGGTTGTTTTAGATGAGATATTGATTAATGTTAAGATATTGATTTATATGATTGCTACTTTATGTGCCGATTCTAGTACCGGCCTAATATTTAATTTATTCCTGTACTTCTTGTACTATTTTTGAGATTTTAAATTAGACTTAAAAAATTTATTTTAAAAATCAATTATATTCATTATGTTAATACTTTGGTTTATGAATGTTATTTTATGTATCGATTCTATTATCAGCTTAATATTCAGTTTACTTCTGTACTTCTTTGCACTCCAAGTCATTATTACACCCTTCGATTAGCCTAAAAACAAATTTTCATGAAATTCGTACGATCAGTTTCACAGAAATTAATTATTTTAAAATGAGCATATTTAAGAAACTGTATCTAAATTAAAGTGCGGTACTCGATTGTTGAAACGTTACAGAATGACCATGTCACTTCTATTAATGTATTATTTCTTGCCAATATGACCATTTCATTCGCTTAATATGTTTCGACTATTTCCAACCGAAATGATTCAATAAAATGAGTAATATATCATAGAAACTCGACAGAGTTTCTCGCCAAGCAAAAGAAACAACAGTGCAATGAACCGTAAATGAAAGGAATTTCCGCCAATTAAAGCCAAACGATATTTCAAAAATTTTTTAGTACTCTGTCAAGTTTATATTTTCCGGACTGACCAAAGTAGGATTTTGACCCCTCTATATCTCCGATTCTACTTAAGATATAAACAAAATTCTTATTTCTATGGAATGGGGCGTACCACGCGACTCATAAAACGAAAATAAAGTTGAATCCGGCCAATAGGTTTTTAGTAAATGCGATTTTAAAAGTGCTGTTTTTTGCACTTTTGAAATTCTTGTTCCGACCAAATCTGTTGACAGGGCTACAGCAATGTGTAATTATCGGATTTTTCGCGGATTACGGCATTAGATGTGTTTTTATGAGTAGTTCAAACCTTTGAAAGTTTCATGTAAAAATATTAATTAGTTTTTGATTTATACCAGTTTAAAGTCTCTTTATTTTTGCAGCGTGGCGTGCGTAATATGTGAGGCATTCTCACAATATTTGACCCGCTAGCTTCTTATTATTGTAGCGTGGCATACGTAATATGTGAGGCATTCTCACAATCTTTTGACTTTTAAGTCTCTGAATAATAATTTTTACTTTCTTCTATCTTTACAAGAAGAAAGTATTGGATTCGTGAAAAATCGACCCGATCAAGACAAAATAATTTCTGTTGAAACGCAACCGGAGCAGAACCTGATAACAAAAAACCGAAATCTGACACGAACCAAATATGATAACCGACCAAAATATTCTAAAGCACCATAAGCCGATCCGAGTAAGACAAAATAATTTCCGTGAACACACAACCGGAATCGAACCTAAGAATTCCATTAGAAAAAACCCGAAATCTGACACGAACCAAATCTGAACTCGATAAAAATATTCCAAAGAACCATAACCCGATCCGAGCAATAAATATTAATTTCCTTGGACACGCAAACCGAACCGAACCGAAAAATTCCATTAAAAAACCTGAAATCTGGACAGAACCAAATCTGAATCCGACAAAAATATTCCCAAAAACATAACCCGATACGAACAAGAAAAGATAATTTCCGTGGATGCAACTCGACCCCAACCTAAAAATTCCATTAGAAAAAAACCCGAAATCTGACACGAATTAAATCTGAACCCGACAAAAACATTCCAAAGAACCATAACCCGATCCGAACAAGACAAAATAATTTCCGTGAACACGCAACCCGACCCGAATCTATTTTTTTTTTAAACGAAATATGACCCGAACCAAATCTGATAACCGACAAAAATATTCTAAAGAACCATAACCCGATCCGAGCAAGAAAAAAAAATTCCTTGGACACGCAACCCGAATCGAACCTAAAACTTCCATTTAAAAAAACCTGAAATCTGACCCGAACCATATCTGAATCCAAAAAGTTATCCCTAAAAACCATAACCCGATACGAGCAATACAAAATAATTTCCGTGGACGCAACACGACCCGAACCTAAAAATTCCTGTTGAAAAAACACGAAATCTGACGCGAACAAAATCTGAACCCGCCAAAAATATTCCCAAGAACCATAACCCGATCCGATCAAGAAAAAACAATTTCCGTGAACACGCAACTCCACCCGAACCTAAATGTTTTTGAAAAAAACCCGAAATATGACCCGAACCAAATATGATAACCGACAAAAATATTCTGAAGAACCATAACCCGATTCGAGCAAGACAGAATAATTTCCTTGGACACGCAACCCGAACTGAACCTAAAAATTCCATTTATAAAAAATCCTGAAATCTGTCCCGAACCAAATCTGAATCGAACAAAAATATCCCAAAAAACCATAACCCGATACTAGCAATACAAAATAATTTCCGTGGACGCAACATGACCCGAGCATGAAAATTCCATTTTAAAAAGCCCGAAATGTGACACGAACCATATCTGAACCCGACAAATAAACCATTCCAAAAAACCATAATCCAATCTGAGCAAGGCAAAATAACTTCTGTGGACACGCAACCAGATCCGATCCTAAAAATTTAGTTTGAAATAAACACGAAATATGACCCGAACAAAATATTATAATCGACAAAAATATTCTAAAGAACCCTAACCCGATCCGAGCAAGACAAAATAATTTCCTTGGAAACTCAACCCGACTCAAACCTAAAAATTCCGCTAGAAAACCCCCGAAATCTGAACCGTACCGAACCAAATCTGAATCCGACAAAAATATTCCAAGGAATCATAACCGGATCCGAGCAAGACAAAATTATTTCCGTTGTCATGCAACCCGATCCGAACCTGAAAGTTCTACTTGAAGTTAACCCGAAACTCGAACAGTATCCGAAATAAAAATACATCAGGCTGTACCCCGATCCGAGAGAGCCAAATTAATTTCCGTGTACACTCAATACGACCAGAATCTGAAAATTCTATTTGAAGTCAACCTGGAACCCAACCCCGACCATAACCCGGTTTCGGATCGAGTTCAATTATAAATTTCTGGTTAGGATCGGGTTATAGTTCTTTGGAATATTTATCTCGGGTTAAGATTTGGTTCGGGTCTGATTTCAAGTTAACTTCAAATGGAATTTTTAGGTTCTGGTCGTGTTGCGTGATTACGGAAACTAATTTGCCTTGCTCGGATCCGGTTATGGATCTTTGGAATATTTTTGTCGGGTTCAAATTTCGGGTTTCTTTCAAATGAAATTTTCAGATTCGGATCGGTTTGCGTGTCAACGGAAATTATTTTGTCTTGCTCGTATCGGATTATTGACCTTTGGAATATTTTTGTCGGGTTGAAATTTCGTTTTTTTTTTTCAAATGAAATTTTTTGGTTTGCGTGTCCACGGAAATTATTTTGTTTTGCTCGGTTCGGGATATGGTTCAATGGAATATTTTTGTCGAGTTCAGATTTGGTTCATGTTAGATTTCGGGTTATTTTCAAATGGAATTTTTATGTTCGGATCAGGTAACATGTCCACGGAAATTATTTTGTCTGTTGGGATCCGGTTATGGTTCTTTGGAGTTTTTTGTCGGGTTCAGATTCGGTTCGGATCATTTTTTTTTCAAAGGAAATTTATATGTTCGGGTCGGGTAACATGTCCACGAAAATTATTTTGTGTTGCTCGGATCCAATTATGGTTCTTTGGAATATTTTTGTTGCGTTCAGATTTGGTTCGGGTTAGATTTCTGGTTTTCTTCAAAGGGAATATTTAGGTTCGTGTTGGGTTGCGTGTGCACGGAAATTAATTTGTCTTTATCGGATCAGGTTACGGTTTTTTTTCAATATTTTTGTCTGCGATCATATTTGGTTCGGGTCAGATTTCGGGTTTTTTCAAATGGAACTTTCATGTTCGGGTCGTGTTGCGTGTAGACTGAAATTATTTTGACTTGCTCGGATCGGCGTACAATCAGTTGTAATTTATTGTTTGGGGTTCGGTTCTGGTTATGGGTTTATAAGTCTAAAAAAATCACCCTGATTGGGAAATAAGTGGTTACTTGTCAATTAGCCTAACCGCTGTCTAGGCTCTATGTAGTAGACCTGAAAAATATTAGGCAAATTGGAAAATGAGGGATGATTCTCCAATTAACCTACGACATGTATATGTCAAATTGCAGTAAGCATTTAAAGTTGGTTAGAACTCGCGCGAACATAATGGGTTGAACATAAAAAAGGCAAAAATTCGCCAAAAACGTAAAAAAAAAAAAAAAAAAAAAAAAAAATTATTCAAAATTTTCGAATTTTTTGGCCCCAATCGTTCATGAGTTCCCTACAAGCAACCCGCGTGCCACATTTCGAAGCCCTGCGCCCTGTGGTTTCCGAGTTTTTGAGGTTACATAGATAGATACGCGCACGGATTTTAATAGGATAGATGTTATTGCATTCGACCCAGTTAAGCTCTCTATTGTAAGGCGGCATTGAAGCATTTACGGTTCGTTTACAAGGTCGCATTACAACCGATAGATATTTACTGAATGGCATGTATTTTAATGAATTTGTACCTTTCAAATCTCTAGACAATTTTAGGTTACTTGAAAGTTAAATATGAATTCAATATGCTCATCTAAAGGATCAACGATCCATGTTTCTACTTTATGAAAGATGTTTCTATTATCCACTTTATTAAAATGCTTATAGATTTCAGCCCACACCCTTTTAAAATTCCAATACTATGGGTATTTTTGCACACAAAATTTAGATAACAATTAAATGAACTTTAATTTTTCACGAAATCGGAATGATGCTTGACGAAGGTACTGCGCACAATAATCATCACCGAATGTCCTGCTGATATTTGGGGAGAAACTGTATTATAGAAACGTGCCAGTGGACCTCGATTATGGAAAGATCCTAGGTAAACACTGACTACGGAGAAACCACAGAACAGGCTCAGAAAGATAATGTAAGTACTTTAGTGAATCACAGAGTACTTATAGTCATGAAAATAATTCGACAGAACTTAAGGATTACTGTTTCCCAGCTAAAAATGAACTGCAGTGAAACTTTAAAAAAAATGTAGTTGGAAGACTGCGGTGATTTGGCACAAATCCCTGCAGTGTTTTTGAAGTCGACATAACTATAAATTAACCGCAGTAAATGTGTAGTTGATAACTACACACTCACCGCAGTCAATTTATAGTTATGTCGACTTCAAAAGAACTGCAGGGATTTGTGCCAAATCACCGCAGTCTCCCATATACATTTTTTTTGCAGTTTGACTGTAGCCTTTTAAAAATTTATTAGAAAATATGGGGAGAAATGCCGGATGTGCATAACATAAATAAGTCGTATTAGGCCTTTCCAACAAAATGCCACATGATGGGTGACTCCAAAATTTAGAAAAAGTGCCCCATTGGGGGGGGGCAAAGTGGGGGGAGGGAAACCGGATGTGCATAACATGAATAAGTGGTATTAGGCCTTTCCAACAATATGTTACATGATGGGTGACGGCAAAATTTAGAAAAGTGCCCCCCTTAGGGGGGGTGGGCAAAGTGGGGTGAGGGAAGTTGGATGTGTGCATAACATGAATAAGTGGTATTAGGCCTTTCCAACAATATGTCACATGATGGGTGACTGCAAAATTTAGAAAAGTGCCCCCCTTGGGGGGGGAAGTGTGGGGTGAGGGAAGCCGGATGTGCATAACATGAATAAGTGGTATTAGGCCTTTCCAACAATATGTCACATGATGGGTGACTTCAAAATTTAGAAAAGTGCCCCCTTGGGGGGGGGGGCAAAGTGGGGTGAGGGAAGCCGGATGTGCATAACATGAATAAGTGGTATTAGACCTTTCCAACAATATGTCACATAATGGGTGACTGCAAAATTTAGAAAAGTGCCCCCCTTGAAGGGGGCAAAGTGGGGGGAGGGAAACCGGATATGCATAACATGAATAAGTGGTATTAGGCCTTTCCAACAATATGTCACATGATGGGTGACTGCAAACTTTAGAAAAGTGCCCCCCTTGGGGGGGGTGGGCAAAGTGGGGTAAGGGAAGCCGGATGTGCATAACATGAATAAGTGGTATTAGGCCTTTCCAACAATATGTCACATGATGGGTGACTTCAAAATTTAGAAAAGTGCCCCCCTTGAGGGGGGCAAAGTGGGGGGAGGGAAACCGGATGTGCATAACATGAATAAGTGGTATTAGACCTTTCCAACAATATGTCACATAATGGGTGACTGCAAAATTTAGAAAAGTGCCCCCCTTGAGGGGGGCAAAGTGGGGGGAGTGAAACCGGATATGCATAACATGAATAAGTGGTATTAGGCCTTTCCAACAATATGTCACATGATGGGTGACTGCAAACTTTAGAAAAGTGCCCCCCTTGGGGGGGTGGGCAAAGTGGGGTAAGGGAAGCCGGATGTGCATAACATGAATAAGTGGTGATGGGGCCTTTCTAACAAGTTACATGAGGGATGTCGGCAAAATTTTGAAAAGTGGGGGGTTGCACCACCTAGAATACATCCTCACTCCTCTATGAAATTTTTATATATTATAAATGACATTTATCGGAGGGCTCTATAAAAAAATCCAATCTAAAAGGATGAAAATATTCAAAAAGTAAGAGAAATAATGAAATTCTTCGATCGGCCGTGGTGAAAATCTGTGAAATTCATCCATCGACAATATGAAAAAAATCGCACGAGTTTTGCAAATCAATCGCAAGGAAGCTCCCGCACATTTCCCCGATCAGTAGAAATAAAATATTGCAAAACTCGAGAATTGGTACCGTGAAAAAAATTGCAAAAATCATTACTCACTCAATGAAAATATTTATGAAATTCCCCAGTCCATTATTGAAAAGCCCCACCAGTGGCCGAGAGGTTCTGCTCTCGAAGCTGGTAGACGGGAGGTGCTGTGTTCGATCCCAATAGCGCCCGTCGGCCTAATCTTTCAGAGTTTTCTTCGGACCTTGGTTTTCCAAGCATAAATACGGGTTAGGTTCCCTTAGAAAGACCACCCACGGAGGGCACTCCCCCCCGTTAGGGCCTATATCCCTCGTGCTGATAACTGGCCATCATAAACGCAACCAACAACCATTATTGAAAAAAAACAAAAACAAACAGAACAATTCTTCAGTCGGCTGCTTTAAAATATTGTGAAACTTGTCAACCTGTTGCAGAAATCAATCGTGAAATTCATCAATCGAGACAAAACTCACAAGATTCTTCAGTTGGTGGCATTAAAAAATGTGAAATTTGTCGACCGATTGCAGCTGAAAAACTGCTAAATAAGTCACATTAACTGATAATTGAAAACTAGTTATTGCATATAATATTTAAAAAAAGGAATGCATAATAACATTAAATGGGGGGAAAATCGCAAAATTCAATCTGTCACAGGAAAACAATGCAAAATTTTATTGATAAAAAATAGAGCTGTACTGAGTACTCGGTAAATACTGAGTATTCGGCATACTCGGCGAAATTTTGGCCGAGCACGCGGCCAATATCGAGTAGTTGTAAGAATTTCAAACTGATCAGTAAAATGTTATTCGAATATCAATGTATAATATATGTAATAATTCATAAAACTATTTACTCAGTATTTAACAATATGTGTACAAAATATAGAAAAAGTTAAGCAAAAACCCCTCATAAAATAATTCAAGATTAAAATTTAGTTTCACACATACAAATAAAAGTAAGTTTTTCTTATTACACAACTACTCGGTATTCGGTCGAGTAGTCAGTGGCCGAGTACTCGGTACTCGGCCAAAGTACTACTCGGTACACCACTAATAAAAAAGGAGTCTAAGCAAACCAATTCAAATTATTTTTTGTGAACAAGGTACACGAATGCAAGAAAAAAATTTAGGTGCCAATGGGCAGTCTCTCACCACTAAATTTTATTTGTTATTTTTTGTCTAATATTTCACCTAAATTTTTTGTAAGAATTTAAGTGAAGAGAACTAATAAAATTTAGTGGTGAGAAACTGCCTGCTGGCGCCTAGATTTTTATACTTCTGTTCTGCGAGTGCCCATTTTTAAAAATTCGCACACAGCAGTCCTTTTTTCTAGAATCATCACTATCCTAGTGTTGATTCTAGATAAAAAGGGCCACTGAGCGGAAATGTTTAAAAAACAGCACACTTGTACCTTGTCGCTTGCAGGGAAAATCTGAAAAAGTGGTCTGAAAGTCGAAATTCATTCATCGACCATATGATAAAAATCCCACGAGTTTCACAAATCAGCATCAAGAAAAAACTACATTTTACCAGTGGGTAGAAATATAATATTGCAAAATTTGTCAATCAGTTGCATGAAAAAAAAACTGAAAATAGTCATTAAGTCGTCAGAAAATTTGGTGAAATTTGCCAGTTGATTGTTGGACAAAAAAGAGAAATCCTTTAGTTGGGGATTTTGATCAAAAATTTACCTTAACACTTTGGCTGCCCCCCATTTTTCAAAATCTGTTCCCAGGCACCGAATGCGTGACTTAGAGATCTGCACGGGCAGTCCCGTGGCCCAGAGTTGATTTCAGGGGGTGGACGGGGGGCTCTCATTGCTTTGGAAGGAATGTGTGTGTCCCCTCCCCGGACCACCCCCTGAAATCAACTCTGGGGCCACGGGTCTGCCCATGCAGATCTCTTAAGCCACGCATTCGGTGTCTGGGAACAGATTTTGAAAAATGGGCGGCAGCCAAAGTGTTAACGTAAATTTAAGGATATTGTCATTGGTTTAACATTAGCTTGTGAGTATTGTAACATGACAGTGTACTAAGCTCATTGAATATCCTCCTATGCAAAAAAAAAAAAAAAAAAAAAAAAAAAAAAACATTTAAAAGAAAAATTAAGGATATTGTCATTGGTTTAACATTAGCTTGTGAGTATTATAACATGACAGTGTACTAAGCTCATTCAATATCCTCCTATGCACAAAAAACATTTAAAATAATTAAGGATATTTTCAGTGGTTTAACATTAGCTTGTGTGTATTGTAACATGACGGTGTACTAAGCTCACACAAATCAGTATCAAGAAAAAACTAAATTTTACCAGTGGGTAGAAATATAATATTGCAAAATTTGTCAATCAGTTGCATGAAAAAAAACTGAAAATAGTCATTAAGTCGTCAGAAAATTTGGTGAAATTTGCCAGTTGATTGTTGGACAAAAAAGAGAAATCCTTTAGTGGGGATTTTGATCAAAAATTTACCTTAACACTTTGGCTGCCCCCATTTTTCAAAATCTGTTCCCAGGCACCGAATGCGTGACTTAGAGATCTGCACGGGCAGTCCTGTGGCCCCAGAGTTGATTTCAGGGGGTGGACGGGGGGGGGGGGCTCTCATTGCTTTGGAAGGAATGTGTGTGTCCCCTCCCCGGACCACCCCCTGAAATCAACTCTGGGGCCACGGGTCTGCCCATGCAGATCTCTTAAGCCATGCATTCAATGCCTGGGAACAGATTTTGAAAAATGGGCGGCAGCCAAAGTGTTAACGTAAATTTAAGGATATTGTCATTGATTTAACATTAGCTTGTGAGTATTGTAACATGACAGTGTACTAAGCTCATTGAATATCCTCCTATAAAAAAAAAAAAAAACATTTAAAAGAAAAATTAAGGATTTTGTCATTGGTTTAACATTAGCTTGTGAGTATTATAACATGACAGTGTACTAAGCTCATTCAATATCCTCCTATGCACAAAAAACATTTAAAATAATTAAGGATATTTTCAGTGGTTTAACATTAGCTTGTGTGTATTGTAACATGACTGTGTACTAAGCTCACACAAATCAGTATCAAGAAAAAACTAAATTTTACCAGTGGGTAGAAATATAATATTGCAAAATTTGTCAATCAGTTGCATGAAAAAAAACTGAAAATAGTCATTAAGTCATCAGAAAAATTTGTGAAATTTGCCAGTTGATTGTTGGACAAAAAAGAGAAATCCTTTAGTTGGGATTTTGATCAAAATTTTACCTTAACACTTTGGCTGCCGCCCATTTTTCAAAATCTGTTCCCAGGCACCGAATGCGTGACTTAGAGATCTGCACGGGCAGACCCGTGGCCCCAGAGTTGATTTCAGGGGATGGGCGGGAGGGGGGGGGGCTCTCATTGCTCTGGAAGGAATGTCCCCCCCCCCGGACCACCCCCTGAAATCAACTCTGGGGCCACGGGTCTGCCCGTGCAGATCTCTAAGTCACGCATTCGGTGCCTGGGAACAGATTTTGAAAAATGGGCGGCAAACAAAGTGTTAACGTAAATTTAAGGATATTGTCATTTGTTTAACATTAGCTTGTGAGTATTGTAACATGACAGTGTACTAAGCTCATTCAATGTCCTCCTATGCACAAAAAAAAACATTTAAAATAATTAAGGATATTTTCAGTGGTTTAACATTAGCTTGTGTGTATTGTAACATGACGGTGTACCAAGCTCATTCAATATCCTTCTTAATAAATGAAAAAATCATTTAAAAAATTTAAACGCATATGAAAACTCTGTCATGTGGAAAAAAAAATAATTCTTCGATCGCTTGCAGGGAAAATCTGAAAAAGTGCTCTGAAAGTCTAAATTCATTCATCGACCATATGATAAAAATCCCACGAGTTTCACAAATCAGTATCAAGAAAAAACTAAATTTTAACAGTGGGTAGAAATATAATATTGCAAAATATTGCCTTTATTATTTGATTCTGAGAAGTGTCATAATTGACGAAAAAAACTAATTTGGCCCTATTACCATTCAGAAGTGTAAATTTTCTTTTTAAAATAACACAATTCATATGATAGTAAAAAAAGATTGCTTCATTTAAAAAATTTAATATTTTACATAATTAGTGAGTATGTACTCATTAAATAAAAATTATTATTAACACAATGTGTCTAACCGCTTTGTATTACATAAAACTGTTTCATTCCTAAAAAGAAAATAAGTTACTTACCTGTGAAATGTTATGCACTTATTGTAGGTATCCTAGGCAGGCATCAATTTATAATTTGAAGTTCAGTATTAATTTTTTGTGTAACTGAACATCAAAACATACTTTAATACAAAGCACAGATAAGTATCTGTGTAAGATATATAAAAATTCTGAAACTTTTAATCTAAAAGAACATACTGATTGAAGCAAGTGTATATCTGAAATAAAACATTGTTAATTACTATAAATAGATAAGTGCACTAAATAAGTAAAATCGAACTATCTGGATAACTATCTGGATTGTCAGAAACAAAATTTTATCAAATGTTTTGGATGACATTTGAATTTAATTAATCCTGTTAATATGAAATGGACCTAATTTTTTTTTTTTCGCATGCATTAACCGTTAATAGTACAATCTCATCTAGATTTGAAATACTAACGATGATTGTACAAAAATTGCGACGGTTTATAAATCGTTATCACTTTATTCAAATTAACTCAATCGTGTGGATCTGAAATTAATTTCTTTCGATTGAGAATGTAAAAATACCCATACAGCCACTTTAATTCAATAAACAGTGGTGATATTTTTCGCCAAACTGCAAAATAAATGAACTTCTTTTAGCAAATCAACGTGGTACTCCGCGCCGATTTTCATAAACAAGCCGGCGTTTCCGTGAGTTGAGGTGTTTCTTTAATGCTTCTCCTGCAGTTGCAACGAAACCATGGGGTTAGACATTCAGCTGTAAGGGGTTGAAAAATAAATCATATGTCCAAATGAGAAATTTAAATAAAATAAAGGAAGAAAATTATACTATTTTTTTGTTGTTCTTCTTTGTTTTTATGAGGTAAAAGTGGAAAACTGGAAGTTATATGTATGTCCGATATGGAAGAAAGACAATTTATGCAATATGCAATGAGTAAACCCATCTGTGTTTCTAATTTCTAATCATGGGCGACATATAAAAGAATGGTTGGGCCACTGTCCCTCTTGATTTTGAAATTTATCTAATTAAATTTCCTTTTTCTTCGATTTTGAAAAACATAGTAAATTTTTTTCGAGTAATTTAAAATAAAAGAGGAACTAAAAACTAGTTATGAAGATAGTGGGGCAGTGAGCAAGGGAGACCTATTGCCCCTACCTTGATTTTAAAATTTAATTAATAAGAATTTCTTTTCTTCTGTTTTCAAAAACATTATGTAAATATTTTGAGTAACTTAAAATGAAAATAAATAAGAAATTTTCAGTTAAGGGGTGTTGGTGGTGTTGTTGGTGGTGGTGTGAGTGTGTGTGTGTGTGGGGGGGGGTGAGACTCATTGCCCCTTCCTGGATTTTGAAATTTAATTAGCAATTTTTTTCTCCAATTTACAAAAACATAGTAAAATTTATTCTTTTCGAATAACTTAAAATAAAGGAACTAAGAACTTTCTGTTAGGGGAAGGGGGCATATGTGAGTCATTGCCCCTCCCTCGATTTTAAATTGTAACTATTTTTTTTCTCTGATTTTTGAAAAACATAGTGAAATTTGATCTTTTCTCTTATCTTAAAATAAAAGAATAACTAAGAATTTTCTCTTATGGGAACGAAGTTAGAAGAGAGCTATTGCCCCTCCCTAAATTTAAAAATTTAGTTAATTAAATATTCTTTTTCTTTTGTTTTCAAAAACATAGTAAAGTTTATACTTTTCGAGTAACTCTGAATAGAAAAATGAGAAATTTTACATTAAGAGGGAGGGAGGGGGGGGGGGTGGGGGGGGGGGTTGAGAGGTTCATTGCCCTCCCCTCCCTGGATTTTAAAATGTAACTAATAAAAAAAATTTTCCACTTTTGAAAAGTAGTAAAATTTATTCTTTTCGACTAACTAAAAATAAAGAAACTAAGAATTTCCTGTTAGGGGAAGGGGCATAGCTGAGCGATTGCCCCTCCCTTGAATTTAAATGTTAACTATTTTCTTCGCTTTTGAAAAACATACTGAATTTTTTTTTAATTATCTTAGAATAAAAGAGGAATTAAGAATTTTCAGTTAGGGATAGGGTAGGGGGTAGGAGAAACCTATTGCCCCTTCCTGGATTTCAAAAGTTAATTAATTAAAATTTCCTTTTCTTCTATTTCAAAAACATAGTAAAATGTATACTTTTCGAGTAATTTACAATAAAAAAAATGAAGAAATTTCTCATTCCCCCCCCCCCCCCTGGCTTTTGAAATGTAATTAATTTTTTTTTTCTCCGATTTTGAAAAAAAAAAATAGCAAAATTTATTCGTTTAGAGTAAGTTAAAAAAAAAAACTAAGAATTTTCCGTTGTGGGCAGGGGCACAGGTGGGTTGATGCCACTGCCCCTCCCTCGATTTTGAAATTTAACTAATTTTTTTTCTCTGATTTTGAAAATCATAGTGAAATTTAATTTTTTTTATCTTAGCTTAAAATGAAAGAGGAACTAAAAATTTTGCGTTAGGTAGGAATGTGACTTTCAATTAAGTCCTTAAAAGTCTTGGAAAGAGTATTAATTATCATTAGTATATAAAAAGTGTGTTTCATAACATGCAACTCTCACAAAATCAAAACAATTTTAAACACTTTAGAAAATTCGGGATATATCACACAATCATACAGCATTGTGTATTGCAAAAGTATCTTACAGTAACTGCTGTTATACTGTAGTTACTATTATAATAATCATACTTACAAAATTAAGACCTGTAAAGTTCTTCAGAAACTGCAGTCAGGCTGCAGATACATCACCGAAAATTTTTGTGAATTAATTGCTATAAAATCACTTGAAATTCACTGCCGTTTTACTGTAGACATAAAGTCTTACTATTTTTTAAATTTTGGGTTGAAAAAATACTTGTCAATAACTGGAAAATAACTGAAGTTTTTTTACTGTTGATATTGCACTACAAAAAAAACTACAGTTGACCGTAGAAAAACTTGAAAAATACATCATTTCTGTAAAAAAACTACAGTTCATTTTTAGCTGGGTTATCATACTGAAAAAGGCGGGAAAGTGTTCAATTCTGTATTGCTTTTATACTAAAATGCACATACACTCAAATATTTTTCTCAGCATTCCAAACATCGCAATTTATTCAATTTAAACCATTTTACAAAAGTAATACAGCGAGTCTGGTTTTTTATTACATAATTTTTTTCATTTTTTTTACAATCCTTTTATATCAAATAAATTTTTGGCAGTTTTATTGGAATTTTTCCATTTTTTTTCATTTGAAAAGATTAATAAGGGGATTTATTAATCTAATCTATTCTGCTATTTTGGACTTGGTAATTAAAGGATGTTGTCAATTTGCCATAAACAGGTTTTAGTTAATTTTTAATCAGATAATAGAGCTACTTAAAAATTTACAAATATGACTGAAATTAGGGAAAATCATTTCATAAAGATGAAATATCGAATTCTGAACTTTTATTGAAATAAATTATAATTTATCGTATGAATGATCCGAAATATGTGAGAAAATACTTGGAAAGCGTATGACTTAGTATGTCCTGCTAGTCACGTAAAAAACAATTATGAATTTAGAAAGTACATACATTGAAAATTCAGAAAATCCAACAAGTGTTAGAGCTTATGAAAACATTTTCTAAAAAAAAGAGGCTTAATCAGATAAACCGAGTTTCTGCCGCGCTTATCGAAGGGACATTGGATTTCAAAATTTAAAAAAAAAAACTAATTTTATTTAAAAATTACTTCAAGCACTCCCGGTGATAAAACAAATGCTCCTTATTCAGTCTGTTTTAGGTAGCATTCATTACAAAAAGCTACCTATTGCAGCCGTTCGGAGAAAAGCGATTTAAAAAAAATTTGGTATATTTTCATCGATCATGACCCCCAGACCCCGAAACCACCCTCTGTTCAAAATTGATATATATATATATATATATGACCTTTGTCACACTGTAACTCTCGTATTTATGAACCGACTTGGATGTAATTCGGTGTGTACATAGTACATACCAATGTCTCGACCGAGTTCGTTGGCCAGCTTCATCCGCCATTTTGTTTCAAAATGGCGGCCATTTAAAAAATTTTCAAAAATTTAAAATTTGAAATGTGGTACCAAAAAATTGAAAATGTAAAAATATTTTTTCCTTATGTATTTGACCTTTATACAAAGATTCCAGAGTAGTTTTTGTTTCGTCTATATCTTAAAAAATGGCTGCGTTATAGCATTTTGAATTTCTAGCGTGGCTGATATTTTGAAACGTCCTGAAATTTATCACGCGATAAAAGGCGTATTTATGAACCGATTTGCATGTAACTTCGTTTATACATAGTACATACCAATGTCTCGACCGAGTTCGTTGGCCAGCTTCATCCGCCATTTTGTTTAAAAATGGCGGCCATTTAAATTTTTAAGAAAAATTTAAATTTGAAATGTGGTACCAAAAAATTGAAAATTGAAAAAATATTTTTTTCTTATGTGTTTGACCTTGATAAAAAGATTCGGGAGCAGTTTTTGTTTCGTCTATATCTTAAACAATGGCTGAGTTATAGCATTTTGAATTTCTAGCGTGGCTGATATTTTGAAACGTCCTGATTTTTGTTACGTGATAACGGGCGTATTTATGAACCGATTTGGATGTACCTTGGTGTGTACATAGTACATACAAATATCTGGACCGAGTTCGTTGTCCAGCTTCGTCCGCCATCTTGTTTCAAAATGGCGGCCATTTAAATAATTTTAAAAAAATTTAAATTTAAAATGAGATACCAAAAATTTGTAAAAGGAAAAAGATTTTTTTCGTTTTTGTTTGACCTTAATACAAAGATTCCGGAACAGTTTTTGTTTCCTCTATATCTAAAAAAATGGCTGAGTTATAGCCTTTTGAATTTCTATTGTGGCTGACATTTTAAAACGACCTGATTTTTGTCACGCGATAACAGGCGTATTTATGAACCGATTTGGATATAACTTGGTCTGTACATAATACATACGAATGTCTCGACCGGGTTCGTTGGCCAGCTTGATTCGCCATCTTGTTTCAAAAAGGTTGCCATTTAAAAAAATAAATTTAAAATTTAAAATGAGGTATTAAAAAATTAGAAAATGAAAAAGATTTTTTTTTATGTGTTTGGCCTTGATACAAAGATTTCGGAGCAGTTTTTGTTTCTGAAATTTTTTTCTTTTGTTTATATCTTAAAAAATGGTTGAATTATAGCACTTTGAATTTCTAGCATGTCTAACATTTTGAAACGATCTTGTATTTGTCACGCGATAACACACGTATTTGCATATTTCGATGTAAGAAGGCCTGTGGATAGTATACATGAATATCTCAACCAAGTTCGCTGGCCAGCTTCATCAGCCATCTTGTTTCAAAATGGCGGCCATTAAATAAAAAAAAATTATATGTAAAGTGAGGTGCAAAAAAATTAGAAATTCAAAAAGGTTTCATTCTTAAGTATTTGACCTTGATATAAGGATTCAGGAGCATTTTTTGTTTGTCTTTATCTTAAAAAATGGCTCAGACATAGCAATTTCAATATCTAATGTGGGTGACATTTTGAAAAATCTGTTTTTTTTGTGCCTGCGACAGCACTCGTATATATCAATCGATTCCGATGTGATTGAGCATGTGCACAGCAATTACTAAGGTCTCGACCAAGTTCACTGGTTAACCTCATCCACCATGCTGTCTTAAAATGGCAGGCACTTTAAGAAATCGCTGAATTTGGCAGCCAAATATAAGTTACTTTAAATAAAAGCAGCTTGGATAAAGCTGATTAATTTCGCGAAATTCTCATTCATAATGATTTAGTATTGATAAAAATTAGTATTGAATCTCGTATATTCGGTTTCCACTAAATTGAACTTCGTATGTTTGAATAATATATGTTGGCTTTTTTAAAATAAGGAATATGAAAGCTACCTCTTCCTCCCGGCACTGGCCGGAAGGACTTTTTAAGTCTTTACAGATTTTGTGTAAAATGATGCGAATTTTGAAAATGTAATGTCAGTTTTTTAAAAGTTATTAAAATAAAATCCTTACTGAGTTAATTTATGAACCACCCTATTGCTTATAGAACAACAGCTAAAAATATTGCTGGCTAGTTCGACACGTTTTATCATTTCTAAAAAATAAATGATTTCTTCTGAGATTTGTAAGGATCGATAAAATGTATTTGAATTGTTTTTAAAAAGTCCAACTTTATGTCTTACTAGATATATTACACTTTTGAAAAGTTTATAGCCTCACTATTAAATTATTTTTTTACTTCTATCATCTTTCGGTTTTCTTTTCTTTTCTGAAATAAAATGGAATATGTATAATGCAAATGATATACCTTACAAAAAGAAGTGATATCTAATCAAAAACAACTCATTGTAAATGATGCCGCCAAGCCACAAACTTAAAACGTCAGTCATAAAAAGAAGTGATATCACATAAAAAGAAGCGATATAGAAGTGCATACTCCGAGTGCCGTGTAAGAACCTATCACTACTCATAATGTTTCCAAAGGACTCGGTGTGAGGTACAGTATGTGAAAACTGCTTGGTGACCTGCAGGCGTATATTTAATATATGCAGTACCTATACCATATTCAAAAAATTGTGAAAGTCGAAAAAATTAATTTTAATTTCCCATTATATCACTCTTATAAATATTTGTCGGAGGAAGATCTGTAATAAATCAGAAAGATTTGTAAGACAAGCAGGAAATGGTATGTAATTGTGGTAATCATCTATTATTACAATTATACTTTTCATTATTTTAAACCTAATTTTTAATTACATAAATACGTTTAATAATACACTGTATTAAAATTAAAGGGAAAACTGGTAAAATGGATCCTGTTTTTGACAGATTTATTTCTTAAACGTAAATGACGTGTTTCCAACATAAGGAATATTATATAATACTAGTAGCCTTACTAGAACAGATTTTTCCCCTGTCATGTGCAATTCCGTTTACGCAGGCTTTACTGCAATATATCTTACTTTAATTACCGTCTATCATTAGGTGAATTGTTAGTAATATTCATATCATCATTATTTTTTATTATTATTTTACAAACTCAAAATGTTTATTACATGTTTACTTAGAAAATCCTCCTCATAAAAGTTGTCTTTCACGTTCAAATAATGGTAATCAACAAATTGATCACATGATGTTAAAAAGGAATTGGCATGCAAACACCATAAGCTTCGAATTTTCACAGTTTAATGGGAGAAGTAATAAAAGAAGAAAATTGTTAAACAAACGGTCATATGTAAGTGAAGGAAGAACAAACATTTTTAAAGACTGCAGGTCGCCAAGCAGTTTTCACATACTGTACCTCACTCCGAGTCCTTTGGAAACAATATGAGTAGTGATAGATTTTTACACGGCACTCGGAGTATCACTTCTATATCGCTTCTTTTTATGTGATATCACTTCTTTTTATGACTGACGTTTTAAGTTTGTGGCTTAGCGGCATCATTTACAATGAATTGTTTTTGATTATATATATATATATATATATATATATATCAAATTATGCTTTTCTGCACATCATAGATGGTCCCTTAAACCATCATTTTGATGTTTTTTAATGATAATATGAAAACTGCTTGGATGAAAAATTTCAAATTGAGAATTCGTATAAAGCAGGACCTAATAAATATAAATCTGTCAAAAAAAATATAGGTTGCAACTCATATTTTTTTCGAATATTAATTTCATATTTCATATTATACATTTTTTTGAAATTACAAATTCAATGTATTTATGTTTGGGTTTTTAGGTAGCTTTCATTACAAAAAGCTACCTATTGCAGCCGTTCGGAGGAAAGCGATTTCAAAAAATTTTAGTATATTTTCATCGACCATGACCCCCAGACCCCGAAACCACCCTCCGTTCAAAATTGATATATATATATATATATATATATATATATATATATGACCTATGTCACACTCTAACTCTCGTAATTATGATCCGATTTCGATGTAATTCGGTGTGTACATAGTACATACCAATGTCTCGACCAAGATCGTTGGCCAGCTTCATCCGACGTTTTGTTTCAAAATGGCGGCCATTTAAAATTTAAAAAAAAAATTTAAAATTTGAAATGTGGTACCAAAAAATTAAAAATGGAAAAATATTTTTTTCTTGTGTATTTGACCTTTATACAAAGATTTCGGAGCAGTTTCTGTTTCGTCAATATCTTAAAAAAATGGCTGAGTTATAGCATTTTGAATTTCTAGCGTGGCTGACATTTTGAAACGTCCTGAATTTTGTCACGCAATAAAAGGCGTATTTATGAACCGATTTCGATGTAATTAGGTGTGTACATATTACACACCAATGTCTCGACCGAGTTCGTTGGCCAGCTTCATCCGCCATTTTGTTTCAAAATGGCGGCCATTTAAATTATTTTTAAATTTTTAAAATTTGAAATGTGGTACCAAAAAATTGAAAATGGAAAAATATTTTTTCTTATGTATTTGACCTTTATACAAAGATTTCGGAGCAGTTTCTGTTTCGTCTATATCTTAAAAAATGGCTGAGTTATAGCATTTTGATTTTCTAGCGTGGCTGACATTTTGAAACGTCCTGAATTTTATCGCGCGATAAAAGGCGTATTTATGAACCGATTTCGATGTAATTCGGTGTGTACATAGTACATACCAATGTCTCGACCGAGTTCGTTGGCCAGCTTTATCCGCCATTATGTTTTAAAATGGCGGCCATTTAAAAATTTTTTTTAATTTTAAAATTTAAAATGTGGTACCAAAAAATTGAAAATGGAAAAATATTTTTTTCTTATGTATTTGACCTTTATACAAAGATTTCGGAGCAGTTTTTGTTTCGTCTATATCTTAAAAAATGGCTGAGTTGCAGCATTTTGAATTTCTAGCGTGGCTGACATTTTGAAACGTCCTGAATTTTGTCGCGCGATAAAAGCGTATTTATGAAACGATTTGGATGTAACTTCGTTTATACATAGTACATACCAATGTCTCGACCGGGTTCGTTGGCCAGCTTCATCCGCCATCTTGTTTAATAATGGCGGCCATTTAGATTTTTAAGAAAAATTTTAATTTGAAATGTGGTACCAAAAAATTGAAAATCGAAAAAATATTTTATTCTTATGTGTTTGACCTTGATAAAAAGATTCGGGAGCAGTTTTAGTTTCGTCTATATCTTACGAAATGGCTGAGTTATAGCATTTTGAATTTCTAGCGTGGCTGATATTTTGAAACGTCCTGATTTTTGTCACGTAATAACAGGCGTATTTATGAACCGATTTGGATGTACCTTGGTGTGTACATAGTACATACCAATATCTCGACCGAGTTCGTTGGCCAGCTTCATCCGCCATCTTGTTTCAAAATGGCGGCCATTTAAAAAAAATTTAAAAATTAAAAAATTAAAATGAGATACCGAAAAATTGGAAAATGAAAAAGATTTTTTTCGTATGTGTTTGACCTTAATACAAAGATTCCGGAACAGTTTTTTGTTTCGTTTATATCTAAAAAAATGGCTGAGTAATAGCATTTTGAATTTCTATTGTGGCTGACATTTTAAAACGGCCTGATATTTGTCACGCGATAACAGGAGTATTTATGAACAGATTTGGATGTAACTTGGTCTGTACATAGTACATACCAATGTCTCGACCAAGTTCGTTGGCCAGCTTCATTCGCCATCTTGTTTGAAAAGGGTTGCCATTTAAAAGAAATTAAATTTAAAATTTAAAATGAGGTATTAAAAAATTGGAAAATGAAAAAGATTTTTTTTATATGTTTGGCCTTGATACAAAGATTCCGGAGCAGTTTTTGTTTCTGAAAATTTGTTCTTTTGTTTATATCTTAAAAAATGGTTGAATTATAGCACTTTGAATTTCTAGCATGGCTAACATTTTGAAACGATCTTTTATTTGTCACGCGATAACAGAACAGAAACAGAAATCACTCACTCGTGGACAGCCAACCTTGCGGTATCACGTATTCGCCTATTTCGATGTAAGAAGGCATGTGGATAGTACACATCAATACATCGACCAAGTTCGCTGGCCAGATTCATCAGCCATCTTGTTTCAAAATGGCGGCCATTAAATTAAAAAATATATATATATTTAAAGTGAAGTGCAAAAAAATTAGAAATTGAAAAAAGTTTCTTTCTTAAGTATTTGACCTTGATATAAGGATTCAGGAGCATTTTTTGTTTGTCTTTACCTTAAAAAATGGCTCAGATATAGCAGTTTCAATTTCTATTGTGGGTGACATTTTGAAAAATCTGATTTTTTGCATGCGACAGCACTCGTATATATCAACCGATTCCGATGTGAGTGAGCATGTGTACAGCAATTACTAAGGTCTCGACCAAGTTCAGTGGTTAGCCTCATCCACCATGTTGTCTTAAAATGGCAGGCACTTTAAGAAATTGCCGAATTTGGCAGCCAAATATAAGTTACTTTAAAGAAAAGCAGCTTGGATAAAGCTGACTAATTTCGCGAAATTCTCATTCATTATATTGATAAAAATTAGTATTGAATCTCCTATATTCGGTTTCCACTAAATTGAGCTTCGTGTGTTTGAATGATATAAGTTCGGTTTTTTAAAATAAGGAATATGAAAGCTAACTCTTCCTCCCGGCACTAGCCGGAAGGACTTTTTAGTATTGTAAACACACAAAGAATTATCACATTAGAATTATAATATCAGGAGATATTAATAAAAATATTAAAATGTAATTTAACATTAGACGCTCTAAATTTTGAATGTTTATAATTGAAGAGCTGATCACCAAAAACTGCACCACTTCAAAAAACCATTGAATTATTAAAAAATATTTTTCTTTTTTACATCTGTTTCTGTGTATCCATTTTATAAAATATTTATTAATTTTCATATTTTACTTATTTTTTCTTTATTTATTTTACTATTTTTTAGCTTTTTACAGACTTTAAGAACTTTTGAGAATTATGAAAAAAAATATGTATACATTTTACTTTACATTAAATTCTGTTTTTCAGTTTGAAGATAATCTTTCGAATTATTCGATAATAATTTAAAAACTTTATATAAAATATCCTTTTTTGCTATATAATTCATTTATTACGAGGATGGTTCAATAATTATCTCAAATATGTATAAAATATTTGTTCTGCGATGGTTGATATGAAATATTGAAGCCTAATGTTTTAGATGCCTATGCTCAATTTCAGAACTGTAGCTGCTATATTTTTTTTTTTTCGTTTTTCATGTGAGAGGTCGCACCTAGCTTGAAAAGGGGTGTTTGGAGGTGACAGTGAATTGACAGTGAATGAGATGTGGCTACTGTCGTTTGGATTCGGGATCATAGTGAAGTAGCCAAGTCTCACCACTGTCACAAATCTATCACAGAACTGCTTCGGGCCTGGTCCTATAAGCTCCAAACAAGCCTTTCCCCCCAACCCTTCCCCTTTCAAGCTAGGTGCCACCTCTCACACCTAAAGCGGAAAAAAATGTGTTAATATAGCAGCTACGGTTCTAAAATTGAGCATATAGGCAGCTAAGATATTAGGCTTCAATATTTCACAGCAATCACCGCAGTAAAAATTTTATAAACACTCGGGACAATAATTATTGAACCACCCTCGTAACTGTAATAAATCAAGGTGAAGTCGAAAAACGCAATCTTCTAATTAACCCTGTTGCAGTATACCTGCTAAATCATTATACGTTTTACTCATATGTTATTAAAACATTTCTCATTCGTTATTTACCCAATTTTAGAAGTTCAAAAGATTTATAATTTTTATAAATTTTAAACTTGTAGATTTAGACTCACAGGAAATCTTTGGAAATATATATTAAATTAATTATTTTTAAGTTTCCGAGTTATATAATGTTACTTTGAGAAACTGACACTGATATCAGAGAAATATTCAGTTTATTCCAGTACTTCTTTGTACTGCTAGATCATTGTTCCTTTTACTCGTATGTTATTAAAATATTTCTTATTCATTATTTTCCCGTTTTCAGTAGTTCAAAAGGTTAATCATTTTTTATTTTTAAACTTGTAAATTTTGATTTGAAGAAAGTCTTTGTAAATGTTTATTACATTAATTAATGTTAAAACTTTAAGTTATATGAATATTACCTATTTAATATACCGTTTCTTGCAACTGCCTTATTTTCCAATTATTCGAATACTCATTTGAAGAAATTTCTTAATGAAATAGCAAGGACCTTTTAAAGAAATTTGATTTGGGTTAGCAAAAATCTCTTGAATTATTCAATAATAAATTCACGACTTTATACAAATATCACATTTTTATATATCATTAAATGGGTTCTCCCGTGAGACGGCCTGTATTTTAAGCATTTTTGGGGAATTTTTTTTTTTGACGACAAATGAAAAAATAGAGCTTTGAGTTTTTTTATTATACATTTATTGCTATTTCAAGAATATGTAAAACAAATTTCAAGCAAAAATCTTTATTAGAACGTAAGTTACACCACTCTGAAGACACCTACCTCCAGAAAAAGGTAGCTCACTTGCTCCACGATTTCCGCTGATTGGCTTATCTGAAAGAAACAACAACAAAAAAAACGGCGCTTTAATCTGTGAGCCTACATGCATCGAATGAATTAGAATCATTTGAAAATATTGAAAATTGGGTTTTCGACAGACTTTGGATTCTTTTTTTTTTTTTTTTTTCAAATTTCATGATTTTATTTTTATTTTTTCGTTACGAAAAAAATTGAAATATTCGGATTTTTCGGATGATCCTAGTTCACTCTGTGCGTCTACATGTGCTAGTAGGAGAGCTGTTGAACATTTTTGAGTAGGTATTTGAGGCACCCTGAAAATTTGTGCAACACTTCTTTTGTAATGCCTGAATACAAAATCGAATGTCTGGCTGAAGGATCGTGGCCCAAAACCTGTGCCAGACACGTGTCAAGTGCCATTTTTTTACACTACCCCAAAAAGGTATTTGAGGCACGTTGAGATTGAAACAGAATAATATTTATACTTAGAAAAAAATATTTTGAAAATGACAGACAGTTTAGTCGGCCAAAAAACTGTGCCAGACACGTGTCAAGTGCCATTTTTTGACTACCCAAAAAAGGTGTTTGAGACACGCTGAGATTGAGGCACAATAATATTTATGCTTAGAAAAAAATATTTTGAAAATGACAGACACTTTAGTCGGCACAAAAACTGTGCCAGACACGTGTCAAGTGCCATTTTTTGTCTGGCACAGGTTTTGGGCCACGATCCTTCAGCCAGACATTCGATTTTGTATTCAGGCATTACAAAAGAAGTGTTGCACAAATTTTCAGGGTGCCTCAAATACCTTCCCTAAAATGTTTAACAGCTCTTGGACTATGCTGAGTCTACTCTATAAATTTCAAGTGAATCGGTCAAACAGTTCTTGAGATATGATGGAGGAAATTTTGAAAACAATGTTTTGATAAAAACGAGTTGTAAGTACGTTAAAATGATGAAAATCTCAACTTACCATCAATCTGCGATACCTCATCCATAGAGCATTCCTCCCTCTTCCTCTTGGAGGTCTTTCAAATCGGATTGCTCTGCTCTTGCTTCCATTCTGGCATTTTTCGCAACGTCACTCGTGCGCCGTTCGCAGCGGACCCATCACATGGGGGACCCCCTTAAATACTAATATAATAAAAATAGGAAACGAAACTCATGAAAAATGCCATTTGGTAAATAATATTGATCCCGTTCCAATAACTAACACATTTACATATGCCTATAATGATTTTTTTTCTTTAAAGTGAAACAGTTTCTTGTGTATTTTTTAATGCTGATTTTGAAAAATATACTCAAATAATTTTACAATATTTCTCAAAAGTTTAGGCATAATAAGAAAATTTTATTTAACAAATAACAATACAAAATTAAACAAAATGTGTGTTTATTTTAATTCTGTAAAAGTATTCAAAATAATCTTATCAAAATGAATAAATATGTACATTAC
This sequence comes from Maratus speciosus, assembly GCA_963932465.1. NCBI lineage: Eukaryota > Metazoa > Arthropoda > Arachnida > Araneae > Salticidae > Maratus > Maratus speciosus. The sequence goes on along the minus strand of OZ010787.1, from coordinate 67,610,820 downwards.
GATAGTTTTGATAAAAACTAAAAAAAATATGTAACTATACAGCATCGAAAGTTTAACCACAATTTAAAATACACATAATTTAACCCTTTTACATAATGCTATGTATTAATCGTATTTTTCTGGTTTTGTATAACTTCAACAATCTTGTTTTCATCGAATCATTTAGTTTTTGAAATATTATTAGTGGCAGAAAGTGCCGGGCTTTTTCAACGATACTTTTAGTTCTTTAGTAGAGTCATATAGATTTTCATTATTGTAAATTTTATTGATTAAGATACCCCAAACATTCTCAATTAGGTTTACATGAGGATAAAAGATCAGGGTCCCGTTTTTGGCCCATGAAACAGAATAAAATTCTATTCTGTTATAATGACTTAATTATTTCACTTTTTAGTATTAGAAAATATATATTGTACGATTTTAACAATAGTTTTTGTATTTTGTTCGGATTTACATGACTTACACAAGCTCAAAGTTCGTATAATTCGTAGTTTTGATGAAAAATATGCAATTTCTGCTATTTTTAGCTCAATTATTTATATGAGCGCAATTGTGCAAGACTGCAAAGCTGCGCTAATAGTAAAATAGTAAAAATAGAGAGTAAATTGAGGTAAAAATAGCAGACATTACATCCCAGCAAACACATACCTTTCGGCACACGATCGGTCCGCAGCCGCCAGTGTCGGTTAAGTGTCGGCATGGACACAGTGGTTTCGGTGAAGTGTCGGCAGCATGTCGGCAACCGAAACTGAAGAATCGGCTTTTTCTACTGCCGGTTACCGTAATCGGTCTCCTTATGGTTATATATCGGCAAGCGACTTACACCGGCAAGTGACGCTGGACCGATATGTGATTTCTGATAGTGGCCGGATTAGATTTGCCGACATAGGTCCGAATTCGGAATTTTTAGTCATAGCCGACATTTTTTTCCCCTTTTTCTTAATTTTGTTTGAGTTTGAGTTTTGATAATATATGTATATTTCATGTATTTCGTATGAAATTCTAACAGTGATAAACAAAAAAAAAATGTCAAAAATAGGCTAAATTTATTTATTTTAAAAAAGTTGTTATTGACTTACAATTATTTGAATCATCAAAAGAGTTTTTTAAATCGTTCCTTAAAATTATTATTCATTATAAACTTAATCGTAGAAAAAAAAATAGCTATGTTTCTTATTTTATTTAAAAATCAAATTATTAAAAAGTGTTTTAAATTATTTTAGAAGCTATAACAAAAAACAACTACGCAACTTTTTAGCATTACAATTTAAAAGGAAGATTCAGAAATCTCCCACTTCTAAAAAATTATTTACCCCCCCCCCCCCCGAAAAAAAAGATAAATTAACATTTCTGTTTTATTTGATGATTAAAAAATGTTGATAAGTAAAAGAATCATTATTGCTGCATAATCACTAAAAATATATTCTACATTAAATCAACCAATGACAAAAAATGTACTCTTATTCTAATTAAGAGTGATTAATTACCAGCTTATTTTTTTTTATTAAAATTAGTTTTTCTGTGTTACAAATATATATTTCTTGAATTAACACATTTAATTACTATATAATTCCTTAAGAGAAAATTGTATTAACAGAAAAACCTCTGAAATTCACTTATTTTATTTAATAAGCACTCTTAAATTTATAAGAAAGATTCAGAAATACCCGCCGCCCCCTTTAAAAATTATCTTCCAAAAGAAAAAAAAATATGTAATTTAATCTTTCTATTTTATTTTAAATTAAAAATATTGTTAAGTAACATATTAATATTGAAACATACTCATTAAATATATGTTCTACTTTAAATCCTCAAAAACGACATAAAATGAATTCTTATTCTAATTTAAAGTTATTAATAACCAACTTTTTATTTATTAAAATAAATTTTTCCATGTTAAAAATATATATTTTATAAATTAACGCAACGCATGTAATTACATTATAATTCCTAATAAGAAAATTTGAGTAACTAAACAAAACCTCTAAAAATATTTTATATACTTAATTATTCTTAAATTTATAAGAAAAAACCAATTCATTTGCTTTAACGAATTCGCTAAGATATTTATTTCATTCATTTAAACATTAAATTAACTTTTAAATACATGCGCGTAAAACAATTACAAATAAATAAATAAATAAAATAAAATAAAAACACTTCAAAATTCTAATTTTCCCATCTACCAATTACCTTCAGCGACAAACCATACTTATTGATATGTCTTCCGCTTATTACCTCATAATGCCCTCCCCTGATCAAGTCTCTGTGGGCAAGTGGTTAAGGCGTCTACTTCCTGTCCGTTGGTTCGCCGGATCAAACCCCGCCTTGCCTCTTCCATCGCCGAAACACGTTCTTTTCAAATATACATTCCACAATGGATCATAGATAGCGCCATCAAAACTTTTTTTTTCAATTTATGCTGGTGTCGGGCTGCGGCTGGTATTCGTATGGATAGCTATCGGCGTGCTGCCGGTATAGTGTTCTGCCAATACCGGACCGACTGCGTGCCTCATGAATCGGGCCGCATTCGCGGGGCGTATCAAAAAAGATACGGAACCGGTAGCGACAACCGGTATCGTGCCAATACCACCGGTAGTGGCAAACGGCTGTCGGCCGATTGTTTACCGATAGCTCAGTGTTTGCTGGGATATTTTTCATCAAAACGGCGAATTATACGAACTTTGAGCGTGTGTAAGTCATATAAATCCGAACAAAATACAAAAACTATTGTTAAAATCGTGCAATATATACCTTCTAATTTTAAAAAGTGAAATAATTAAGTCAGTATAACATAATCGAATTTTAATCTATTTCATGGGCCAAAAACTCGGCTTATGGACCCTGATCCTTTAAAACATTAACACAATTGCCATGCAAAGCCACTGTTTCGTACTATGGAATGGTGGATTGAAGAATTTTCGTGCTGGAATCTCCAGTTAAGACGCCCTAAGATATGCCACCAAATGGAAGTAGATGATGCCCTGGTGTCTCTTAATATTTTGTTGAATTTTATTTTCCATGGAGAGAAGCAAGGAGGTTTGCCCATTAAAGCCAATCTCCCCCCCCCCCCCCTAAAAAATCCATCAGAGTCTTACTGCTTTGCCGTCTACGTGGCTGTTCTTGAAGTTCATGCCAGTAACAATTTCTAGCATCAGAAGACATCCAGATTCCATTAAGTACAGCTCCAAGCCACAAATTAGAATAAATCATTTCATTTGTATTTGGAATTGCATCTAGCTTTATTTCAGTGTAGTACAATTTAAAAATGAACAATTCAGAATATTTATGAATTTTCCTGATTGGTTCAGATTTTGCATAAATTAAGCATAAAATTAGCTTCTTCGGGACTTCGTCTTAAGTTATAAAAACTCTTTGCATCATTATTGCTTTCATTTTGTGTTAAACATGGGTCGTTCTTCCGACATAACGGAGTTTACAAGCATTGTATTATTGATTTGCATAAAGAAGGTCGTAATCAGCAATATATCTCCAGTTACTTGAAATATCCTCAACCAAGTGTTAGTAGGGTATTTTAATCAGTATTTTAATGACAGACATTTTGGGTTGGGTTGGTTGGGTTGATTGTTGACGGCCAATTATCTACACGAGGGATATAGGCCCTAGGTGGAGTGCCTTCCGTGGAGGTCTTTCTAAGGGAACCTAATCCGTATTAACGCATGGAAATCCACGGTTCGAAGAAAACCACGAAAACTCCGAACGATTAGGCCGACGGGCGCGATTGGGTTCGAACCCAGCACCTCCCGTCTACCAGCTTCGAGAGCAGAACCTCTCAGCCACTGGTGGGGCGACAGACATTTTGGAAACAAGCATCTGAATAGCGGCCGAAAGCCTAAAACTACTCAAAGGGATGATAGAAATTTTATGAGTATTGCTAAATAAACCCGTTTTAGAAGTGTAAGATATTTACATATTATTAAGATTTGCAGCGAAAGTGAAAAAAAAAAACATGGTGCTGATGTGAGTGAATCTACAACAATAAGACGTATCCATAAACTTGAATTTCAATCTCGTGTACCAAAGATAAAGCCCCAGATGACTATTAAACAGAAAAGGGAGAGAGTGAAGTGGTGCAAAAAAAAGGCTTTATGGGAGTCTGGATGATTGGAAAAAGATATTGTTTGGTGATGAGTGTGTGTTTTGCGTAACATATGGTGATGAAGGTGTTTCTGTATGACGAATGAAGCAAGAAGCATATGACAAGGACTGCATGAAACGATCAGTGAAATTTGCAGCCAGTGCAATGGCATGGGCTTGTATGACTGCAGATGGTCCTGGGAGGCGCTGCGCTGTATCGTTAACGAAAAGATTAATTCTGAGATATATCAAGAAATCCTTGAGCATTTCATGATACCATCGTCGGAAGATCTGTGTGGTGATGATTTTAATTTCTAACATTATTTAGCATCTTTACACAGGTCAGTGTGCACCAATAACTGCCTTAGTCAACACCAAATTAGAGTACTTCCCTGCCCGTCTAATTCGCCGGATTTAAAACCAATAGAAAATTATTGGGGAATAATAAAGAAAAAACAGCAAGATATTGCACCACAAAACAAAGTTGAGCTTCTTTCCAGCATAAAGTCGACATGGTCTGATCATGTCTGGACAGAAAACATTATGAACCATTTAATTAATTTTTCAACTACTTTTCAGCAATGAAATTACGCTTGAAATTATTGAACATTAAATACGTGAATAATCACATTGCTAACAAGTCGTAAACCAACTTAGTGAAAAATGTCCAAGCCGGGAATCGAACCCGGGCCCCTGGAATAGATCTCCAGTGCTCTACCACTAAGCCACAAGGACGATGCCAGGCTGGGCATCGTCCTTGTGGCTTAGTGGTAGAGCACTGGAGATCTATTCCAGAAGACAGGGTTCGATTCCCGGCTTGGACATTTTTCACTAAGTTGGTTTACGACTTGTTAGCAATGTGATTATTCACGTATTTAATGTTCAATAATTTCAAGCGTAATTTCACTTCTGAAAAGTAGTTGAAAAATTAATTAAATTGTATATTCACCGATGCTGGGTTCATTTGCGTCTCATGTTTCGCCACTAGATTGTGTGCTCATGAAGACTTTTCCATCTAGTGCTGCGGTTGCAGCCTTACCGACTTAAATAAGTGAGAGATGCCAGGCTGGGCATCGTCCTTGTGGCTTAGGGGTAGAGCACTGGAGATCTATTCCAGGGGCCCGTGTTCGATTCCTGGCTTGGACATTTTTCACTAAGTTGGTTTACGACTTGTTAGCAATGTAATTATTCACGTATTTAATATTCATTATGAACTACTTGTAGCTAGCTTGGCAAAGCGAGTTCGTGCTCTTATAAAATGTAAAGGTGATGCTACAAAATATTAAAGAATAACTTTTTATCCTTTTTTTAGAAAACGCGTATTATTTACAATGCACTATTCAAATATTTTGCACCAGGGAAATGGTTATTCTAATATTTTGATTTTTTCCAAATGTGAATAATTATTTTAATTTTTGTATTATTTCTTTTAATTTTTCTGCTAAAACATTCTACAAACCATGTAGATTCTTACAATATTATGTTTTATGCTGTATTGTTTTTGTATAAGCGATACATAAAAAAACCTTTTTTCGCAGGTCTTTTTTTTTGCTATTATTCTAATTCTTTGACTTGGAACTGTAATACGGTGAGCCACTTGTTCCCGTAATACATGTACTTTCGAGCTCAATCCATTCTGGTCTGTTTGTGGTATGATTTTAGGAGCGGTTTGCACGATTTTTTTAAAAAAATGTTCTTGCTGTCTCTTATGCTTTTATGTAACTCTGTTTTCGGTCGGAATTGTTAATTCTAGAATGTATATGGAATATTCCTCGCTTTGAAGGATTTAAAATTCTAGACAATTCACTAAAGAGTCTATTTTTCGATAACAAATTAAAATTCCTTAAAGTCCTCTTTTGTGAATTCTGTAGCTTTCAGAATCTTAAATAACGAACAAAAATTGAATATTTGCTATTATACTGCTCAGGAGAAACGGTTTTGTGGTTGGTACGGTTGGTTGGATGAAACCAATCCTGCATTTGGCAATGTTTTCATAATGTGCCTAAACTTTTGAGAGAGTTGTTTTTTTAAGAAAATAAAAAAAGATTATTTTTTAATGAATAGCGTTAATGTAACTATTCTAATATCTCTACTATGATTTATTTCAACCACATTTTGAGTAATTTTTTTGAAATTTTTCTCCATATTTCGCCATATAATTTTATTATCATATGTTACAGTGTACCTCAGTTTATGAGATAGACTGTATCACGTACAATTTCAACACAAACTGATTACTTTCGTTTCGTTAATAATTAAAATTTATCCATAAAGCCGCAGGTTACCACTTAATATTATAGCAGATTGTAGTTCGTTACTGCATAAGAAGCTGCCGCAATTAATGCCCCAGACAAACAGTTCTAAAATTAAAAGAGTGATTAATCTATCTTCGAGGTGTAGGAATATCATCATAATGTTTTTTCACTTTTTGACAGCTATGGCAATGAAATAAATTAATATAATGCAAGATGCAATTTATTTGGGATACTTTTTTCAATAAAGTTTCCTGTCTTTTCTAGATCTTCAGTGTTACTTTCTTACATTTTCGTTTTCATGTTGTGGAAAAAGCCTTACGTGATAGAGATAAAAATTCAGTTTACACGATTTCCTTATAAATGGCATTCGTCAAGGACGCTAAAAGGAAGTGCCAATGCATATATTCAGAACGTTTTTGGCAGTAACAAGATAACTCAGATTTAAGCCCTTAATTGTGCTCCCTGAATTTTGTAGGACACTGGTTTTAATATTTCCTGTTTTTGGATACTTGGAGTGTCTTGCACAGACAAATGTTTTAACTAATATATTTTTCTTTTGTAGAAGAAATACCTTTTCATTGAATAAAAGATGGGGTGTCAATCAGGCAGATTTTTAGCCCAAACGAATATAAAGTTCTTAACCTGCGTATATGTGAATAAACGCCATAATAAATAAAGAGACAAAAAAGTAGTTCAAAATATTTTATTTAAAATCATACTTATAACGTGAAATACAAAGAAATACAGGGCGTTCCAAAAATTACCATCCATTTCTATGAAAACACCAATCTATTGATTTCTTTCACAGGTGTTTGAAGAAATGTTCTCCTTAGAAGAACGAATAGCTATAGTTCCCTCGAAACTGGGTGATAAAACATATGAAGAGGTGCGTCAGCCGTACCATCGAAAATACGGAAAACAGCCACCATCAAGGGCTAATATCAGGCTACTTGTTAACAAATTCAGACGGTATCGCCAGATGTTTATGGTCGCCCAGGACATTTTTCATCTGCCACGAAGCCGGTTCGTGTGAATTTGTACACACGTAGCTTGATATTGGCCCTTGTTGGCGGCTGTTTTCCATATTTTCGACAATACAGCTGACGCACCTCTTCATATGTTTTATCACCCATTTTCCAGGAAACAATGGCTATTCTTTCTTCTAAGGAGAGCATTTCTTCAAACACATGGGAAAGAAATCAATAGATTAGTGTTTTCATAGAAATGAATCGTTATTTTTGGAACATCCTGTATGTACGTAGCAAAATTGCTTTTTTACGCATTTATTTGATTTTATCTATATGTTCAGAAAAAAAGTCAAAACATCATAAACATCATCCATTATCAGGCTCTTCTTCCTCTTTTGCACTGCTTTCTGACCTGTTGGAAGTGGTAGCATCTACGATAAAATCGCCGAAATCAGTGTTATAAGGTTTCTTTTCGTTGACATGCTTATTGTGCTTTAAGTACCTTGAACAGATGGTGCCGCGTGAACTATATTTGACTACATGTGTTTCTACTTTGCATTGATAACACCAATAAATTAGTGTTATACTTCATTTGTTATACTTTATCCCAGCATTATATAATTTTCGGAGCAGTATTTCGCGATTGTAATTGAAAAATCACTGAAGACTGGTTGAAACTGTATGTCCATTATCAATTCATTTATTTATAGAATACTGAACAGCATAAGGATTTGTCACACGCTCAGCATTTAACGATTTCACTTTCTTTAAATAACAAGTAAAAAACGTTATCACTATTTTTTTTCAACACCTGTCTTTTTATGTGAACTACGAGTATCACAATATAGACAAAATGATCTCTGTGAAAAAGGAACATTAAAACTGCAGAGGATATTTGCAGTCACTCTAACCAGAACTATCTTTGTCAGCTCTTGTAAGATCGTTTAACTTTGCTATGAATGCATTTATTTTCTACCAGTGTAAATGCAATCTCTAGTTGTGTAAGACGTGTTTATTAATATGTTAAATTCTATTAATGTGGAAAATTATTCCGTATTTCTAATTGCTAAATGTGTATAGTACTAAATATCTATTCAGTCTCACATTCAATTTATTTGAGGATAAACACAGCATGAAGTGAATTAATTCAATCTTAAGGATTAAACTAGCGTGCATAAATTAATGGATTATATTCACACTAGCCAGAATCCTGGGATATTTAGATAGACAGATGTCAAACACGGTGAGATTTTCCCTTGCCTAAATATTAAATAATTGTTTTTTTTTTTACTGAATTGAAGTACATTAAGCAATCAATTATACCAAATTGCTGATGTAAATATTACGCAAGTAATCATACAATATATACTTACTAGTAAATCTGCAGATCAGGAGCCTCAACGTCATTTTTGCAAGTCATTGTTTTTTAACAGTCATTGCGTAATATTCAGTTTACTACAAATCGCTTTTTAAGGTTTTCAAATTACATTCGTAATTTTTTACTGATTATGCGGATGGTTATAGTATATCTTAGATTTTTTTACGCTGTGATTTACAAGGATAAGCATAAGTTTTTTATAAATTAATAAATTTAAAATTTAAAGTAAAATCTTCATGTTAACCGTACGCAGACAATAAATCTTGAAGTGCGCCAAAATGTAACCCTAAAATCCGCTACATTCGGCCCAAACACAACGACATGCTTTTGAAAAAAAAAAAATAATAATAATATTTTTAGTAATACAATTTTTAATTCATAATACAATGAAATGCTACTTTTGAATGCTTTAATATAAGCAGATCATTTTCATTTTACAGAAAAATGCATGAATGAAGTCAAAGAATTCGGTCCCTGTTCCACGTGCTTGTTTTGTTTGGGCCGAATGAGGGCATTTAAATCTGAGCGATAACGCACATCGTATTGCAAGCTGTTTTTACGGCATACTGCATTTCCATCAATCTCTTTCCTCCATGAATAATAGTTAATTTTATTTTACCAAAGATCTTTATATTCCAATATCTTTGTTTTCGATAAATGACGTCTAATTCACCTGCTATTCGTACTTACTCAAAATCTTTCTTATTGTTATATTAAGAAATATTTGAGATCTTTCCTTTTATTTCCAATATGCCGCCATATTAATTTTTTTATTCTTAATTTTTTTTTTCCTTTTCTTGCTTCACGTCAAAATCTTTCAATTGAAAATTGTTTAAGAGAAAATATTATTCCGGGTTTTGATTTTCTTGGCAACGATTAAAGAAATATTGGTAAATTTTATGGGAAAATGTCACATTATTCTCTATGAAAATAATGAAATTTTGTATTTTAAAGCAAAATATTTGAATACAATAAATAAAATATTGGCTATTTCTACTTCTGGGATAAAATCCATCTATATGCAAAGATGCAAATGCATTAATTCATCCGTTTTGACGTTGGCTTTACTCAAACATTATATACGCATTTATTATTACTGGATTAAATATGTTGCTAGGCAACTGATGAAAGAAAAGGAAAAAAATGAAATATGTATTGTGTCAAATAAGTAAATTGATAAAACAAAATGCTTTATATTAATGGAAAACATGCATAAAGTTACCCCAAAAATTATAAACCTAATTAAAAAAATCTCGCAAATAAATTGACAAAATTTCAACCTAATTGGAATAATTTAATAATCTTATATAAAAGCTTCAGCATTCAAAATTTACCATTTACATCCATTTTTCATATGAGCCATTTCTTTCAATAAATGAAAATATGAAAATCGTCTGACTTGCCATAGAAAAGCATTATAGAGCAAAATAAAATGTTCTATATTTCCCGAACGAATGAACCAAATTTAACCAAAAACTATACAGCTAAGTCCGAGTACCTCACCAATATGCCCCGTTAATTTCAAGCCGACCGGATGCTTTTTGTGGTAGTTATCGTAGAACAGACAGGCAGACTAACAGAAAACAAAACTTTTCGTGTCTCCACAGTAAGCTTTCACTGTCGTTTCGGCAATAATTTTTCTACACACTTTAGTAAAATATTTTACGGAGAATTATTAATGACAAACGCATTTCAACTCCACCTCAACCAGCGTAAATCACATAGCACCGCTGATTATTTTCCTATGAATATGTTACTTTAAAATGTTTTTAAAACATATTTAAAGGAAAAAATTTTTCGTACACATGTTTCGAAAAAAATTTTCGAACACAGAGCTAATTTTGACCGTGCTCTGCTCGGTCATCCCCGCCTGTTATCATTATATGTGTCATCATATGTGTACCTTGTATCATCACAATAATGTCCGAAATACTGGACCTATTAGAATGGAATTTGGACATTGTGTTGATCTTCCTAATATCATGAACGAATTCATTAATTCAGACGCTCGAATAATCCAGTCGAAAATAACAACTCTTTGAAAATCCGAATAACATTACAGTCAATGGTGAAATATTTTCAATTCATTATTAATTCATCTTAAAATTTCTCTATTTCAAAAAATATTTTTAGATGTTGAATACTTTGTTAGGTCAGACATATTCAATAAATTTAGATGGCATTCATTGAAACAAGTGGGTCCGAATCTCGTTTGAGCATCGGAAAAAAATAGTAGGCTATAGACTATTTTTAATCTGATTTTAAGAAACTTTTAATGTTTTTTTGTATATGATTACCCCATATCCATTTTAAACCTATATTTATTAAATTATGCATATTTATTAAACTATGCATATTCATAAAACTGTAATTCTAGTTACATTTTTTATTGTCAAATTGCTTTTTCTTCGATAAACTACATTTTAAAACTGAGTTTAATAGTAGTAAGACCAATTTTTATTATATTAAACAATTTTTATTTATATTAAATTTACAATTTGTATTTATATTAAATCTATGTGTCCTTAAAAAAAGGAAAATGTTAACCTACACTTCCGACTGAGTCGGGAGGCCTTGTTAAGTTAATTCCAGTACTTCTTTGCAGAAATCATTAGAAAAATACTGAGGACTTAAATTTTGAAAAATAAGGCATCGCTCAAAATAAACCAGTTGCTTGTTTTACAGAAAACACATGACCCACTTTATTGAAGCAGTTGTGATGCAACAACAAAATATCATCGGATGAAATAGACATCGAAATAAAGTTTCTTAGAAATTGTTCTGGAACAGCGAATACTTCCGGATATAAAAATAGAAACTTTGAGGGATTTTTTTTAATACTAACTTTTGAGTGAAAATTTTGAGCTTATGTCTCGGGAATGCGTTTTTTACAAAAATATACCTTTAAACAAATTTCATAATACAAGTTTGCATTTGAATATTGTCAGGTTTCTGACGTTAATGAGCGTGTAACTAATTGAGATTACTGTTTATTAATATGTTTTATTTTATTTATTGTATTCTGTATGTATATCACCTTTCACGTACTTGCGTTTGAGAGATGTTTTTTCTTATCTTTGTGGTTTTAGCCTATTATACCCACATCTCATTGTATGAAAAGCTTCATTGTGCAAAAGACATACCAGCATTCCTTTTATATACAAGAATGCGGGCAACAAAGTAAATAGATAAAGATAACAAGGGGAAGTCCTTGGGAATCCCTACTGAATGACTGAGTGAGGAAACGAAGTTCAGGGAGAGATGAGAAGATTCCTTGATTTCAGGGGAGGACCCCACGTGTTTTTCTCTCGAGGTAGAAGCTGAGAGAGAGTGTGTTGTACTTTTGGCTGAAGTCTCGTGGGTAGAGGCTGGAGGTTTGAACGGTGGATTTGCCATTGAAAGTATTACTGAGAATAGATTGACTCCTGCGGGGAGAAACGTGTGTGCGAAGGGAGATACCTGAGTGTTTCTCCGATAAGTCTTGGGGAGTTCGGTAAAGTGAGAAGGGAGTAGTGCGTAGTTTAATAATACTACCCTGTACGTAGACATTATTTCAACGAATAACTTAGCGTTCGACAGGATCTGCTATATCCGAGCCTGTAATTGTAAATAATGGTTTTTATGTAAATAAACTGTAAATAAATTATTCGTTAATATTAACTGAATAAGTTAGAAAATAATTATTATCCTTCTCGCATTGTGTACGATATCACGCATATATTGGTGGTAAAAGCCTATCAACAAAACAGCGGTTTTTCGAAGTCTCTACGAGTTTGCTGGAGTTTGCGTGATAATTAACATCGTATTGACAACGAAAAAGCATAACAAATATAATTACTAAAAATATGCAAATCAAACACTTTTTTTTTTCCATCCAAAATGAATAACTCTGGGAAAAAAGTTAAACATATTTTACTCATTCTGCCTTAAAAACTAGCAGAAACTGATAACGGTACTATAGGCGATTGGAAATAACCTCTTTTATTTGCTATTTAACAATATTTTTAAGGCCTATCTCTATATTAATTTTAACACAATTTTTAAATTTGTTTATAGACACTCCTAGATTTAACGTGTCTTAAAAGGACCTTTTTTGTTCAATTGCACTTTAACATTTTCATGAATGAAATTTTAATACATAAAGATTTTTGATATTGCGTATTTAGACATGGATGTGTTCATTTAGTGGACAATGGCATTAACGAATATTCCAAAAGAACGCTGTAAAAATAACAGACTAAAATACGGAAATTGTACAGGCAATCGAGACGCCAGTACTATTTCCGTATTTTAACGGAACTTTTCACCCATAAATTACAGAAAATTTTCCGTTTCTCTGGAATTTACGGGAAAAGTTCCGTTAAAAAACAGAAATAGTGCTGGCGTCTCTATTGCCAGTACAATTTCCGTATTTTAGTCTTTTTTTTTTTTTTTACAGTGAATATTTTAGCTTCAATTATACTTAGCGTTATCCGAAGTACCATAGAATAAGATTGAAAGATATAAATGTTAAATGCTTATTTCAAACGTTGAGACGAAATTCCTGGTCGCGTGATGTAAACTCCATTCATGGAGCCTTTGTGTGACATCTGCATATAAAGGGTGCCCAAAAAGATAAAAACGCGCTTTAATGTTTTATTCTTGGAGATATGTTTAGAATGTAAATTGCAAAAGTGTTCAAAATAAGGTAGAAATTAAGATTATGTAAAGAAATAGGCCAATCAATAATTTTCAAAAAGTTGCAGTTTATTTTTTTTTATATAATGTACCTCGGTCCTAAATGTTATAAATAGAAAACTTTCTTCATGATTATGGCAGGAACAAAAGAAAAAATTCAATTCTTTTATGACCAAAACTCATCGAGTTATGATACTTTGCATTTTATGAAATTTTGGAGCTTTCTGACACTAAAACCTAAAAAGTGCATTTTTAGTGCGGGAAAGCTCTTCAATTTCATAAAATTCAAATTATCATAACTCGATGAATTTTGGTCGTAAAAGAATGGAATTTTTACTGTTTTAGTTGTCAGATCGTGAAGGAAATTTTTACAGATTTAAAGACTAAGGGACCGTATAAAAGTTTAAAAAGTGTAAATTTTATAAATCTAATGGTAGGCGTATCTCCTCAAAACAATATTAATCCTGACTTTATTTTAAACATTTTTGTAATTTAAATTGCCTACGCGTACCCCAACAAGTAAAAAGTTAAAGCGCGTTTCTATCTTTTGGGGACACCATGTATTACTATATAAATTATATTATACTATATATATATATAATACTATATTGCCAAAATATTGGCAATATATAATACTATATTGCCATATAAATAAACTTTTATCAAATATTGATCGTAAAACTGAAAATTTACACATCCAAACTTTTTTAAAACTAGCAAAAAGCGCTTCAACATCTCTTCACCGAGTCGCTTGAAATATTATTGTAGCCTTAAAATTATATTGTTCATTGAACAAAAAATGGATTTTATATAATAGTATAAACTTTTTGTAGCAAACACTTTTTAAGTATTTTTTAAACCAAAACTAGAAACTACTTTCCTATCATGTGCCCCTTTGTATATGTATAAAAATTGATTTCGCTTGGCACTTTCCATAATAACCTTACAAAAAGGGGAATATTTTTTCTTTCTTTCGAGTCAAAAAATGAAAGTGAGCCCTTCCCGGAGGCAGAACAATAGTCGCAAGGAGAGGTTTACATTGCTTAACTCAGATGCCACAATTTGCGAATTTTTAAACAGATTTTTGTATTGCATTTAGTACAATATGATAAAAAATATATAATTTTTTATTTTTTATCATTTTTATTTCTATACTAGCATCGTTTCTTAATGCAAAATTCGGCATTGCATTATATGGTAGACCAAGAAAAAATTAATATTAAAACTCAAAACTGCTGTCACATTTTCACGCACAAAGAAATAAATACCTTTGTTGTCGTACATGTTTTATACATATATAAGTATACATACACTATGTACGTTAATATATGTATTGCGTACGTTAATCAGATATTCAAGACAACTAATATCATACTCTCACATTACAAGTATATAAGTATCGAATCGAGGCTATAAGGTGCCCTAGGCACTTCATTTCATTAACGCTCCCTTTCACCGATAGCTGCCAACTTTTACGCTTTTGTCTTACCACTAAAATTTAATAGTAAAATTTGATTTCTTAAATAGCCGAAATCTTTGATTCAGTAACGCAAATAATTTTATTAAATTTTAGTGGTATTAGAAAAGCGTAAATGTTGGCAGCTATGCTTTCACCCTTTATTCATTAACGAGTGGATACCACACTTTGGTTCAGCAACCGCGCATTTGGGATTCTGTAACTTCAACTGCGTATAACTTTGTTGGCAAGATAGTGATAATGAAATATGAAGCATGACTCTTATACGAAATTGAATAAGGATTCGAAATGCTACATTTATTTTTACCGATTTTTTTTTTTTTTTTTTTTTTTTTTTTTATGAAAAATTCAAATTATGAAACATGAAAGTCGACATTAAAATTTTATCGGTGCGAATTCACACTATTGTGGAATTCACGGGTTAAAAAAATTAAACTTTGTCAGAACCATAGAAAGGCTCTCAAATTGGCGGTTTTACAGAAAAAGTAAAAGGAGTAATTGCCGTGCTCAGATCTTTGATATTCCTGACATCATTTTTCCCCTTTTTATAGGAAAATATATAAACAATGCGGAATTATAACCGTCTTCGGAAAATTTTAAAGTGTTTATCCCTTCCAGGCTACTTCTATCGAACCGCACATGGCGTCTTTAATACAAAAGCGCACATTTATTGTGCCTAGTGTGTCTTAATCTAGAGCCAGGCTTGAAAGTAATAATACTTTTCTATCTCTCGCACAGACCATTTATTCCATTCTTTCATTAAGATGAAGACATACATTGTCTAGCTTTTTAAAGTAAATAATATAACCATAAAGTTCAGATGGATCACTGAATGTACAGTATTTTAGATAGACTACGCGCGAGAGTTTTGTTTATTTACTTATACACGATAGTAATCAAAGAAGCAACTTTTTTCTTAATTTGCACTAAGGAAGACATAACGTACACCGTACACTTTTAATGTAATCAATATACAATTTTTCTGCAAGCATAAAGCTGATGTCAGGATTGCTGTTTCAAGAATTAACTTTATTCGATTTATTAAATTAATTGTTGATGGTTCGCAATTTCTTTTGAGCAATACTTAGAACTATTTAAATATTTTCAAATTTCGTTAATAGATTTTTTAGGTCATCGGTTGAGTGTAAGACCCCAAGACTTGTACCCCGTATGTCCTAGAGTGAATCATGCTCTGGACTACTGAACCTACATCTAATTAGAGAAAACCTACCACTTCATTATAGCATGAAAAAGAATCCTGATAGCAAACCTATTACTACTCTTACTTAACTTAATTCGGAATTCATTAAAAATATAATGTAAATACGTACTTGTAGTATTACTAAAAGTACACAATTAAAAATCACCTAACTCTAATCATGCACCAAAAGCCGCGATGTCCTGACACAAATCCCAACTACATTCGATTTTTTATTTAATTCTCATTCCATATTATGGTCAGTTTTTGTGCTCAGAAATCCTGTTGAGCTTAAAATGATTGATTAATAATAAAAAAAATATCCACTTTTTCTACACTGGCCATCATAATACAGTATTATTTAACTGAAAATGATAGATGTTGTTAATTAATCTATAGTGAATTGTTTTGATTTATTTTTAAGATAATAGATGTCAATAGAGCACCAAACACAAATTTTCAGTATTAATCAAAACACAAAAAGTGCTTCATTATTTAAAAACTCTATAACATTCTGTTAGCTAAAGTAATAAAAACCTTTTACCATTAGGTAATTTCTACGTTAATGATCACAATACAAATACTTGGATATTGATTTATTAATGTATTGACTCATTTTCTTTAATTACTGTTATTTATTTCATTAAATATTTTATCTATTAAATCTTAATCAAGTTTTGTGCACGCAATTATTTATTTTGTTCAAAATAGTGAAAGCAAATATTACGCATATCTTATTATTAATAAAACAAAGTGATACCAAGGCAAAGCATTAAAGACTTCCGTATAGAAAGGTACTGAAGGTAATCAATGAATTTAATTATTGGATTTACCTTTTGATCAGATGCCAAATATTTCGAAAATATTGCGATATTTTACATTTAAATTATTAGGTTCTAACATATTTTAGTTTTTTAAAGTCTCTATTGAAATCTAAACTCTTCAAACATGCAGTTAGAATAATACTTTAAATGCTTATTCGTTGTCAAAACTACACCTACTCAAGCAAAATATTCGAGCTATGAATTAGAAATACTGTTAGTAATTGAATCAGTCAAAAAATTTCGTAATTATTGGGAACAAAATTTAAGATTGTAACAGACTGTTCTGCATTTCAAAAGACACTTGATAAGAAAGACCTCGTACTAAAAGTGGCCAGATGGGCACTATTTTAACAAGAGTTTGATTACAAAGTTGTGCACAGATCGGTATCCCAAATAAGACATGTCGACGCCTTAAGCCGTAATACCGTACTAGTAGTAACTCGATCGCATGATGAGTCGACAGCAAAAATCAAAATAGCACATCAAGGGGAACACATTCAAACAATCAAAAAGTTAATCGACAAAAATGAAAGCTCAGAATATTTAATTAAAAATGACATCTTATATAAATATGAAAACGATAGAGAGCTTTTGATGACTTCCACTAATATGCAAAAAGAAATAATACGCGACATCCACAACAAATGTCATTATGCAGTAGCTAAAACCGAAATTATTTTAAAAGAAAATTATTGTATACCCCAGTTTAAAAAAAAATGAAAGTGTCATTGCCAACTGCGTAAAGTGCATACTATGTAATAAAAAGCAAGGGAAAGGAGAAGATTTATCGAACCCGATTCCCAAACAAAATATTCCCCACAAGATCTATTACATAGATAATATTGGACCAATGCCACCCACTAATAAAAATTATAATAACTTTTTTTGGTCGTAGATGCTTTCACCAAATTTGTCTGTTTATTTCCCGTTAAAAGTACTGCTGCGATAGAAGTCATTTGCAAGCTAAAACTATAACACAACATTTTCGGAAACCCATCGAGAATTATAACCGACAAAGGACCAGCGTTCACATCCCATGATTTTGAAACATATTGTAAGGAACAAAATATAGCACACGTACCCTTAACAACAGGAGTACCTAGGGGAAATGGACAGATCGAAATAATTCATCCAATTCTTATTCCCATTTTATCGAAACTTAGCATAGCCCCAACAAAATGGTACAAATACGTAGCATAGGTGCAATGCATCATAAATAGCACTACATCTAGAAGCACTAACTTTGCACCATTCGAGATTCTAGCAGTACACAACAAAAACAACGACAAAAAAAAAAAAAGACCTGCGAATAAAAGTATTAGAAAACGAGCATCTAAATTCAATCATGTCAGAAAGGAATTCAATTAGGGAAATCGTAAAAGAAAACATTTTAAAAATACAGGAAGAATAAAGGAAAACTTATAATAAAAAAAGAAAACCGGCCAACACCTACAAACTCGGTAATTTAGTTGCTAAACAGAAAACTCAATTCGGAACTTGGAACAGGTATGAAAGTGAGACCTAAGTTTTTTGGTCCCTATGAAATTTCTACAGTGAAAGGGAAAAATAGATACAAAATTAAAAAAAAAATGGACACCATGATGTTCCAAACATAACTTCGAGCGATGCAGATTTCTTGAAACCATGGACATATTTATAGGACTGTGAACTCTTACGAACACTATTTTATTTTAGAACTCATAAGTGAACATTTTAATATTCTTCAAACTGTGTTAAGGTTTTCTTTTTAGCATTATTTTCATATTTTTACTCTCTGGGAAAAGCTGCGTGTTCCAATATCTGTTTTTGTTTATTATTTTCTTTTTATGTTGTTTGTTTGTGTATATAGTATTTTTAGATTTTTCAATTGGTCCACGATCTGAGAATTACAGACTGACTGGAAGGACCCAACACAGTCAGATATGCCGAAACTGTGGTGACACGAGTTTGAACTTTGGACCGAAACCAAAGCAAAGTTTTAATTGAGGCTCACGAAGTGAAGCACCATCTTCCGAGCTATTTTTATGAGATCTACACTTTCTACATAGCTGCCAACTTTTACGCTTTTCTGTACCACAAGAATTTAATAGAAATATTTGCCTTATTTAATCGGCCTATCACGGCGATTTAAAAAGGTAAAATTTACTATAAAATTTTTGTGGTACAAAAAAGCGTAAGATGTTGGCAGCTGTGTTTCTATTGTGATAAAAAGACAGAAGTAGTTTAGAATTCGTCGAGGTCGGATGCTGCTTATATCTTGACGGTCAGACGGATCGGGCAGATACTTAATCAATCTGCAGACAGCTAATCTTTTTATCATGATAAATATTAATATCATTGTATATAATCATCTTTCATATTAATCAATAGTTCATTAAATTTCTATCTAAACTGAACTAGAAAGCAGACTGGACTCTTATTCCTAGACACCTAGTATCCTTATTACATTTTATGTTTCTCTCCAAACCGGAAAATTCAAACCCACATATATGTGATCTTAAAATGTATCGACCATAAAATATAAATTTAATTATAAATGAAATAGATACATACAATAAGTAATTGAATGACATTAAATTATTTAATAAGCTTCAAAACTTTATAAATGTTTTTTTTTTTTTTTTTTTTTTTTTTTTTTTTTTTTTTTTTTAACTGAATAGTTTCTAACTTAAATAATTATTAAAATTACACTTTTGATAATGCTATATTAGAGGCTGCAGAGTTAGATAAAAACAACATTTATTTTTTGAGAAAAACAATCATCAATGTTGAAACGTATTAGCATAGTTTTAAAACAAAACTATTCAGCTGTATAAAAGTGAAACCAACGTTTTAAGGAAGAATCAAATAATTATATACAACATGAGGAAATAAAATAGAGCTATACATATGTGGACTTCAGAGTTAAAAAGATTATAAAAATGAAGTGTATTATAGGGCATAAAGCCACGGTTATAAATAATCCGCATTTAAATAAAAATAATAATCTTGTATCTTTTTTTATTACAGTACCATTGATATAACTACCGTCAACAGTATAACTCATTTTTGATTTTATGGAGAGAAATATCCTTCTGTATAAGTTTTCAAGTTCTTACCTATACTTGAGAACTGCCTTTTGTCAGTCATAATAATCTTGTATCTTTTTACCCGACTGAATAGAAGGGTTATGTGTTTCACGCGTATCTGTGTATGTGGATTTCTTTATATCCTCGAAACATCCCAACGGCTGAATGGATTTTAATGAATGAGGTGTCTATCAATTCGTTTTAACGGCCCGATGGTTATGAGCTAGGTTTTTTTGTTTTTATAAATTCAAAATGGCGGCCGTAAAATACAAAATGGCGGTAGAGCCAAAAAAAAATTACCCACCCTGTTGAGTGGCATATCATTGGATAGGTCTTTTAAAATGAAGACTATGTTTCATTGACTATTTTACAGTCAGAAGCTCCGTTAAAATATTATACAACCTGGAAGTCGTGCATGTAGGATCTCTAGCTTTACTGCAACTCTAACCATCATAGACATCTATAGACCTCATCAAAACAGTGTTTATAGATAGGAACTAACAATTAAACACAACTTAAATTCATAAATACAAGTAAATAAAAAATAGGTAAGTAGTATAAACAAGTAATATAAAAAAATATTTTAAGTCAATTCCTACTTAGGTCAATAAGATAATTTTTTTCTCCCATTCTTCTTTCCTCTTGAGTGGCGCTTAAAATGCCTTGATCAAGAAGAGGGCTCTCTCGCTTATTGAAAATTAATTAATTTAATTTAATTAATGAATTAATATTTTAAAAAACTGGATTAATATCAAGTGTCATCCACTACAAGTTTTAAAAAATTTATTTGAGCTTGATTGGTAATAATGGAATAATAAGTATTTTATTAACGATTGAAAATTTGAACATGATATATACAGGTTGTCGGATCTCAACGGTGTCCAATGGCTAATTCCTAAACAGTTAGTCATAGACATATAGTTCAAATTGCAAAAATGTTTTAATTAGGTAAAGAAATATTTTAAAAGTATTTTGGTAAATAAAAACTTTTTTAAAAAAATTACGAAATTTAAATTTTTATGCGGTTCGCAGGTCCTATAAGTTATATTTAGTAAAATTTTCCTATTACACTGACAAGTAAAACAAAAAAGTCCCATTCATATAACACTAAAATTGAGCGAGTTATAAAACTTTAAAAATGCATGACTTATGCCACTTTTCTGCTCTGAAAACAAATGAGTTCGGCTTGGCCTTGACGGGTCACATACCAAGTGCTTAAAGTATTCGAAGATCTTTTTTCATGTGTATCTGCTCTTTGAAAAATATCGTACAAGTATTACAATTAAGTTAATATTTATTAAATTTCAGATTGGCTAAAATAACATATGTTTTATTTTGTCAGGATTTGAGACTGTTTATGTTATTCACAAAAATTATGTTATTTTTATAAGTTTTTATGTTACTTCAACGATCATATGTGTGTTTTACCAGTTCAAAATTTGTACTCGAACTTTAACTCACTTTCAAATATTCGATCAAGATTACATTTTACATACTGGCGCAAATCTGATAACAATCTAATATTATTATGATTTTCGGTTGTTACCATTTATAATCATTTCACAGGTTAACACAAACAATTTCGGATAGATTACCGCCAAGAAGTTTAAGAAAAAGTTTTAGATTAGATAATACATTACTGCAATTGTTGGGTTTTTTAACTTTTATGTATTTTTTAGCACTGAATCTGAAAATTACTCTAATTTTTAACTATCATATCAGGATATTTCGCAAATCATTAATTGTCAAAAAGAATAACAAAAATCGGATACTGTAAAGTAGAGGAAATGGTTGTGTTTTTTAACTTTTGATAGTTTATGTTTACGTACGTTTTAGCACTGAATCTGAAAACGACCTTCATTTTTAACCATCACGTTAGAATTTTTTTGCAAATCGTAAATGTGTAAGTTAAAATATAGCAAAAATCTCATACTATAAAACATATGTAAAACTTTTTTTATTTTATTTATAATTTATTCGATATTTTTGCTTATCCTGGGATTCTTACAGCTAAACAGCTGAGTGGTCCTATGAGATGGGGGAGGAGATTCAATTTTAACTTTGAACTTTTTAACTTTGAAATTTGAATTTGCGAAAAATCCTGATGTGATGGTTAAAAATGAAGGCCAATTTCGGATTCAGCGGTACAGAATACATGAGAATCAATTATCAAAAGCTAAAGAACATGACATAAACCAACTTTTGCAGGCTAGTGCAATCTCATAATATTTTAAAATACGGATCATTCTGTAAAGAATTGAGGCTGTTAATTTAGCATCATAATTTAGCAATTTTCTGTGTTTTCTTTCTTCTTAAATGTTTATTGCAAATTGTATATTTTACATTAATATGTCAGAATGATTAAAGATTTCAAATTTATATTGCAATGTTAATTTTACTCTCAACCATTTTTTTAATATATCTGACGAAATTATATTTCGGCTAAATTTGTGAATGACCCCCAATTTGCAACAAAAAAATATGCTCTAACATTAAACAGCTATTACTGGGTCGATTTTAATAGTAGAATAACGGGACTTTTTTTTGTATTACATATCAGTGTAAAAGGAAAATTTTACTAAATATAACTTATAGGCCGGGGACCGTAAAATAATTTAAATTTCGTAATTTTTTAAGAAATTTTTTTTTACCCAAATCGCTTTTAAAATATTTCTTTACCTGATCTAAAACATTTTTTTAATCAGAACTATATGTCTATGACTAACGGTTTAGGAATTAGCCATTGGACACCGTTGAGACCGGACACCCTGTATGTATAGCGATAGTGTGAGCTAATAGTAGGAATTGAAAAAAAAAGTAGTTTCACATTGATGAGAAATAATTAATTAGTTCGCTTTTTACGCAGTCGGGTTTTTTGATTTTTTAAATTTAATTGTTTATTATTATAGTACATTGATATAACTACCGTCAACAGTATAACTCATTTTTTATTTTATGGTGAGAAATATTCTTCTATATCGGTTTTCAAGTTCTTACCTATAGTTGAGAACTGCCCTCTGCCATTCATAAAATATCTGTTAATAATCTGACAATTAAAAATCAGTGCATACATGACATGCATGGTAACTTCTTACTTTTTAGATCAGACTTTTGTGGTTACTACTGACGAGTTGTATAACGATCTCCATACATAATCAATATATTAATGGCAATTTTACTACTTTCAGTAAATTATATGTGTAGGTTGCAAGTTTGATTTCTAAAACTGTTCAATACGGTTGAAACATATTTATGACTATGGTTCATATGTCTACCGATTGTCCAACCTCTAACTTCAGTAAATATACACGGATCACCACGTGATTAGTATGTGATATTGAGGTTTACCATGGTGTTTTCTCTATTTAAAATTGGATGTGTAGCTTTAGTTCATTTAAAGTAACACATAAAAGAATTCCAGTACATTATGGCCTAATGGGAAAGTTTGTTTGCAGTGCATTTTAATGATGTTGTATTATTTCAAACATAATGGAATTCATATGCATTACTGAGGTGTACTACAACATATTTTTTGTAGAATATAGTGTGCATGGCGTTTATCGTTAATTTACAGGGACAGGCAAAAGAATTCAGCTAAAAAATTTTAAAATATTTTCCTCAAAAACGTAAAAAGTACAGGCAGCTAGTTATGGAATACCTCTGTGATTGGAAGAGTTTTCTCTTATTCGGGAAAATTTCCGTCTTTTGACTGGAGAATGTCACGAAATTTTGAGCTTAGGTTCCCGAGTTTTTCGTGTTTTCTCTTTAAGGCGATGGGTTTTAAAGGGCATACTTGAAAATTCGATTTCTAATACGAAAAAGTACAGGGTGGTCATAAAGATGATTTGCCAATATATGAATCGCTTGCGGCCACTCCGTTCTACCAACAGAAATTAAATGTGAGATATAGATATTTGAATGTATGGACTTCAGATTGCGGTGAACAAGAACAGTGAAACCTGCACGATTAGGGTTGCAGAGAAAATATTTTGAAATTTTTGAATGGCAACACACACTTTTTCACATCCCAAAAGAATCAGTGCATTGAAAATCCACAAATAGCGTTAGAACGGTCCATGTAGTGTGAAACAAAGTGGCGTAGGACACATGCAGAGAACAGCATTGTAAACAACTTATAGCAACAGAGAGACAACACTGCACATTGTTCTTTTTGACCAAAATCTGGAGCTCAACAGATTTGCTGAAACAGTCTTGTACTTTGATGAAAATTGGGGATGAGATTGAAGGATTTCGAGTAATTTCTACGGTAGATTGGCTTTTCTGTATTTTGGGGGTGGAAATAGGCTAATCAAAGCGGAAATTTTAGTGTTTTAACGAAATATAATAAACAGAAAAAGTTGTTCAATTGACGGATTTATAAGTAATGAATGTCTAATTTGTAGTTATTTCCTTACTTTTAATTTAAAAATTTTTCGCATTAAAAATTAATTCAAATATAAAGTAATAACCGTAAATAGTTTCATACAGTAAAACATAAAAATAAATTTTATTTCAATTTAGTTAGCCTATGTCCCGTAATGGGTCACTATAAACACAAATGAAAATTGTGATAAATCAGTACTAACTATTTTATTTTGTG
This sequence comes from Maratus speciosus, assembly GCA_963932465.1. Lineage (NCBI taxonomy): Eukaryota > Metazoa > Arthropoda > Arachnida > Araneae > Salticidae > Maratus > Maratus speciosus. Next base: position 67,586,277 of record OZ010787.1, on the reverse strand, counting down.
TACAGTTGCCATACAGTAATACTTAAAAAATCAATTTTATTTAAATTTAGTTAATGTTTTTCTCGCTAGGGAAGTAATCAGCATAAAAGAAAATTGAGCTTAAGATGCCCTATCTAATTTTAATTTGGAATACAGTTGCCACATGAGAAAACATAGAAAAATACCTTTTAAAATTTTAGTTATACAGTTTCTTACCAGGGGTGCTATCATCCTAAAAAACTCGAGCATGTGATAAATTTTACCAAAGCATACATTTGACCGTGGCAGAAACTTTTTCTAAAGATTTATTAAAAACACAGAAAAATAATTTTATTTATATTTAGTTACCCTATTTCCCTGAAGGGGCGCTATAACGCTAAAGAAGATTTTGTTGAATCTGTTCTGCCTATTGTTAACTTCGGTATAGCTGCCATACACAGCGAAACATAAAATAAATCAATTTTACTTAAATTTGGTTAGTCTACTTCCTCCCAGAAGGCGTTATAAACGCAAAAGAAAATTTTGGTGAATCTGTGCTACATAATTTCATATCGAGTACGGCCGTCACATAGATAAACATAAAGAACTTTTATTTAAATGTTTATAAGCAATTTCTCCCTCTCGGCGTAAAAGAAAGTTGAGTTTAAATTATCCTATTTTATTTTAACTTGGAATAAGCTTGTTATATTAGAAAATAGATAAAAAACATTCTAAACTTTTACCTATGCAATTTCCCATGAAGGCCCGCAACCAGTGTACAAAAACTGCAATGTGAAAATTTTTAACACTACATAAATTTGACAAAGACGGGAACCTATTTTGAAGATTTGAGTTTCTGAAAAAAATTTCTTTGTTTGATGTGGATTTAAAATGCGTTCGAAAAGTAGAATCCGCTATCGCATTTATTTTTTTTTCGATGTTGTTCCATGGATTTCCAGTTGGATGCTGCTTCTCATTGCCACATTTTCCTGACATACAAAATTCAACCCATTATATAACAAAAAATGTCAAAAATATCCTCAGGCATTAATAATAAATAACACTGGGAAAAGTTGCACGTTTAAAGTACAAATAATCTCAAGAAATATGTGTGGTAAGTAATGTATTTAAAAAAAAGTGGCACTTCCTTTTCTTATAGCGGCCCCACAATTAAAACTGTATCATATATACGCATATATGATATATATGTATGTGTATATATGTATCATATATACGCATATATATATTCCAAACGCTCATACATGCGCCATATACATACGTAATCATACGTAATACATCAATACATACGTAATATTTGCCTCTTATATGTGATATACTTATATTTCATGTAGTATGTCTTATCACATGCCATATATACAGGGCTCAGCACAGTGCTTACAAAGTTTCAGGAGAGATAGAGTACACCTAGATGATGGAAAATCACGTAGCAATGCGTGGTCGGAAACGCTTTCCTGGCGCGGTAGTGATGACACAAAACACAAGAAAAGAAGGGCACGAACGGGGTGAGAAAACATGTTTATTATTCTTAGTACAGCAAAAAACTAAGAAATAAGAACAAAAAGCGAGACAACGATCGCCATCAAAGATGGTGTTCAAAATTACGACTCCGAACCGTGAACCGGGCCTCACATCTCCGGAGCATGGAAAATCTAATGTTCTTGAAAATACCAAGCGTGTCCCGCACTTCACCTTCGGCTGCCACGATGCGTGCAACAAGTTCCTCAGCACTTTCCAGCATTGCCTCGGCATTTTTTCAGTACTAAGAATAATAAACATGTTTTCCTACCCTGTTCGTGTCTTTCCTTTGTTGCACTGTAAATTGAAATGTCTGAAATTCAGACACATAAGTGTCTGAAACGGAGTGTTCAATTTTCAGACATTTTAAAGTGTCTAAATTTTTAAGACGCTTGTATGTGTCTAAATTTAAGACACTTCAAATGTCTGAAATGCATCCATGTTTGACCACCTTTAATTTCTCTGCAAAAGCAGCCATTTTTTCGGAAAGCCTTATACACAGAAAAAAAAAATCCTTCAAAATATAAAAATTGTACCGCCAATCAAGACGCCAGTACAATTTACGTATTTTAATGAAAATTTTCTTCAATTTCTGGAAAAATTTATTTATTTATTTATTGGAAAATTTCTGTATTAAAAAAAAAAAAAAAAAAAAAAAAGAGAGAAGGGTACACATGTATTTCAATACAGTCTCGCGCATTTTACATGATTAACTACTTTTACTCAATTTACAACAACATTGTATTTAACATATACCTTAACAGCATCGCACCTATCCGTCGCGGGATACGAACTCGCAACCTTATGGTCTGTAGACTATGCGATAATCCCTCTCGGCCACGATTTCACAGCTAGGAAGTTCAAATATCGTTAGTTACTTGTGACTCACAATTTATTTTACAGAAACGGTAAATATTTTGTCTATCTGCTTATAATTTTGAAAGATTTCACACATCTTCTCTCTAGAATTTTGAATATTTTGCTTTTCCTGCAATGTAAGATTAGCAGAAGGTTTATCTACTTCTACCGAAGAAATTTTCAGAACAGAAATATTATTGTTAATACAGATGACAGACGTTATTTTTGAAATATTAAAATATTTAAAATGTTTTAACAGTGCATATGTATATATATTACATATATATTTAATTAATATCTATATATATTTAATTCGGGCTTGTCCCGTTTCAGTTGTGTGTTTGGGGGGGGGGGGCGGAGGGGCGTAATTCAACGCCCATTAAAAATAAATCAATTTTTCATAAAAAAAATGCATATATTTTTGCCCAAAGCCTGTGTTTAATGTTAATGCGAAGGTATGTGTATATAAAAGTGTGTGAAGAAATATAGTGTTCTATTTTTTGATTTTTCTTTCTTTCTTTCTTTTTTCAGATCGGTTGAATATATGGCAATTTTTTTTTAATTGGACTCATTAATCCCTATATATTCCATATTCCATATGCCATATATTCTGAACAAAATTTCTCAGTTATAAATATTGTATATAATTTTTCTTCAAAAATAATAAAAACCAGTGTTTTATAGTTGCGCAAATAATTTTTATCTTCCTTTTTTTCGATCGAAATACAGGTTAAAAGTTTTCGATGAGACTAATTTTCTTACGGTGAAATGAGATCATTCCTGAATTAAATCAATACTCAATGATTAGCTAAAATGTTATGTAGTAAAAAATTTCAGAAATATTCTATATAATTCCAAAATAATAGTTATAACGAACTTAAATAACTTCTCAAAACACCATCAAACACTTAAATGCGCAAATTAATAATAAGTTCGATATTTCTTATTCAATATATTGAATAAGAAATGTATAGATGGCGCCACAGTTTTGAGATATATTCCAGTTATTTTTCTTTTGCGAAAATTTCGTAATTAAACTTGATATTTTCTTTAAATTTCAGAGGGAAATAGAATCAGCATACACTTTGGATACCACACAGATTCAGTGGTGCATCCAGAATTGCGATTTGGAGGGGACTAGCATATTTTAGAGGCAGTGTTATAGTTGTAAAAAAAAATGCAAGCGTCGTAACAAACTGGAAAGTTTTGGTTGGTGTAATTCTGAATGCTTTTAAAATGTTAAATAATGAAATACTGTACTGTACTAATATATACTTTTGTTTTTGCGATTTTTTTTGTGTGTTTCCGTATTTGGATAATTTTAAAGTGTGTTTGCAATCAAACAATTTAAAGTTTTATTATTAAATTATCAAAATATTATAAAGGTTAAAGTGTGCAAAAAGTTGCACTGGATCTTAAATTTATAATTAAGTAAATAGTTTTTTTTTTCTAAAGTAAATCTTAAAAACATCAATTAATTAGTTTACTTAAGTATAATTAAGTAATTAATGTTTATAATTAAGTAAATTTTAAACATGCTATAATTTCGAATTTCATAATAAAATTTAAAAAAGAGAAAAAAAAAATGTGCGACAAAATTAATATCTTTTTAAAAATTCCGATTTTTTAAGGATCTATTAAAAAATAATTATATTCTTTCATAATTAAAAAAAAATAATATCTAGTCTAATCTGGGAGAGGCTTCAGCCCCCTTAACTCCCCCAGTAGGTGTGCCAATGCACTAGTTTCAATATAAATAAATAAATCATGTTTAATATACGTGAGTTTAGAAAATTCTGATTGCGAAATATGTGGATTTGTCCTTGAAAGATTATATTATACCTTTTAAATGGAGAAATATGCAAAAAATGGAAAATTTTCTGGAATTTACGGAAGTAAATTTATATTAAAATACGTAAATTGGCGTCCCAATTGACAATATAATTTCCATATTGTAATGGTTATTTTTTACAGTGTATAAAGCTTACAAAAAACAGTGAACAATTGATTGCCTATAGCAAAACTTGCAGGGTGATCAAAAATGGATGCGATTCAGATGTTTTAAACGTCTTAAATTCAGACATATACACGTGTCTTAAAAATTAAGACACTTTAAAATGTCTGAAAATTGAACACTCCAGTTTCAGACACTTATGTGTCTGAATTTCAGACATTTCAGTTTACAGTGTTTATACCATGATCATATAGTTAGACACTTAAGTGTCTTAATTTCAGGCACCTATGATGTCTGAAATTCCATATCCAGACACTTAAGTGTCTGAATTACTCTTTCAGTCACATATGTGTCTGAATTTAAGACGCCCTTATTTGCAGTGTGTGTTTTGTGTCATCACTACGGAGCTAGGAAAGCGTTTCTGACCATGCATTGCTGTAAGTGATTTCCCATGGTCTAAGTGTACTCTATCTGTCCTGAAACATTGTAACTGCTGTGCTGCATGAAATGTCATAAACAACGTATGGGATTAGTATGTCATATAAGTCTTACAATTTGGCAATGTATCTTGGTCGTATGGCGATACATCCTCGGGAGCCGCTATAACAAAGAAGTGCCCAAACATTTTAGCGTAAACTACAACGTTTGTAATAAATGTATGGGTGTTAGAAAAGTAGTTTAGGTAACATTGGCAAAAAACGATCCAAGAGAGAAAAAAAAATTTCGTCATTACTCTCGCTCCCTCTGATAGAAATCTTTAAATAGTAACTCAATTTATTAAAATGCTGTAAAAAGTTACATTACTTATATTTACGGAAAACTTAAAATGAGTTTTACTTGAACAAGTCGTTTAATTGATTGAAGACGTTGATCTTATTACAAAGAGTAAAAGAAAGAATCAGTGCATTACAGAGAAACGATTTAAAAGCTTACTTATAAGCTACCGAATATTTTACTTCATAAACTTGTAAAAAAAGAATAAATTCAAAATGACACTTCTTGAATTAAAAATGAAATAGAAAATGAGAACACCTCTCGTCAAATTTAGCTTTTCAGATGTAAAAAGTAAAAAAGTAAAAAACTTTTCTCTTTTTAATTCGGGAAAGTAAAATCTTTTTGGAATTAAATCCCCTTGTTATATTTCTGAGTGGAAGACTATCAGTGTACTTAAGTTCCGACTTAAATGAAAGAATTACGGATATAGAACGGAAAATAACATTTTTGCTCGATTTAAAATGCAAATGAAGTCTCTTTTAATGGATAAGAAAGTAAAAGCCGCGTGAGTATAAGAGTATAAGAATTTAAGATGAAATTCCAACAATTAAAAGTCTTCGAAACTTCAATTTTATGTTATTTATTTCACAATAAAAAGTATACTTAGCTTTTAAAGTCTATTGTAATTGCTTTTACTTATTTATCACGAGGAAAGTGTTATAAGGTTTCGTTTTATTCACGTGAGTTTTCGCATATCTGATCAGAAAAATTCTCTTTGGTCGAAATTAAAAGAAAAAGAAAATGTTTGCGTGTTTGCTCAATGCTTTAACTTAAGAGGCGAAATTTGAAATACAGAAGTTCTAAAGCGTTATTTTCAATAGAAAGGTTTTATTTTTATTATTGTATTTCTTTTAAGACTAAGATCAATTCTTTTTCAAAATAAACTGGGATTTTTCAAGCAAAATAAGTCTGCCTGAACTGTTAAAATAGAGGAAATCAGTAGTAGAGATTTAAGAGAGAATGCTCAAAACTGTATACATATGCGAAAGTATTTACTAACGTTACGGATTGTTCTAAATAGTGTACGTCATCAGTCCTTACATGAGTATTCACTCTCTAATGAGTTTGACTTCTTAAAACTTTGACGAGTATTATATGTACTAGAGTTGAGACGGGCTCAGCCCGACCCTGGGACCGAAACAAGCTCGGGCTCGATTTTTATACCAGCTTTCGGACTGTGATGCAGAGTGAATATTTTATTTATTCACAAATTGAAAAAAGAAAAAAAAATGTCTATTTAGGAAACAAGAATGTAGTCTAAGTTTCTTTAAGAGTTTTATAATAATAATTTAAAAATCGTTTTGAAAGAGAATTGAATTGTTATTGATGGGATATAAGGAAAAATATTCCTTCTGATACTGAAGCCTTTGCATGGTCAGTATTAGTAACATAAATAAGCCATGGGATATCTCTTGTCTATCCTCCCTTTCTGTTTGAAGTCCTTTTGCAGGATTACTGGAAGCCTGAACTCTTGTATTTCTGTTATAGCTCTACAATGATATTTTAAAACAGTAATAATTGTGACTTTTGCATATTTCTGCCAGTGTTTGGACATAAATAACAAATTTTACATTTTAAAGAGATTTTCAGGGATATGAAAATCAAAAAACTTTGTCATGAGAAAGTACTCAGGATAAACACTTATTTCCATATGAAAAGAGATTATTAAATGAGAAAATTAATTTTTAAACAATTTTTAAATGCTATTAACAGTTTTTTCAAGCGTAATTTCGGTATCGGGCTAGGCTGAGATTTCAAATCGTTGGGGTCGGGCTATGAAATAAGTGCCCGAACTCATCTGTATTATGCACGTCACTAGACATACAGACAGATTACGCAAAAATTCACTAGTTTAATAATCAATCTTTAGCGGCTATTTCCATAAGTACTCGTAGTGTAAGTCACATGCTACGATTTTTGGCTACACTGTAAAAAAAATCTGTGAAGTTACTAAAGTTTTTCTAGGAAACTGGGATTCCTAGAACTTTTCATGTAACGGCAACAACAAAATTTCATGTAACAGACACACTTTTGCGTCGAAAATCAAAAAATCTGTAAGGTTACTAAGAATTTTTTTGGAAACTGGGATTCCGAGAACTTTTCATGTAACTGCAGCCAGGTTTACAAATAAAAGTTTAGTAAGATTACTGAAATTTTAGCAGATTCATTTGTAAAGTTACAGATTTTTGTAGCTTTACAAAAACTAGTTTTGTAGATTTGCAGCTTTTTTCGTACAGTTACAGGTGAAAGTTTAGTAAGCATGTAACTTTACATCTGTAGAACTACAGATTTTTTTTTACAGTGTACCAGTATTTTAGAACGGATATGAGACTTATTTTAAGGGAGATATCTCATTAATTGAATAAGGCCAAGCAAACTTTACGAAAATAACGGTGGCCAACAAGCATAGCAGTTTTTAGCTATGTGACTACAAAAACCCATGGAAATAGCCTGGCATAAACAAGTATACAAGAGAGAATAAAAAAGTAAAATCTTTTAATTTTCCAGAGTAGCTTGGCGTATTCAGGAAATAGATATGAGGCATTTTCACAATCTTTTGACTTTCATGTCCCTGAATAATAATTTTTGATTTAATACACTATTATATATATATATATATATATATATATATAATATACGGGGGAACATCCCATTGCAAGATTGCACAACAATATTAACGAGATAAATAAGTTTTGGACGAGGTTGGGGGTCCAAATACCTGGAAAACTCCTATACCGTCCCGTGTCAGTGACGCTGGTTTTTAAGTTTGGAGCTGTCTGGATAAAATTGTTTCAATAAAAATAATTCGATGTAATTTTTTTCTGAAACTGGACTATTGTTTTACATAAATACGTAGCTAAAAATTAACCTGCACACATTTTTAGGGTTATTATTATCTTTTAAACTCTGTCCCTGTGTTTTAGATTCCTTATCATCCCTCTTCTAAAATTATACAGAAAATCATTTCAGATGCAGCCACAGAATTTTTTTCAAGATTTTTCTCATGCAGAAGTATGCTAGAGAAATAATGTCTAAAATTCTTTGGCAGAAAATTTACTGTAGAATTTAAATCAGCATTTAAATATCAATTTCAAGCATCGTGGCTTTATTGGTAGTCTTACCGTTCCCAAGGTTTATTCCTGCACTTTTCGAGGTAAAGTAAATAAAAAAAATAATTTAATCCGATGTTAACAACTGTTTCTAAAAATCAGTCAACATTGTGGCTATCACTTAGTCTTAACATGATTTTTCTAAAAATAGGTGGTAATTTTCCTTACCGTTCCATCCTTACCGTCCCTTTTTTTACCATTTCGTCCCTTTTTTCCAATACCATCCCCTTCTTTAACACCCCTTTAAGACAATTTTATACAAAAATTCTGTATTAAAAGTGCGACATTGTTATTATTTCTTATTTGAATGTCCTGTGGGTACTATGCAAATTCATTATAAGTAAAAATTTAGAAGAAAATAAAAAGTTATAGGGGTGAAATGGTAAGAAAATTAAACTCGCAAGTTAAACTTAAACCTCAGTTAAATAAAAAAATTTTCGCTGCTGACCATTTTTTCTTTATTTTGAATCATTAAGGCATTCGTCTATCAGATTAAAATGCTATTTTAGCAAGTTTAATTTTGTCAGATTTTATTCCCAAAAGTCAAAAGATTGTGAGAATGCCCCATATGCACTTGAATTCCGGTGCAGCAACGTCCTATAGAAACAAATTACCATTATAACAAAATTTTATGCATATAAATGAGATGCAATATCATTATAACAGAATTCTATTACGGCTAGAAGATGTTTTCGGAATTCGTTCCAAGGGAATTTCACTGTAATATGATGGCAGGGGTTTAAAGAAGTCTGCAAAGGAGCTACAGATAGCTATAGTCTGCAAATGAGCTACAGATAGCTATAGTTTGCAAAGGAGCTACAGAGAGCTATAGTTTGCATAGGAGCTACAGAGAGCTGCAGTTGACATAGGAGCTACAGACAGCTGCAAATGGCCTGAAAGAATTTTAGTGTTACGGTGAATAGGGTGTTGTTAGAGTCCAGGATATTACTACATTTTAAGTGGCTTTAAACTGAAGACAGTATTCTAAAGTTAAGTGTTTATTATTCCATTCGGTAACACTAGTTACGTCAAATAAACTATTTTTATCTGCATTTCTATCTGCAAAAAGGAAGACATGAATTGCACAGTCTCTATTGGAAACGTCACAATGTTTTAATTTAGAAAAAACAATTCCTTTTAGATATAAAACTTCTCAAAATATAACGTACATGGTAAATCTTGTTCTTTATTTTTCGCACCTCCTGCAAAAACGACAGAAATATTAAATTTTAAAAGTAAATTAGTCAGTTGTGTGAAATAAGTAGTTGCGGCAAGTTTTATGTTAATCAAATATTACTAAATATCTATTTTCTGAAATTTAAGTAATATTGGTACATTGTTTAAGAGGACATAGTACTCTTAAATCTTTAAAAAATATTCAGTGTTTAGCCCCATATACTATATGAAAGAGCAATATTTTCTGCGAATTTTAAAACCAACCGTTTAAAAACATTTTTATAATTATGCGAGTCAAGACTAGAAACATATAAAGTGAGCCCTATGTAATCAATTTTTAAAAGAATACTTTAAAGTCGTTTATTTCAATAAGTCGAAAATATACTTCTTTAAAATTCACGCAAGAGTTTTATTGAAACACGTAATATTTTTACATGCAATATCGGCAGATTTATATATTTTATCTGTATCTTAATACTGGGCATAAATATGTGTGTTGTTTTATCTACGAAAAAAAAATTTGCATAGGTAAATTTTGAAAAAAACCATACGCAAAATTTTCAATTTTATTTCAAAAAATATAAATTTTACTAAAATATAGGCCTTTTTGTGTTCATTCTTAACATGCTGATATAATCTATAATTCTGTGAAGATTGCATGCAAAAATAGTACGTTGTTCAAAAGAAATCTTGCGCGCAGTTAAAAAAAAAACACATTTTCAACATTTTGAAATAAACGACTTTAAAGTGTTCTTTTAAGCATCGATTACATAGGTATCATCTGATATTTTTCTAGTCATAACACGTGTAGTTATAGGAAATTCTTTATGTTGTTGTTTTAAAACCCGCAGTTTGCACGTTCATATATATGTTTCTCGAAAAATCGAATCATTTAATTTTTTCAAAGTAGTATGCTTCTTAAGGCTGATAAAATAAAATACTATTTCTCTTTCTCTGATGACCATAATTAAAATCAGCGCACACATTACTTTTATTTCGGTGAAGGACATAAAAAAATAGAGGCGTTCCGGTTATTTCAACTTGAATTTTGAAATTATTTGTTACAAAATTTTTCTCTTTACTAAAGTTGCCTCACTGCAGATTATACTCTAATATTGATAAACATATTATATGTAGTTTATGTGAAGTGATATATTTTCCACAATTACGTTTTTTTTTATGTTGATGGTATATCAGAGAGTAGTGTTCTTACTTTCCCTGTCATTACACTATTCTAGCATAAAATATTCATATTAGCAACTGTCTGCGGCTATTTAACACAAACTTGAGTTGATAGGTCATCCATGTGCATGTTACTTTTTTGCTAGCATTAAATATAGAGAACACAATAACAAAAAATTGATAAAATGAATTGCTTATATTAATAATAATGTGTGAATTCTCAGAAGGTGTTTTAATATCTTTTAAATGCAATAAATTATGAAGATAATAAATTTTGTGCAGTGAAGCAGGTTTACAATTTTATCCTTCACTTTTTTTTTCTGACGTTTTCAAAACGTAATATCGGTCACCCGCAAGAAAAGTGACACATCTCGACAGAAGTAAATTTCACAGGACAGGCAAAAGAAAATTTGCTTGATTTTACGGTAACATGAAATTATGGCACATAGCTCAGCATGCAGTAATAAAAGTCCTTCCGGCCAGTGCCGGGAGGAAGAGGTAGCTTTCATATTCCTTATTTAAAAAAAAAGCCAACTTATATTATTCAAACACACGAAGCTCAATTAGTGGAAACCGAATATAGGAGATTCAATACTAATTTTTATCAATACTAAATCATTATGAATGAGAATTTCGCGAAATTAGTCAGCTTTATCAAAGCTGCTTTTATTTAAAGTAACTTATATTTGGCTGCCAAATTCGGCGATTTCTTAAAGTGCCTGCCATTTTAAGACAACATGGTGGATGAGGCTAACCAGTGGACTGGTCGAAACCTTAGTAATTACTGTGCACATGCTCAGTCACGTCAGAATCGGTTGATATATACGAGTGCCGTCGCAGTCAAAAAATCAGATTTTTCAAAATGTCACCCATATTAGAAATTAAAACTGCTGTATCTGAGCCATTTTTTAAGATAAAAATAAACAAAAAATGCTGCTGAATCCTTATATCAAGGTCAAATACTTAAGAAAGAAACATTTTTCAATTTCTAAATTTTTTGCACCTAACTTTAAATATAATTTTTTTTTTATTTAATGGCCGCCATTTTGAAACAAGATGGTTGATGAAGCCGGCCAGCGAACTTGGTCGAGATATTGATGTATACTATCTACATGCCTTCTTACATCGAAATAGGCGAATGCGTGTGTTATCGCGTGGCAAATACAAGATCGTTTCAAAACGTTAACCATGCTAGAAATTCAAAGTGCTATATTTCAACCATTTTTTAAGATATAAAAAAAAGAACAAATTTTCAAAAACAAAAACTGCTCCGAAATCTTTGTATCAAGGCCAAACACATAAAAAAAATCTCTTTCATTTTCCAATTTTTTAATACCTCATTTTAAATTTAATTTTTTTTTAAATGGCAACCCTTTTGAAACAAGATGGCGAATGAAGCTGACCAACGAACACGGTCGAGACATTGATATGTACTATGTACAGACCAAATTACATACAAATCGGTTCATAAATACGCCTGTTATCGCGTGACAAAAATCAGGTCGTTTTAAAATGTCAGTCACAATAGAAATTCAAAATGCTATAACTCAGCCATTTTTTTAGATATAGACGAAACAAAAACTGCTCCGAAATCTTTGTATCAAGGCCAAACACATAAAAAAAATCTCTTTCATTTTCCAATTTTTTAATACCTCATTTTAAATTTAATTTTTTTTTAAATGGCAACCCTTTTGAAACAAGATGGCGAATGAAGCTGACCAACGAACACGGTCGAGACATTGATATGTACTATGTACAGACCAAATTACATCCAAATCGGTTCATAAATACGCCTGTTATCGCGTGACAAAAATCAGGTCGTTTTAAAATGTCAGTCACAATAGAAATTCAAAATGCTATAACTCAGCCATTTTTTTAGATATAGACGAAACAAAAACTGTTCAGAAATCTTTGTATTAAGGTCAAATACATACGAAAAAAAAAATCTTTTTCATTTTCCAACGTTTTGGTATCTCATTTTAAATTTTAAATTTTTTAAATTTTTTTAAATGGCCGCCATTTTTAAACAAGATGGCGGATGAAGCTGACCAACGAACTCTTTCGAGATATTTGTATGTACTATGTACAAACCAAGGTACATGCAAATCGGTTCATAAATACGCCTGTTATCACGTGACAAAAATCAGGACGTTTCAAAATGTCAGCCACGCTAGAAATTCAAAATGCTATAACTCAGCCATTTTTTAAGATATAGACGAAACAAAAACTGCTCCCGAATCTTTGTATCAAGGTCAAACTCATAAGAAAAAAATATTTTTTCAATTTTTAATTTTTTGGTACCACATTTCAAATTTAAATTTTTCTTACAAATTTAAATGGCCGTTATTTTTAAACAAGAAGGAGGAGGAAGCTGGGCAACGAACTCGGTCAAGACATTGGTATGTACTATGTATAAACGAAGTTACATCGAAATCGGTTCATAAATACGCCTTTTATCGCGTGACAAAATTCAGGACGTTTCAAAATGTCAGCCACGCTAGAAATTCAAAACGGTATAACTCAGCCATTTTTTAAGATATAGACAAAACAAAAACTGTTTCGTAATCTTTGTATAAAGGTCAAATACATAACAAAAAAATATTTTTACATTTTCAATTTTTTGGTACCACATTTCAAATTTTAAATTTTTAAAAAAATTTTAAATTGCCGCCATTTGAAACAAAATGGCGGATGAAGATGGCCAACGAACTCGGTCGATACATTGGTATGTACTATGTACACACCGAATTACATCCAAATCGGTTCATAATTACGAGAGTTACAGTGTGACAAAGGTCAGATATATATATATATATGGATATACATATACATATATATATATATAAATTTTGAACGGAGGGTGGTCGGGGTCTGGGAGTCATGATCGATGAAAATATACCAAAATTTTTTGAAATCGCTTTCCTCCGAACGGCTGCAATAGGTAGCTTTTTGTAATGAAAGCTACCTAAAAATGTGCATAAAAGCATAAAACCCTTGAAAATGAAGACGTAGGACGAGGTTTAGAAGATTGGGTAATTTTACCTCTTCTGAGGTCACAAATGAATATATAGCGTAATAAAGTGATTTTCCTTATAACTACACTTATGAAACTTTTTGTGTAGCAAGACACACCTATGACAGAGCTATTAGTGGAATAAAATGCAAAAGGAATTTTTGCGATATGTGTCACTTTTCTTGCGGTCTAGCGATATGTATTGGACTGTATTTTGGACAGAAATAGTAATTGAATATGAGATCTGTGCTATCATTCAAAAAATATTGTGAATATTGTCTGAAAAAATCTATATGGTTTAAAAATGGCCAAACAAGAAACACAACGTATCTATCATTATGAAGAAATATACATATTATTTTAAAGAAAGGAAATTATAAAGTGTTCTTTTAGAGCAATTTTTTTAAGTGTATAGTTTGAGTGTAGTTCAAAACCTTGGTCCGCAAAGCTACTCCTTTTTATGTCCAGTAATATTTACTTTATTTCTTTGCTGAATTTTGTGTCAAATTCTGCGATTAAATAAGGTAAAAATTGCCATAAGAAATTACTAATATCTCTGCGGCACACGGTAGAGTTGTTGGAAATCCCTGATATAAATAAATATGAATTTCATATTTCTAGCATTCACACAACATGTATAAATATGCTTTATGTATGTTTCAACATATATCAACAAATATGTGTGTTCATCATATCAAATAAGCAGGTCCAATAAAGTGACTGATCAGTGCGGAGTTAGCAAAGATCTTAAAAAAAAGATCTAAATCTAGAAATATTTTTACAAATGATGACACCATGCTCACACTTACGAGTATCGACGTATTTACCACCAAATTATTTTTTTGCCGGTTAATAATTATTTACATGAAGAAGAGACCAAATGTCCTTGTGAAATCTAACTAAAGATTATTGTAAATATGAATTGGAATGTAGCTTATTCGTAATTTTAGAATCTTTCTTGATCTTTCCATTGGCAAAAAGTGATAGAACGAAGCAATAAATTTTTTTTATTAAGATGTTAAGCGCCACGTCATCCACTGGTGACTGACACTGACCTTTCCGTTTAATCCGCGTCAGTCAACAGTGACTGACACTCATAGATTGTGTAACGGGAATCTTATTTCGTGGCCCAAACGGAAAGACAGACAGAATAGACTTGGCATTCAACGTGTTAACTGGAAATATTTTTTTTAGGTTATCTTGCATTTTACGATGTCATCGCATTTTTTCTTCAATTTTTATTTCGAATTTACATGAAACTTGCTATTTAAAACTGTTGGACAGTACGAACCCCCGAAACAAAACTCTAAAATATAAAAAAGATTTTAAACGATTAAGACTCTGAATAAAACTTTCTCGCACGTGAAACAAATGAAAGTGCAGAAATGCACAGTCAGTTTTTGCTTTACTTGCGGTTTCCAATGTACAGGCATGTTTCCGCCTCCCTTTTTAACAGGGCTGCGGAGTCGGAGTTGGAGACAGGCCCATTTTTCAGCGAAAGAGTCGGAGTCGGATTTGTTAAAATTCCGAGAGTCGGAGTCGTCCGTTTTACAAGCAGGTCTGTGTTGTCGGTGTCGAGTCGGAGTCGGATTTGTTAAAATTCCGAGAGTCGGAGTCGTCCGTTTTACAAGCAGGTCTGTGTTGTCGGTGTCGAGTCGGAGTCGGAGTCAGGCCCATTTTTGAGCGAAAGAGTTGGAGTCGGTTCTGCTAAAATTCCCGGAGTCGGAGTCGTCCATTTTCCCCACCAACTCCGCAGCCCTGCTTTTTACCCTCTGGTACATATAGTTAGTTTCTGTTATAATCTTGTTCATGCCGGGTGGTTTGTAATTCACTTCCGGATGAAATGTAAAATGTTTTCTTTAAATATTTAATCAAGATATAATATATGAATGTGTGTGTGCATTTGTTGCCTGATCGTATCCTCTAAAGGGAATATGCAACAATACACCAAAATTAGAACTAACATTTAATCATATTTTTTCTTAAAATAAAATCTAGAATCTCGCCGAATTTAGCCAACATGCAACAGTGAAGAGTATCTTCCTACGAAGCTTCTGGTGTATCTGATCGTGAAAAACAGGTAAGAGAAATGATTCCCTACCTTATTATTTTATAAGAAATCATTTTATATCTTAAAAAGACGTCCTTCCAAATTCAAAATAATATATTTATAAGATAAACACCCTTTCACGAAGAATTGAAGCCTCCGATATGCTATTTATTTCGGGCAACAATTAAAATGCATCCCTAAAAATGAACGCCAGCCGTTAAAACGAAGCAGATGTATCATTGTACGGTTAAATACTGATAACATCTACTGCAATTTTTTTAACTTCTAAACATCACACATTTTCAATTTTTACACCATTTTATAGGGAAAAAAGTACTTTAAAATGCAATTTGTCTGAAAACTGTAGTTCAATTTATTTTTTAGATATTAATTTTTTTGTAGTTTTAAAGCTATTTCTGTAATGTTCCAACTGAAATACTCCAATTCTGTAGAAAGTAAATGGAAAATAGTAATAGTAGATCACTGTATCTTTTTGTTGCCATTTTCTCATAAAAACTGAAAACAAATTGAAATTGAAATACGTGGTATGCCAAAAATATTGTCTGCTATAAAAATGTATTTTAAAGTGTATACCGTCGCTTCAGAGAAACAGTAGGACATCTAGTAATAATCGAAAATGATGTGTCTGACTTACAGCTATGAAAAATCGTGTCAGTATCAAGTGAAACGGTAGAGAATTTTTATAAAATACATCTGAGATATGGTATTAAACATAACTTTGTGTTTCAGAAGTTCTTCCACTAGCCGCAAACGCAGTTATTCATGGCAGTAAGTCAGACATCTCATTATTACTAGATGTCCTACTGGTTACTCTTAGGCGATAATATGTGTGGCCTTTTTTTCTCCGCAATTTACTTAATTCCTATCAAAAAGCTGAAAGAATGTAATTTTATTAATCCGTGTGTAATAACATTTTCCAGATTTTGAAAAAATATAATTGAAGGATTTCCGGTTAAACATGAAGTTATTACAAGCTAAATTTAATTTTCAGAATCCACACTAATGTTACAAACAAAAGAAGGCTTATGAACCTTTAGATACCCAATTTTTGTGTCGCGGTTCTTGAATGACAACATAGCTTTTTGCTAGGTTTGCGTATTATTCCGCATTAGTGGCGTCCTATGCATACTTTTCTGTAAATGTTGTTTAAGACTGGATCATAAATGTGGCAATCTTCAGCGGATGCAGACGATGCCATTTTATATAAAATAAAATCGTATATTTTAAGTCTTAAAACTGAAATATGTTTTGTACTATCTATATTTAAATGTATTTTTTTTTTCATCGGAGGTGAAACTAAATTCTGATTAAGCAGAATTCTTGTTTTCTAGTTTTTTATATGTTTAAGATTTTGCACTACGCTGATATATTTTATTAACATATACAGGTTTCTGACACATATTTTATAGAAAGATTCACAGATTTATAATATTGATACATTGTCATATTGATTTTTTTTTTAATTTCGCATTTTTTAAATATAATTTACTTGATCAGTGATGATGATGCATTATGAATCAAAATTACTCTGAAATGAATCCAAATCCCTAAACGCGTTATAATACTGCTGTCTGATAAAACACCTTACTTTACACAAGTTTTAGACCTTAACTTACAAATGTGAATCTGAAATAACATTTCTTGAATAAAAGATGGAAAGGAAAATGAGCAAAACTGCATCTCGTGAAGAGTAGGGCTTTTGAAGAAAGATGTGAAGGAAATGGTACGGAAGATTTCCTACATTGAGAACGAAAAGGGAAATCTCTCATCACATAAATCCTCTTGTTATATATTTGTAGATAAAAGAGATTTAAGTACTTATTTTTCTGCTCAAATGGAAGAATTATCGGGATCCAAATCCCCATTGAGTATCAAAATATTTTTTGATCCATTTAGGATATAAATGAATGTGCAGTTAATGTACCTAAAAATTAGGTTATCATCAAGAAAAGAATAAAATGTTAAACATGAAATATTTCGCGGGATGTTGAGTCTCAGAATAATTTAATTCATTATAAAGTTAGTAAAAATATATGTTTAAAAGGTATAACGATTATTATATAATCGGGATAAGATTTAAAGTTGTGTAAAGGAAACGCCTTAAGACTAGAATGACGGTGAGGGGCCATTTCAGCCCCAACCACATGGATAAATTTCGGTTCGAACCAGAAATTTCTTTATAAAATAAGTTTCAAAGATACAATGGGAAAAGGGGCTAATTAAATAAGTAGTCCAGGCAATAGGGAATTTTACCTAGCAAAATTAATGGTAGTACTGGAAATCGGCTTTCTAGATGTTTTTTGGGTCGCTGAATCCGAATTCGTAACTTCCCACCAAAATTTCCCCCGGCAACCTCCCCAAATTTTGGTAAAAAGCCCCCCAAAAAAGGTTTTTATTGAAAAAATCAATTTTTTTATTGTTTTAGAGAAAAAGTATCTAGAAATTCAGAGAGTAGACAAAATTTCCAACAAATTAGATAGATGACATTATGACTTAGGATGAAGGGGAAGGGGGGATCTGCCTCGGAATATGCGCGCTGTGCTGCGTAAACTAAGTTGCGCAATTCCACTTAACCACACACACGTTTACATTCGCCCTCCCATCTCCCCTCCGAACTTTCTCTATAAGGTTTACTTTAAGATTTTTGGGTCGCTGAATCCGAATTTTTAACTTTCCCCCAAAAATGTCCCCCCCGAACTCCCCCCCCCCCACCCCAAAAAATAGTTGTTTTTAAGTTAAATTTCTTATTGTTTTAGGGGGAAAGCATTACGAAATTCAGAAACTAGACAAAATTTGCAACAAATAGGATATATGACATTATGAATTAGGATGAACGGGGAGGGTGAGGGCTGCCTCGGAACATGCACCGCGGCGCTACGTGCACTAAATGATGCAATAGGGGGCAATGGGGGATTTTATCTGGCAAAATTAATAGGGTGTTTCGGGGGGGGGGAATTTTTGGGGGTAAGTTTAAAATTACGATTCAGCGACCCAAAAAACTTAAAGTAAACCTTATAGAGAAAGTTCGGAGGGAAGATGGGAGGGCTAATGCAAACGTGTGAGTGGTTAAGTGGAATTGCACAACTTAGTCCACGCAGCACTGCGGCGCATGTTCCGAGGCAGATCCCCCCTCCCCTTCATCCTAAGTCATAATGTCATATATCTAATTTGTTGCAAATTTTGTCTACTTTCTGAATTTCTAGATACTTTTTCTCTCAAATAATAAAAAAATGGAATTTTTTAATAAAAACCTTTTTTGGGGGGGCTTTTTACCAAATTTGGGGGGGGGGGGGGGGTGCCGGGGGAACTTTTGGTGGGAAGTTACAAATTTGGATTCAGCGACCCAAAAAACATCTAGAAAGCCGATTTCCAGTACTACCATTAATTTTGCTAGGTAGAGTCCCTATACGGTCTCTATTGCCTGGACTAAAGTTAAACAGTTTTAAATAAAAATTCTGATATTAAATATTTTTATAAAACTTGAGTAAAAATTCCTGTCTTTCTAGTGTTAAGAGAGTAGATTATGAGATATAAGGACATTCATTTATTTTCTTTCTTTGAGATTACTGTAAATAATTCTCTGTTACAAATTTTAATTTACTTACTTGATGTTTATAGTTTCTCCTTACATATGCTCCACTTTTTGTGTTAATAATCCCAAAATGATATCCACCTGGGTCAACAATGTCACAAATCTGCTTGCGATGTTACCTTCTTAGAATTCAATCTAATATCACAAGCATTACGATGTTATTAGAATTCTGATTTTTTTTAGTCACTCCATAAAAATTCAGTATTTGATTTGTGAGATTGTTCCTTTTGCTGTGCTAAAAGGTTGTTGGTAGTAATACCTTTTTCCGTCTATACTTTAAGACACTATATAGAAAGAATATGTCTTTAGGTGTATGAAATTTACCTCTCATCAATGAATTTAATATACAACAGTGGGAAAAAAAGTAAACACTCCTTACTAACTCTGAAAATGTTATCGTAGAAGAAAGTTACCGGTACCACATGATTGGTAATAAAGTCTAACTTTAAATAATGTATATAAAATTTGCTTAGGGAAACATATCCACATATTAAAACGAACTATAACTTTGCTTTTTTTTCAATAGCAGTACACAATTCTGACTGCATAAATGGACTCTACACCTTCAATTAGCCTAAAAAAAAATATGCAATTCGTACCATAAGTTTCCGAGAAATAAATTATTTTAAAACGAGCGTATTTTAGGCGCTGTATCCAAATTGGAGTTCGGTACTTGATTGTTCCCCCTTCTTGATTAAGGCATTTTAAGCGCCACTCAAGAAGTCATTGAAGTCTGCTAGATTACAGAATAGCATAAGAAATTTCAAAATATCTAGTCACTTCCATCATAGACGGCCCCTTAAACTATCATTTTGCCGTTTTTTAAGCATAATTTGATAACTACTTGGAAGAAAAATGTGAAATTTTGGATTTCCATAAAGCAGGACTTAATATATCTAAATCCATCAAAAAATTGTAGGTTGCAGTTCATAATTTTCTTCGAATATTAATTTCATAAGCCATAATTTATACCCTAAAATTATAAAAATTGCAAATTCAACGTATTTATGTTTGGATATTTTAGTATTATTTCTGCACAAAAAATTAGCACATTAGGAGTATAATTTCAGGAGATATTAATAAAAATAGGAAAATGTAATTTAACTTTAGAAGCACTAAACTTTGAATGTTTCTAATTCAAAAACTTATCATTCAAATGACTTGAAACTTGGTGTCTAGGCATATTTTGAACTTAAGATTTGAAATATTTTAATAAAATTGAGTTTTGCTATTGAAAAAAATTAAGTTCGGGTTCATTTTAATATGTAGATGTCCCCCTAAGCAAATTTTATACACCTCATTTAAAAGTAAACTTTATTTCCAAGCGTTCGGTATCAGTAACTTTCTTCTACTATAATTTGTTGAGGAGTTAGTAGGGGGTGTTTACTTTTTTTTATCCACGACTGTAACTCATCTTTGAATGCAGTAACTCTATTTTTGTTTTCGAGAAGAACATAGAAATAAACCGACTTATCAGAGCCAAAAAATATTAAACCTTCTAAATGTAGAATGAAAACAGAAAAATTCGATATTGGACGCGAAAACAACCACATTAGTGAATTTGACATAGATCAACTTAATATGTTTTGAACCAGAAGTTAAAATTAATAACAGAAATTAAACGCATGTCTCACGAAAATTAGCTGCATTTAAAAAAGAAAAATCTAATTCAAAATACATTTCTTTGATTGATACTGTGTTTTCAGTGTGAAGGTTGATAAATTTTGCAATTGGGCATACAAGACAGTTATAAATTTTAGTGTTTGTTACGGATTTCTTTGGCACTAACTGATAAGCGTCACCCTGCTGCACTCTAGTAAAATTTTAGTTTTGCCATTACGGAATACTCAGTATAGTTTTCATTGTTGATGTAGTCTCACGGTATAGTCCACGCTTACTTATCGTTAGCTGATTCGACCATGATACTTAATTAACTAATTGTGTCAAAAAGTTAAGACTATTATAGTTTTTGTTATTTTAAGTGATACAGTTCATTGATGAGTTCTGCTATATTATGTTAGATACAATTTCAATTATGTTGAATATACACAATCTACTTTGAGACATTTAGAACACTCTTCAAGTATGCCGAAAATAATGGAATTGAAAAATCAGCCACTTCATCACATATTGCTGAACAAAATTACGAGTAATCTAGGAATTTTTTTTCTTAAATTTTAGAAATAAAAATAATATCTTTGTTTTTAATAATAAATAAAAATAATATCTGTAATATTCCATGAGTTAGAGTTATATACAAGTATTTATGATAAAATGAATGTTTAAAAATCGAAAACATTTGAAATATGAAAAACAATTTGACATGTCACCATTGTTTTACGAAGTAAGTAATAAATATAACTGCCACACCCAATTTCAGCAAGAGTGATATCATTAGAAAGTTCATTTTTAAAAATAAATAAAGCTTTATCATATATGAAATCAAAGAATCAATCAATATCTTCTTCTTGAGATTCACTGTAAGCTGTTAACCATTTGCAAGGCTCCGGCTAATTTCTTCTGTCACATCGTGCGTTATATGAAAAGGGATTCCTTAGCTATAATTATAGGAAGTGGTGAAAAATGTGTTTCAACAGTGATGCGTTTCCTTACTCATCAGGGGCTTCGATAGATGGGACCAAAGAATGCTACGATACAACTTTTTTAACAGAGAACCACATGATAGGTAGGGTCGGACGCTACTGCAGTATAGTAAATTAAAATTAAATTACCTTTTTTTTGGTATTGAGATCACTGGGATATTGAGCATTTGGCGGAATATACCGTAAGTCGATCCTCGCAGAATGAGTAATTGCATATAAGAGAATCGTGGTGAAATCATGCGTTCAGTCAAGGGATGAAGTTTAGGCAGAGGTGAATCTGGGATTGGCGGATATACGAAACTGTTACTTCGACTCATCGCTGAATTCAGCCCCGACAGTTGTTACATCGATCACACCCTCTGTAGGGAACTCTTTTTTCAGTACGCCAATGGTACTGCTAATGGAAGACTTCAAATCTTTTTTGAACCACAAGCGGTCACAAATGTTACATTTATAGCAAAAGTCGTTATTTATGTAGCTGTGGGTCCCGGTACCAATCCATTTTTAGAGCACTGCCACCATATTGGGTGTGTCTAGTGGGTACGCAGGATATAGGTCAACCTCTATCGCGCTCTACAATTCATCAGAATTGAACTCCACATCCATACTTCAATCAATCTGTTTAGATGCTGCAAGAGCTGTCCAAGCTCGCTTACGTTGCCTATATTAGAGGCAATACCACACATTGGTTTTAGGTTCGGGCCCAGCGCTTTCGATATCATTCGCTTTGGAATTTTATACTTTACGCAAATGTGTCCGATTTTGTTAATTCTGGTTGTACTTTGACCTCATGTATCGCGACATTTTAAGGAAATCGGAAGTTTATCTAACATTTTATATTTCACAGCCTCGTTTATTTTTTATTATTTTTGAGGGGGCGGGAGGGGGATCTTTTAGATACAGACTTGGAGCTCAAGATATGATTTTAACACATACACTCCTCTTCAAAAACTACTTGGTTTGCACGGATGAGAAAAGCCAAAAATCGCGTGTTCACTTTGTACGTACACCCGATTACCCATTCGACAGAAATAATTTCTGTCGAAAGTTAGCTAGTTTGAGTGCGATTGCCTCCACATTACCGAATCGATTTTAAAGACATTTACGTCAAAATGAAATGGTTAATATTTTTTATTAAAAGTCTTCGCTTTATTTAACCGTTAAAAATTGCGATTAAAAAGGGAGAAATTTATTTTTATATAAAAGTGGTATGATGGTACCCCTGGACTCATTCTAAGGACGTCCCTGATAATCACTGAAATCGCTGGCACAATTTTTCACTGAAGCACAATTTTTTCGAAAAACGAATAATCATGATTGCTTAGTATTCTTTTTACCAGGAATTTTATTATACAGGGTGTACATGAATGAATATCACAAATTTACAGAGCTCATAAAAGAAAACAAAAAAATGTACAATTTTGTTGTTCATCGGAAATAAAAAAAAAGTTGAAAGCTTAAATTCAACGCAGTTATAGGTGTTCAATGTGAGCCCCTCCAGAAACACGAGCGATACTATAACTCATCCCACACTTTTCTTAGTATGATTTTTTCTGTGGGACTTCATCAAAGACCAGGTGTCTGTTCCACCGCTACCAACTGACGTTGATGAACTTAAGACACGCGTACCTGCAGCCATACAAAGAGTCACACTGGACATGCTGAAAAAAGTGTGGGATGAGTCATCGTACCGCCTCGATATCGTTCGTGTCTCTAGAGGGGCTCACGTGTCTCTAGAGGGGAACACTTATAACTGTGTTGAATTTAAACTTTCAACTGTTATTTTTTATTTTCGATGAACAACAAGATTGTAGCTTTTTTTTTCTTTTAATAGCTCTGTGA
Source organism: Maratus speciosus (assembly GCA_963932465.1). Taxonomy (NCBI): domain Eukaryota; kingdom Metazoa; phylum Arthropoda; class Arachnida; order Araneae; family Salticidae; genus Maratus; species Maratus speciosus. The sequence goes on along the minus strand of OZ010787.1, from coordinate 67,562,608 downwards.
AGTTGGGATATTCATTTATGTACACCCTGTATTATGAAAGAAAAAGATCATAAACATGTTAAAACCTAATCATTCTCAAAATAAAATAAAGTAAAAACTAACAATGATTAAATCCATATTGAAAAGAAAACCCCTAGTAGTATCTGTTCAACTGTCTTTTTATTGAAACAGAAAAAGGAAAAAGGAAAATCGGAAATGAAATTCACACCATTTATAAAAGCACGTATAAAATAGCCTGAAAATTTCCCAGTAGACTTTACCACATTCACTATATTGAAACGAGCAATCGGAAACAAGCATCAACATACACTTAAAGAACATCTGAAAAGCACTGTCCAAAGAGAAGAGATAAAACTGACATGCTTTTAAGAAAGAGGGTTGTCAATGAACGCCATCGACAGAAAAAAAATCAAGTTTATATTATTTCTTTTAAGTGTTACTTCATATTTTTATGTGGCAACGATTATTTAAGCATCAAAATCATTCGCTGCAATTTTAAAAATCCTGTATCTTTTTTGTTATTATTGCAGATATATATGAATACAAATGTATTATAAAATTAGCATGTGATGCTTATTTTTTGCTTTCAATTTTCTATAATATATCTATTTGGATGAATAGAAAATTCTAATAGATCTCTTTTCTTATTTTTATACGCACAGATCTCATCCTACATCCATAGCTATTAACCCTTCCGTGCTTTTAGCACCACTTTTTCGGAACAGTAAAGTGAATATTTCTATTCTGAAATAGTTGTTCCCAAAAAACGGGGCATTTACCAGTTACACATAAAATGTAAAAGAAGCAATTAATTAAGCAATAATTAATGCGCAATACAGGATTTTTCTGCACACTTTAAAATTGAGAGGAGGGAAAAGTTCACTATTTGAAAGAGAGACAGGCATTTTCACTCTTTTTGGAGTGAATTTTATAAAAAATATACTCTTTAAAGTGTGGAATTCTTCACTCCCTAGAAAGGAGTGAAATAGTTCGCTCCATTGTCGAGAGTAAAACATGTCACTCCGTTGTCGAGAGGGAAATATCTCACTCCGCTGACGAGTGTGAAAGACTAGCATTATACACTTTAAAAAAATTTCGTTCAACTTTGAATCAATAGATGGAGTAAATTAATGAAAAGCACCAAAATATGTCATTACTTAATTTTCAAAAACTCCGTTTCATAATGTAATATTGGGAATTACGCTATCAGCCATTTCGTATCATCAGCCATTTCGTACTAAAACGCACTCTTTTTCAAAGGTGGATAGTCACTCCTCTAAAAGAGTGACTATTCACTCCTGCTTAGAGTTAGAGTGAGTACTGTATGTATTGGCTCATCAGCCAATCAGAACAGTCTTGTCTAAGACGCTTTTTTGTAAGATAAGAGAAAGACGTCCGCACTTTAAGGATTAAAATACACGGATATTAAAATGATTAGTTATGGAACATTTATTGTCATATACAATACAATGTAATTAATTCATAAAAGATACAGAATGACAAAACTTTCTCAAAGAGCATTAGAAAGGAAAAACTTCTGCGGTTTCAAACTTAAATTTTTCCATTACTGTTAAGTCTGCAGTTTTTGACGAGCGCATGAAAATTATCTTCAAATTTGAGTCATATATGCACTGCTTGCTTTATAATTTTCCCTCCCGTCTTGAGCCTATCATGACTGATAATTATACACAGTGAAGTTCATAGCAATAAATAAAAAGTGTTCCATTTGAGCCGATACGACTAAAATAAACGGGTAATATTGAAAATTTCCGAAAGAAGAAACGGGATTTCTGGAATATAGATAGTTTCAGTCCGGTCGAATTTTTGGCAGCATTTCCACCGAAACGAATTTTCGGCGAAACTCAGATTTTGAGACGAAATCGGTACCGAATTTTAGGTCGATCTCTAATATTATGTATTGGTATTACTCATCAGCTAATCAGAACAGCAAGTTTATGACACCTTTTTTAAGGTACGAGAAATTCGTCCGCCATTTTAGGATTAAAATATAAGGATAGTATTACAGTGATTATTTATGGAACGTAAAGGTAAGTCTTATTTAATTTTAATCTTCTATTCCTGGTAGATTTTGTATGTTTTAATTATGAGTTACATAGTTATGATACACATAATTATTGGCACTAAAAAATAAAACACAGAGCTGCCAAGTCTCCGGCTTTTTGGATACCAGTAATTTAATACAGAAAATGATGTTTTATTTAATTGGAACATTTGACCGATTCATAAGAACCAGATTTTCTCTAAGATAATTGTGGTGTGCAAAAAGCCAAAGACTTGGCAACTCTGAAAACATGATATTTAAGCATTGAAATAAAGTTTTTTTTTTTTTTTTTTTTTTTTTTTTTTTTTTTTTTTTGCCTCATATAAAGTTTATAGATAAAACTGCTTTAATATATATTTTTTAATGTTCAGTTATATAATATAAGATTGAATATATTTTAAAGAGAATAAATAACTATTTTTTACATTAAAAATGTTTTTCAAACTATAAGGACAGTACATATGCAGTCATTTCTTTTTCGAAAATTCGAAATCATGATTAAGTTAAGGAATATGTTTAAAAGGAAAATATAAACATATTTCACAGAAGATAAAAACCTAGACTTCATGTTCATATTTAATAGCACAGTGACAGATCGCAACACATAAAAAAATCTTACTCATTCTTAATATTTAAATTAAGCTTAGAACTTATTACAAAAAGATGTCAATTGATAAGCATTGTGTTTTCAGTAGAAAAATTAAAAATATTTTAGAACAATAGCGTTCTGCAAAATAGCGCTAAAAAGATAAGATTTTATAATGAAATGTTGTTAAGCATATAACATTCCCCAATTATACAATTATTAATAAAACTTTAAAAGTAACTAAAGTACAGTAAACAGTAACATTTGATTAGATTTAAATTTATTAGCAATGAATTCTAAGATCTAAATATTTCAAATTTGAATTATACCTAAAAAAAACATAATTAACGTACATCACGGGAATTATTAAAATACTAAATGGGTACCTGAAAAGAAAAAAAATAGTATTAACTGATAAAGATTTCGGTTAATTACATGCCCTTATGGACATTTTAAAATTATCATATATTTATAGGGCATGCAATGAAAAGAAACACAAGGGATAAGATTAGAATAAAATAATTTAGTTTTTACCTGTCAGTAATCTAATTTAATTCACATGTAACTTTAATTAAGTTTTTCCTTAAAAGTTCAATTAAAGTTACGAACTATGAGTTAAATAAATATTACCATTAAAGTATTTTATTCCAATCTATCCAAGCTTGTATTTAATCAATCACATGTTGTTAATCATATAACATTCACCTATTATACAATTATTAATAAAACTTTAAAAGTAACTAAAATACAGTAAACAATAACATTTGATTAGATTTAAACTCATTATCAATGAATACTAAGATCTAAATATTTCAAATTTGAATTACACCTAAAACAAAACATAATTAACATACATCACGGGAATTATTAAAATACTAAATGGGTCCCTGAAAAGAAAAAAAATAGTATTAACTGATTAAGATTTCGGTTGCCCTTATGAACATGCCCTTCTTTACATGCCCTTATGGACATTTTAAAATTATCATATATTTATAGGGCATGCAATGAAAAGAAACACAAGGGATAAGATTGGAATAAAATATTTTAGTTTTTACCTGTCAGTAATCTAATTTAATTCACATGTAACTTTAATTAAGTTTTTCCTTAAAAGTTCAATTAATGTTACAAACTATGAGTTAAATAAATATTACCATTAAAGTATTTTATTCCAATCTATCCACGCTTGTATTTAATTTCATTGCATGCTCTAAGAGATGTGATTCTTTTAAAATGCCCATAAAAAAGCGTAAAAAAAAACACGAATCCACTGCATAAAAAGTAAACATTTACTCCTATGAAAGAGTGACTATTCACTCTTACAAAGGGTGAAAAAAAGCACTCCTTTAGTAAGAATGAACAGTCACTCCTCCGAAAGAGTGATTATTCACCCCTGTTTAGAGTGAATATTCACTTTCACGGAGTGAGTATTCACTCTTTCAGAGAGTCGAAAATTCCACTTTTGCTCAGAGTGAATAGTCACTCTAAAGAGGTTGGGCATATTTTGACTCTGCGATAGAGTGAATAGTCATTCCTTTTTATTTAGAGTGCTTTATTTCACTTCATCACTTCTTCATTTAAAATAATGTTTAGAGGCCGGTGTCATTTTCTAACGTCTTTAAAGAGAAATTAACGAAAATTTGCATTATCCTGCAGTAGCTTTCTCTCTTTTTAACACTTCCCAATATAGTTGAAAAATATTTATGAATTCGGATTGTCTGTCAGTCTCCCGTCTGTAGGTGCTCTAACTCCCGTAAATATATCTTCAGATTGCCATGGAATCGATATTTGTTATTGCGGTTTACTCTGACATTTTCGTTTTTTAAAATGGAGTGTGTAGCATTTACGGTCCGTTTACAGAGACGCTCAAAATAATTCCGTTACATAACGGCCTATGGAAAAAAAACGTTTGAGATGTATTAGGTAGCTTTCATTACAAAAAGCAACCTATTGCAGCCGTTCGGAGGAAAGCGATTTCAAAAAATTTTGGTATATTTTCATCGATCATGACCCCCAGACCCCGAAACCACCCTCCGTTCAAAATTGATATATATATATATATATATATATCTGAATTATGTCACACTCTAACTCTCGTAATTATGAACCGATTTCGATGTAATTCGGTGTGTACATAGTACATACCAATCTCTCGACCGAGTTCGTTGGCCAGCTTCTTCCACAGTTTTGTTTCAAAATGGCGGCCATTTAAAATTTTTAAAAAAATTTAAAATTTGAAATGTGGTACCAAAAAATTAAAAATGGGAAAATATATTTTTTCTTAAGTATTTGACCTTTATACAAAGATTCCGGAGCAGTTTTTGTTTCGTCCATATCTTAAAAAATGGCTGAGTTATAGCATTTTGAATTTCTGGCATGGCTGGCATTTTGAAACGTCCTGAATTTTGTCACGCGATAAAAGGCGTATTTATGAACTGATTTCAATGTAGTTCGGTGCGTACATAGTACATACCAATGTCTCGACCGAGTTCGTTGGCCAGCTTCATCCGCCATTTTGATTAAATGGCGGCCATTTAAAGTTTTTTTAAAAATTTAAAATTTGAAATGTGGTACCAAAACATTGAAAATGGAAAAATATTTTTTCTTATGTATTTGACCTTTATACAAAGATTCGGGAGCAGGTTTTGTTTCGTCTATATCTTAAGAAATGGCTAAGTTATAGCATTTTCAATTTCTAGGGTGGCTGACATTTTGAAACGTCCTGATTTTTGTCACGTAATAACAGGCGTATTTATAAACCGATTTGGATGTACCTTGGTGTGTACAAAGTACATACAAATATCTCGACCGAGTTCGTTGGCCAGCTTCATCCGCCATCTTGTTTCAAAATGGCGGCCATTTAAAAAAAATTAAAAAATAAGAAAATTAAAATGAAATACCAAAAAATTGGAAAATGAAAAAGATTTTTTTCGTATGTGTTTGACCTTAATACAAAGATTCCGGAACAGTTTTTGTTTCGTCTATATCTATAAAAATGGCTGAGTAATAGCATTTTGAATTTCAATTGTGGCTGACATTTTAAAACGACCTGATTTTTGTCACGCGATAAGAGGCGTATTTATGAACTGATTTGGATGTAACTTGGTCTGTACATAGTGCATACCAATGTCTCGACCGAGTTCGTTGGTCAGCTTCATTCGCCATCTTGTGTCAAAAGGGTTGCCATTTAAAAATAAATTAAATTTAAAATTTAAAATGAGGTATTAAAAAATTGGAAAATGAAAAAGGTTTTTTTTATGTGTTTGGCCTTGATACAAAGATTCCGGAGCAGTTTTTGTTTCTGAAAATTTGTTCTTTTGTTTATATCTTAAAAAATGTTTGAATTATAGCACTTTGAATTTCTAGCATGGCTAACATTTTGAAACGATCTTGTATTTGTCACGCGATAACACACGTATTCGCCTATTTCGATGTGAGAAGGCATGTGGATAGTATACATCAATACCTCGACCAAGTTCGCTGGCCAGATTCATCAGCCATCTTGTTTCAAAATGGCGGCCATTAAATTAAATATATATATATATATTTAAAGTGAGGTGCAAAAAAATTAGAAACTGAGAAAGGTTTCTTTCTTAAGTATTTGACCTTGATATAAGGATTCAGGAGCATTTTTTTGTTTGTCGTTACCTTAAAAAATGGCTCAGATATAGCAGTTTCAATTTCTATTGTGGGTGACATTTTGAAAAATCTGATTTTTTGCATGCGACAGAACTCGTATATATCAACCGATTTCGATGTGAGTGAGCATGTGCACAGCAATTACTAAGGTCTCGACCAAGTTCACTGGTTAGCCTCATCCACCATGTTGTCTTAAAATGGCAGGCACTTTAAGAAATCGCCGAATTTGGCAGCCAAATATAAGTTACTTCAAAGAAAAGTAGCTTGGATAAAGCTGACTAATTTCGCGAAATCCTCATTCATTATATTGATAAAAATTAGCATTGAATCTTCTATATTCGGTTTCCACTAAATTGAGCTTTGTGTGTTTGAATGATATAATTTGGCTTTTTTAAAATAAGGAATATGAAAGCTACCTCTTCCTCCCGGCACTGGCCGGAAGGACTTTTTTAGTGATTTTACACTATTTTAAACAAATTGAAATTTATATATATCATTCAAGTGTACTACAAAATGCTTACTATAGAAAATTTGGTGCACATAGTATTTATCATTCATTTACAGGGACACACAAAATAAATCGGATGCCTATGAACTACAATTGCTGGAAGTGCGTTTTCGGTTATGATACGAGTTTTTAAATTTGACTATTTTGTTATTATTATTATACTTGTTATTATTATACTTGTTGTGCATAAATTATTTAGATCATATACAGGATTGCACAAAAGATCTCAAGTACATTTCCGTTTAGTGACGGAAATTATTGAATGGGAATTTTCAACTGTGTTATGTGTTTCATTAAACTAATGTTTAGCATACTATGTAGCATACATAGTAATCTATTGATCCTATGTAGGCCTGGACAAAACAATTCAGATATTTTTCCGACTATTGGTGGTAATTACAGAAGATGGGTTTTAAAATGCGTTAAGCGTTTTACAAATGTGTTTATTTAGACATCATCTTTCACATTCATAAACTGTAAACTTTTGTTCCCGTATTCTGAATCTGCTGGAAAGTGCTTCACAATCTATGCTAGACGCATGTTTTTTTGTTCTTGTTTAAATTTTTTATCATCAGATTGCTAAATATGTTTCGAATAGAGTGTTTCTGTTTTCCGTACTGTAAAGAAAAGCATCCTGCTATTAAAATTTGAAAACACTTTTATTAAGAAAAAAAAAAAGTTAATTTACAACAAATATGTTATAGGTTTTGTTGAATGAGCTAACAAGTTCAATTTAATATAAATAATTACAAAAAGTTTTATTAAATACAGGGTGTTTCATAAAAGAGGGGCAAACTTTAAGAGGTGATAGTACACATCTAAACAGCATCAAAAAATGCATGGCCGGAATTAAAACGCAAAGGTGCAGGAGGGCGCTGAAGGTGTTGTTGTTATACGAAGAAAAAACACAAAAAGAACAATTAAGTGACAAAAATGTTTAATGACATGTGACTCATCAGCTATATCTAGAATACTTTTGGCTTCTTCCACAAATAATGTTCCGTTCGTCTTTACAAGATCCGCATCCGACCGGGAAGCGAGAAAGGATAACGTCTCACACAATTGTTGGTGCAAGATCTCAAATTATGTACGGTTGGGTAACCGCCTGTTGGAAATCGCTCTCCGTGCAATCTTTGAGCCTCTGAGCCATTTCCATTTTCAGTTCCGTAGATAAAATGCATCTGAGCCTTTTCTCTATTAGTGAATGACAACATCTTCCGATACATTCCTACCGCCATTGACAGTAGCACACTCGGATCAGCAGCTTTTATGTATTAATCGAGGCGAAATTTTGCATACGTGTTCTTCGTCTTCCCCATATAACATTTGCATACTATTAGTGTCATTCTTTTCCCGATAACCCGCAACAGGAATGGAGCTTTAACGTTTGCATTAGCCAAGTTTTCAAATGAGCCAGCACCTTTGCGTTGCATTTCCGACCATGCATTCTTTGATGAAAGTTGTTTGTCTGGATGTATACTATCACCTCTTAAAATGTTGCCCATCTTTTAAGAAACACCCTGTATATATATATATTATAAACCATTAAAAACCAATACAAATTATCATCAACAGTTGTGAATATACAAATTGTAAATGAATTTTTATGCAAATTAAAAATGATGTATTAACCTTTATAAAATTCTTTGAAATAGATCACCATAACAAGTGAGAATATTAATTGAAAATATAGTAAATATTGGGAAATTGAAAATATTTGTGGAACCAAGGAAGAATCCGCAGCCCCTAATTACCTTAAGTTCCGGAAATAACATGCACGATTTCATCCTTGCATAAGCCATAACAAGCTAAAAAATTTAAAATTTGGGCTACCGTACACAATAAATACAAATATAAAGTGTCAGAAATAACATAAGATAAAAAAATTAAATGGATTAAAAATAGAAGCATATTACTAATTGAAGATCTAACCATGCCATCAATGATACATGATGTTGAAAAGGCTATAAGAAATTATTTTAAAATGTTGCCAAAAATATTTAAGTAAAATACTATTGGTACAAACAAGGAGCTAAGATAAACAGTGTAATAAGGTTGAAATAGATTAAATACAATATTCTCACTAATGGACCAGAAATACTGCTGCCATATAGTCATATATTTATATATATACATATATTAGTCTTTCAATTATTTTCTCCGTAGTAAGTTTTTTTTTTTTTCAATTTGTCACTGATTATATTAAAAAAACTAGTTGCGAATAATCAATTGATTTACTTTAAGAAATTCGAAAGTAAAGCAAATATACATATACATATATTACATATATACATATACATATTACATATATACATATACATATACATATATACATACATATACATATATATACATATATTAGTCTTTCAATTATTTTCTCCATAGTAAGTTTTTTTTTTTTCAATTTGTCACTGATTATATTAAAAAAACTAGTTGCGAATAATCAATTGATTTACTTTAAGAAATTCGAAAGTAAATTTTAGTAATTTAATCTTTATTTACGGATTAAGACATAAAAATAAATAAAAAAATTATTCTTTTTTATGCTTTTAAAAATATTATCATTGGAATAGCACCCACTCTTGCATCTTTAAAGGATTAAAAGAGCAGTCTTCTATAATAAGAAATTTCATATTTCAAGCGATTTTCTGCGATTTTAAAGAAATTTCTTTGCTTTATTTTTCGAAAGAAATGGATATACACTACGCGAAAACTGAAAACTGTGTAACATTGTATTATGTTTTACTTTAAAGTATAAAAAATTAAATTTGAAATGACAATTCTTGAATAAAATATGGAATAGGAAATGAAAAGATCTCTCTTGTGTCCAACTTTGCATTTCTTAAAAGTGATGAAAGAAGATGAAAAGTTTTTCTATTCTAAAATCGAAAGAACTCGAAAACGAAATCTTTCACGAATAAAATCTTATTAAATGCTTGAAAAATATAAGATAAAAGTAGTTTTGTAGCTCTGTAAGTAGAGTAATTTAAGTACAGAAATAGATATAAAGTATACTTACAACTCTTTTAAATGTAAGTAAAATTTTATTAATGCATGACAAAATAACCTTTTTATCTTGCATTGAATTAAAAGATAGTTTAGAGGAACATTTAAGGTAATTACACTAGTAGTGAACACTTTAAGAACATTTTTTGCCTAGTTTCAGTTTACCGTTCTCAGAAGGAGAGGACACGAGGTTGGGGACATAAAATCCGGCGACCCTTTGTGCAATGATAGAGTATTAGTAGATAAACGTACCACAAGGATAAAGCGCTATACGCAAGGGGGTCTTAAAAACACGCCCCAAAGTCACCCAATTTTGACCCTTTAGTACATAATCGGACAAATAACATATGTTTTTGAAAGTCGGGGTAGTGCAGTTGGCAGCGCGCCAGACTTGCAAATTTCACTTTTGGAACTTTGTGGGTCCGATACCCGATAGGACTTTTCTTTTCGCCATGAATTGAAGAGCTAAGTGGAAGAACATGGTAAGTAACAAAAATTACATTTGATGTGAAAGTTTTTGTTGTCAATTTTAATGATTTATTTTCTGTTTGATACCATGTGTTTAAAATATCAAACAGGTGAGGTACTAAACTCTATCGAAAAAACTTATTCATATACAATGTTTAAATGTTAAAAAATATTAATATTATTTGCATTATTAAATATTAAAATATTAAATATTAATGAATAATGTCTTAAATCTTCAAGGCTAAATAGAACTTTGGTACTTTAGCTTTACCATGTTATAGAATACCTGATAACACCTTCATCCAAAAGATAAAATAATTTTTAAGAAAATGTAACATAACATGTTCTTCCACTCAGCTCATCAATTGAGTCTTCTGAAATACATTCTTCAATATTTGTAAATTTAGAAAATTCTTCACAAGACATGTTTTTTCATTTTAGTTACGACACATGTTTTGCTAAAAACCACCTGTAAATTTACGTAATTAATAAATATTAATGTCCATGAAAAGATTTTCTATTGTCGAAAACAGTTGTTTTAATTCCAAACATAAGATCCCGATATTAAAAGAAAATATATTAAAAAAAATAATAAAACGAAAATTTATAAAACCTTTAAATTGTTAAGTATTAGAAAAGGTGAATTTAAAATACCATATTTTAATTTTATGCAGCACATTTTAATTGATTTCGCTCGAAAGAATAGAGGTTTATTCGTATAAAAATCTATAAATAAATTTAAATAAAATAAACATTTTGCCGTTTGAGGAATTCAAATTATGTATTTTTTTTTTTTTTTACTTTTCATTAGATCCATAAAACTACCATAAAATTGCAATTTCTCTGTAAGTAAATAATAAAAAAGTAAAAGTAATTTTTTTTTTTTTTTTACTTTTCATTAGATCCATAAAACTACCATAAAATTGCAATTTCTCTGTAAGTAAATAAAATTATATATAATGTGAGCAAAAAAGGATGTTTTTATTTATATTTAGCTTAAATTAAAATAATTATATATATTTTTTTTATTGTTGTTTGAAATAATCAACCATTATTTTGCCTGCGGGAAAGAAAAAAAAAGCTTTGTCGAGGTATCGAACCCGCAAGGTTCTGAAAGTGAAAATTTAAAAGTTTGGTTGTGTTTATGACGGTCAATTACCAGCACGAGTGATATAGAACCTAAGGGGAGGGTGCCCTCCGTGGGGTACTTTCTAAGGGAACCTAACCCGCATTTACACTTGGAAAACCAAGGTTCGAAGAAAACCACGAAAACTCCAAACGATTAGGCCAACGGGCGCGATTGGGACCGAACTCAGCCCCTCCCGTCTACCAGCTTCGAGAGCAGAACCTCTCGGCCGCTGGTGGTGCATTTAAAAGTTTGGCACTTTGCTAACTGTATCACCTTGCCGCTCCCAAATGTTCGTAAATGTTCGTGACTTTCAGGCTTGTGATATGTTTATCTATTAACTATACTCTATCATTGTACAAAGGATCGCCGGATTCTGTGTCCCCAACCTCGTGTCCTCTTCCTGTTAGTTTTAGTGACTGCGAACACAGTGAGAGCTTGATAACTAAGTTACCTCTTTCTGTACACAATTCAGCTTCAAACACTTCTGCTTTAAAAATTTTCCACAAAAACTTTTGCTTGGAGAGCATAAAATAGGCCAAAAATAGACGCGCAAAATTTCGTAGTGAACACTTATATGTTCCATTAGTGGACACGAATTTTTGCAGCAGACGTCAAATAAAAAACTAAACGGCTAGAAATACATATTTTATTAATGAAAAGGTATTTGTTACGTTAACCCCTTGGGGACGAGCGACCGGTATTCGTGCCGCGCAAGGTGCTCTGAATGGGGGATTATTCTCACAAGTAAATTTTTATTGTAAATTTTGCCTTATTTAATCTAAGCATTTCCCTGATTCAAAAAGGCAAAAATTTCTGTTTTTAAAAACCGGTGATTAAAGATTAAAAATTCTGTAAAAGACGCTCGTCCCGAAGGGGTTAAAGAGTTAATACATTAAAAATTAACAAAATTGTATCTAAAATTTAAAAAAAAAAAATTAACAAAAAATCATGCATCAGGCATGCATGATATAACACCTTCCAACATTAGTAGAATATTATTAAAAATTTTCATTTTTTATCTAATGGAATGAGATATCTAAATAAGCAATTTAAAAACACACATAACTCAATAAATATCAATTTTCAGCAATTGCTGTTCATATCTGGTGAAGCGTGCGAATTCTTTCCTGCAGCACTGTGGTCTAAAGAATGATCTAAAGAATTTATGCACACCATGTCGTACACTAAACATTAGATAAGTCTAAAAATGCATACTACATCGTGCAACCAACTTTCAGCAATTATTGATCAGACCTTTATCCAAACTTTAGTCCTTTAACTAAAAACTTTTTGTGCGTCTCTGTAAAGGAACGGTAAAGACTACTCACTCTATAATCTATAGAAATCATATTACAGTGCACTTTAGTGATCCTTTTTAATTTCATTATGTCTGAAGTATCATAACATCATTAAAATGTACCGCAAAAAAATTTTCCTTAATAGATCATAATGCAACAGAATTGTTTTGTGTACTAAACGAGCTTTAAATCTACTATTCCATACTCCTGTTAAAGCAAGTTGTAGTCCACTTCAGTGGTTCATTTCATTCTCATCATGCTTGAAATATCGCAACATTAATAAAATGCACGGAAAGCGATTTTTTCTCCACAAATCATAATATAAAGGATATTTTCTTGCACATTTCTGTAATCGACTATAAATGCTACACAATTTTCAAAACCTAACATTCTATAATAAACCATTTAGTGTGTGTCTGTGTAAATGAACGCTACAAGTTATGCACACCATATTCTAAAGTAAGCATCTTGTAGTCCCCCGCAGTGAATTATATCAATTTCAATTTGTTTGAAATAGTGTAACCATTAAAATATATTGCAAACGATTTTTGCCCATATACCATAATGTAACGAAATTTTTTGTGTGTCCCAGTAAACAAACAGTAAATGCTACATACTTCATTTTCAATACTGAACATTCTATAGTAAACTTCAATAACATAAAAAAATAATCGAAACCTGAGTAGGGTAAAATGCCCATATTTCGTCCCCCCCCCCCCCCCAATCTATTTTAGGCTCTAAATGCTGTAATTTTCAGTGAAAATCTACCAAATTTGGATTTTACATAGACTAACTCAGGGTTCGCACGCTATTGAGCCACGTCCCATTTTGTAAGGACTCTACCACCAGCAATCGCATAAACCTATCTTCTAGCTAATGAATCGTGAAGAAAATTATCTTTATAATAATACTGGTGATAAAGTCCTTACCAAAAAGGGGCGTGGCTTAAAAGCGTGCAAACCCTGTAATTACCAACGCACATAGAAACATAGGCAAATATCGTACAAAACAATTTTAACAATGCGAAAAATTGTTTTTTGAAAAGTATCTAAAAAATGCAAAGGAAAAATAAATGGTCCCAATGTCGTCCCCCTAAAAAATCCAAAACATCGAGGCTTAACTTATAACTCAATCAAAATTTATTTCTAAATGAGTAAGTAATTTAATTTACATTAAAGTAAGGCGCAAAGAAATGTACTAATTAGCAATGGAAGAATAACGTAACGAAAATTTAGCCATCCAAACATGAGGAAGAAATTGAAAAAATTGTCATGAAAAAGTATTCCTAATTTCGTCCCCGGGACGAAAATAAGAACTGCAAGGGGGACGGAATTGGGACCGCGCTACTCTCCCATACAGCGGAGCTTCAATTCCTGTAATATGAACTGAGCGTGCTAAAACTCACTGTATGCTACTGTCAGCATCTTACCTACGTAAAATACATGCAACGAAAAAATAAAAATAAATAAATACTTACAGTACAGGAAATAACGTTCTACAAACGACGTAATAAGAACTCAGGTCTTCTAAAAATAGGAAATTTGTCGTCTTTAATTTATGTATGCGTCTTGGCTAACGAAACTTTTAATACTGACCCATTTCACCTTCCGCCCTCTGTGCCTTACGTCATAAGTGGCGCCACTTTCGTAGAAGCGGAGAAGTTAAGGGGGACGAAATTAGGAAAGGGGATGAAATATGGGCACTTCACCCTATATTTATGATAGTTAGAGCACGGACAGAAGGATAGATAGAAAGAGAAACTGAATTCATAATCAATTTTCACATATGTTGCAAAAAGTTAAAACGGTAAAGGAAGAAATTGCTCCAAGCATAGATTATGAAATACTTTCTTAAAAACCTAGAATTCTGTAACAAAACTTCACCGTTTAAGAAAATAAAAAATGATATCTATGTGAACAGTTTGATAACGCGTAGCACATATGAAAACCTAAATTTAGCATTAATATCTATAACTGGTAAAGTATCCGAATTCTTATGCGCAGTCCTGTATATGATTTACAGACTTGTACTACATGGCATGCTAAAATTTATTTCAGTTAGGAAACTCGTAACACAGTTGATAATTCTCATCAGCAAGTTTTGTCATTAAACGGAAATGTACTCGAATTATTTTGTGCAGTTCTGAATATGATCTATAGAATTTATACACACCACGTAATATGCAAAAAGTTAGTTTAAAAACAAATTCCGCTACTGAAAACGCACTTCCAGCAATTATATCACATAAACACGACTGTTACCGAATTCCTGTAGGGGAAACTGGGGAGGGTTGACCATAAAGGAGGCTTGACCTACCCTTCAGTTCTCATGTTTAAAAAAAAATTCACAGTTTTAGCGATAGGTATCAAACAAAGCTACTAAAATGCTCAAAAAATAGTCTTTGTTTCATGAAGATAATTGAAATAGGTGTGGAAAAATCTATTGTGAAGAGTTTTCAGTTAAAAAGTGTAATTTTTAGAAACATTTTGTAAGATTTTCACAGATAAAATATAGGCCAAAAATTTCAAGCCAGACAAACAACATGATTCTCTTTCCATTTCACAATGCTAATTAATTCCGTAGTAATAGAATCAAATGTTCCTCTGTCTTTTTTCTTCAAAGCTTTGGAATCTATCAAAGGGCAATTTTGTAACCTGTTTTCTCTGTTACATCTTCTTCGTCGGTTAGTATTCCGGAATCAGGCCGCAAACAAACGATTTACGGATCATCCGAATAATCATCTGAATCTAATTGTTTAAAATAATCCAAAGCTTCAGACACAGTTAAAAATTTCACAGGCATCTTTTCCTTAAAATCGAAATATATGATATGAAAAAATAGAAAGTGTGTTAAAAATATATCTTTTAGCAAAAAGAAGATATTTAATAAAGTAAGAAACAGATTTTAACAGAACCACTTCCAAGAAAAGTTTGTTAGAAATAAAAAAAAAAAGCATTTCCAAAGTTTCTATACAGATTTTTTTCGGGCGCATAATAAAAGTACCGTATTGGGTCTTCCTAATTTGGAGCGTTCCATCTGGCCTTGAAAACTAACGAAAGCGCCATTGCTCCCGTTACGGGAGCAACTCGTTCTTTCATGAATTGTGATCAATCTATTATACTTATTAACTACGGATGTATGTAGTATTAAACAATAGACAATTATAAACATATTTTAAATAAAAAGTATAATTTTTATTACTAAGTTATTATTATTTTTTTTTCATTCTTGCGATAGCGGTCAAAAAGCTAAATTCCGTCTTTTTAAAAATGGAAAATACAAATGAAACTCTTTAAAAAAATTACAGAAGTCATCTCATATATTCAAAATATAAATAACATAAACTTTTTGACAATATATAAAATACTCATTTTAGAAAAAAAGCCTAAAGTAATGTTCCCAAAATGGGAGCAATGGCGCTTAACGGCTTTTAAATGAACAGTTTAAATAAATAGCAAGAAAATGGTAATTATCATAAAGTTGATCATCCATTTTCTTTTCTTCATTTTTATAAATTAATTTTTTGCACATATTCTGGATTCATTTTACACAATATAGCCATAACTGATGCTTTCAAATGAGACATAATTTGCATTTTCTTAAGCTGTGCAAGAAAGGTAAATTTCATCAGCTTAATGGGCTATTCCTCGTCAAGAGGCCTAAATTTGTATACGGTTCCTCTTCAACCCATTCAATTTTGATGCAATCGCAAAAGAACTTACATATAGGTCTAAGTTGGACATCTGCAAACTTTTGGAGTCAGAAGTGGTATACTTGGGAGTTACTAGTTACACCAGGGGTGATTCTGTATAGTTCACTATTTCAGAGTCCCAGAAAAACGATCAACTCACCAAGTTTGTCATCTTATTACTCATGATACGAGATACTTTTCTTACTGAAATTATGTGATATAGGGCAACTTTTTGTACTAAAAAACATAATTGCAGTATTAAAAAACAGAAATCAATACATTCATCATTACTTGGGGCTCAAATTAAGCCATAGGCCCTGTCACGATTAATTTTATGTTGTAAACAATAGAGGTAAGGAAATTACACTTACCTTCTTTTATCGATCGTCCACGGAATCTTCTAGTTAATCTACATTGGTCATCAAAATTAAAGGATAATGCGAAAAATTATGTTCACTAGGTTAATTCTGCAACCAATGCCCAATGCTGCAATTATTTAGGTCAATTAAATACTATTGAACTCAAAATTGCTCTTCCGCGCATACGTTAGCGTCCGAAATATGCAAATTAGATGATTGATAATGTGGGGCGCAATGGACGTATGTTGGAATTCTGGTCTGTGGTGTTGTTTAAAGTGAATGTTGTGTCTGAGTGTGATCAGTCTTCATTAGTTATGGCTCAAATGCAGCGGTTAAGTTAAGGCCAAAATTGTCGAATAATTGGTAGAATCGAGGAAAGTCAAACACAAATGGAGTCCGCCCAAGATTTGAATATCCCTCAAAGTGTCATATCAAAAGCTTCGAGCTGCTTTTTAAGCATTGGATCCGTTGATATACAGCCTGGTAAAGGGAGACCAACAGCAACAACTGCATCCGAAGACCGTTTTTTGTCACTGTGGCTCGATGAAACCGCGAAGCGACTACAAGAGATTTGGTTTCAGACCTTCAGGCTGCCACAAGAACTCGAATTAGCCGTTCTACTGCTGCACGAAAGCTTAATGAGGATGGACTGTATGCGAGAAAACCATTAGTTTGTGTCCCACTCACTCCAGCTTCGAAAGGGGCCCGTTTAAACTGTCGCCGTCGTCATGTTCAATGATGCCGTGAAGTCTGGGCTCGAACGATATATTTCACGGGCAAGGTAAGGCAAGTAGCGTGTTTCTCCCTCTCTCGAGATCAAAACGCGTCTAGAATCAGTCTTCGGACTATATCTGGACTCGTCCGTAAACAATTCTCAAGCCCAGTCTTCTTGGCTCCATTGAACATGGCGACGGCAACAGTTTAAACGGACCCCTTTCGAAGCTGGAGTGAATGGGATACAAACTGATGGTTTTCTCCGCATACAGTCCACCCTCGTTAAGCCTTCGTGCAGCAGTAGAACGGCTAATTCGAGTTCCTGCGGCAGCCTGAATGTCTCAAACAAATCTCTTGTAGTCGCTTCGGGGTTTCTTCGAACCACAATGACTGAAAACCGTCTTCGGATTCAGTTGTTGCTCTTGGTATCCCTTGACCAGGCTGTCTATCAACGGATACAGTGCTTAAAAAGCGGCTCGAAGCTCTTGATATTACACTTTGATGGATATTCAAATCTTGGGCGACCGCCATTTTTATTTGACCTTCCTCGATTCTACTAATTATTCGCCTCTTTCGACCTTAACTTAAATGATGCCTTTGTGACATGACTAAAAATTACTGATCGCACTCAGATACAAAATTCACTTTAAACAACACTACAGACGAGAAGTCCAACATATGTCCATTGCGCACCACATTGTCAATTTGCATATTTCCGACGCTAACGTAAGCGCGGAAGTGCAATTTTGAGTTCAATAGTATTTAATTAACATAAATAATTGTAGCATTGGGCATTGGTTACAACGTTAACTTAGTGAGCATACTTTTTCTCATTATCCTTTAATTTTGATGACCAGTATATTATTTGTGATATAGGCGATAATCCATTTGTTGGCTTGTAGGTTACATTCGTTTATCCATTGGCAAACATATTATATGAAAATATGATATCCCTTTTAGTGGAGAGTATAAAGACGGAGTCCCATTTCCCGGTACTAGGCCCTTCAAGGCCCTTGTGTCCCTGCTACTGGCGACCGGAAGGCCGCCTTTCACAAAAACTCCGGTCTCGACTGCGCGCTGCCCAGCGCTCGTCACGCAGCCTATCTCACAAAATAAGAGCCAGCCGATTGCGACAGTCCTCACCACTCAGCACGGAAGAGCCAAATGGTCCCTTCTCTTGGTGCCCCACCCGGTGCATCCCAGCAACCCGCAGGAATCGAACACTTGCAAAGACTTACTAAGTAAAAATGTGTAATTAAATTCATATATAAATTATAAGATCATTAAGAAACATAGTGAAACATTTATATACTTAACATTACAATTTACGGAGCTTATATATTGCTCCTTTCAAATCTAGACTACATAGCACAAGTAAAGAAAAAAATGTTACATCATAAATTACGAAGAAGAGTTTTTTTAGTCCTTGAATGAGTGGAAATAACGTTATTATATATTTCACCGTTTGCGTGAAATCATTGATTTACGAGCAAAGTTCCAAGTCATTTGAGGTAATTATTAATTGAATCGTTAATTACGCGTGTTGAAAGATTGTTATTAATCTCAGAAGATTACTTTATTGCCTATCATTTTATCCTTACTTTTACAACCATTAACTATTCAAAAAAATACTTTAAAAATTTGTTATTTTCCAATTAATTACTTATGAAGATGTTACAGAGGTGCTGAAGTTGTTCCTGCTTAAATATTCATTAATTTATTCATCTTTCAATGTTTGATTGCCACCACTAGTACGGATGGAAAGAACACATCATGATTGACGTGGAAACTTTTGTTTCATTTTGCGGCTCTTCCGTATAATTTAAATAAAGCAAGGTTCAAAAGACCTACTTTTACTACCTTTCGGCCCTGGCGGTCACATATGTGTTCCTTACTTTTAAAATGCTTTAAACGATAAATAACGCCTTGCAGATACGTAGAAACCTCATAATTACATATGTGCATTCTATATTTTGACTTTTTAGTGGACAGGTAGCGCCATCTAGCTTTGAAATAGTAAAAAAAACAAAAAAAGTTGGCAAAAGTTTTAATTTTTTTGGACTTTAAGAAAAAGTCAGGGCCGAAATGGTTTAAACTTGAATTAGGGATTACTTTTCCGAATGAATAATTTGTGATAACCAATACAGAATACTAGTATGTTTTTAAGTCTGTTAAATCCTGTTTAAATACAACATTTTCCAAACGTCTTCAAAAATTCTTCCTTCGACTATTGTCATATGCAAAGACGCGAAATAACTACATTCGTTAGGTTTCAGAAACTAACATATTCGTTAAATTTCAGTAAAACTTAACTTCTGTGATTTGATTAGTTACTTTTAATTTTATTAGCGAAAAAGGGATTTTTACCCCAAACTGAAAAAAAATTCAGGGCTTAAAGGGTTAAAGAAACTGAGCCATCCGAATCACTACAGAACCACTCCCTAGAAGGTAGCTTTAAAAGAAACTTAGATCGTTTCATAGGTCATACCAATAACATCAAAAGTTGTCAGGACTTTCTAAATTGAATTTATTTTTTATCTTTAAACAAACCTATAACCATTCCTCATTCGAGGTCATGCATTGTCACACTCATTCTAAACGTTGTACTTTATATTACTTTACTAAAGAGCATTTTATACAACAATAAAGATAAACTTGAAATTTTTAACAGGTTAAAGTGGCGATATTATTTAAATGTGATTTCCTACTTCACCATATTTTTTCCATTCTCAATGGTTTTTCCAATGATCGTAAGGGCAAAAAACTTCTTAATAATACCATAATAATAAGAAATGCGCAAGGCTGTTTGAAATAACTTTGTCCTTCTTTACGAAGCGTAAAACCGACGTGCTACCACTATGAAAGCAGAAGCAAGAAAGAAACCCCGTGGAAAACCAGAAGGATCAGCTAATCGCTAATAATAGAGAATATTAGTCAATCAGGGGAAAACATAACAAAACACAATTAGGATTATGAACCTAACTGAATAAAAAGGATGAGTGAGAAATGTAAAGAGAATTTACAAGAAAATATATGTTATATAGAATAAACAACAGAAAAATGAAAAATAGAATAAAAAATAAATTAAATATAAATAAATTAAATAAATGACAATTAAATACAGGTTTCAAAAGATTTTGTATGATTTCTGTAGCTGCATAAATTGCTTAGTTCTTTTTTATGCTATATAAAATATTTAAAAGAAGCAAGAGCATCGTAAACAAGGGAAAAGCTTTATATTTCCACTTTTGGTTAATAGAAAGTTGCTTTCTTAATAAAGATAAAATATTTAATTCATAGGTACTACATCAATACAAACTGAAATAAATAGCGCTTCAAAAACAACAACAGTAG
This sequence comes from Maratus speciosus, assembly GCA_963932465.1. Taxonomy (NCBI): domain Eukaryota; kingdom Metazoa; phylum Arthropoda; class Arachnida; order Araneae; family Salticidae; genus Maratus; species Maratus speciosus. Next base: position 67,541,797 of record OZ010787.1, on the reverse strand, counting down.
AAAATTGAGATAATTTTATCTGAAATCAATTTTCTTTCCCAATTTTCAAAGTTTTGATTTGAATTTTTAATTCGAATAAAATTGGAAATCAATTTTATATAAAAAGGCCAAAGGGAAATTTCGTAAATAGGTTTTTATTCAGCTCATGTGTATAAATTTTGATTAACTACTTTTTCTCGCGTATTAAAATTTATATATTTTATCGTTAGGTCATTTTAATCCCGAAATTGTAAAATTCAATTTTAACTGATTTTCCCAATTGAGAATTCACGAAAGACTTTGTCTTAAATTAAATTTATAACTTTTATGTTACAAATTCTTCCTGTAGCTTTCGTTTTAAATGTATATTGTGGCGTATTTTTTTTTTTTTTTTTCACAATTGATTAACTGCAAACTAATTTTAAAAATAGGAAAAAATATTAGAAATTTCCTATAAACATTTAAATAACAAATGAGTGTAAGTTTTTTTTAATTGATTCAAATTGCAAAATTTTCACTAAAATTTTCGATTCCATTTTATAATGACTCGTTTATTGCATATAAGACCAAAAATAAAGAAAATTGAAGAAAATAAAACTTTTTTTCCTGTTAGAGGAAATAAACACTTTTATCTTTTTTAAGAATTGGGAGAGTTTACTTGCAAATAGAAGAGACGAATAATTTTATTTTACAAGAACTCTCAAGTTGCACACATAGATAATGACACACTTCCTAAATTTATGCAAAAATTACATTAATATAATTATTTTTCTTCGTTAGTGTTCTGCTTTGGCATCTCAATAAATAGCAGAATGAAATTGATTTTAATTATATATGCACGGTAGTTATAATTAAAGAAAAATTGTCTGGAGTGTAATGAATGAAAACATGTTGCGCTTAATGAAATCAAATTTAGTGAACATATTTTTGAAAGCATCGGTATAGTTTACAATAATAAAAAGTTTCAAAGTGTCCAGGAAAACTGAAACTATAGGTGCAATGATAAGTAATTAGTAATAAAAAGAAACGATTGCTGTTGAAACAAGCTTTGTTCGGTCTCAATTAATAGTAGGGTAGAATATGTTGCTCTTTAACCACTACCGGAAAGTCAGTCCCAACTGCTTCCATATATTCACTTCACCGTGTGAATATACCAATTGTCACAATAAGAAACGCCAATTTTTCTCCTGTTGTGTAATTTCAGATATATTTTGTACTGCAATTAGATTCCAGTGTCTTAAAACGTACGCATGCAAAATTTGGAGCTCTTAATCGTAATAGATTTCCAGTAATGAAATTCCAAAGACCTTCCTTTATTCACTACTATTGTAAAAATAATTCGGAGGCTGGATTTTATAACGGATAACTTTATTTCCTAAAACCCAGTATGATTACAGTTCCTGTGAACATTCCTGGAAACCTTTGGATGAACGGTTTCCATTGCATCAGTCGAGGTTTCCTCAACCTTCAATGAACTCTAACGGCGTCCTTTGAAAACGCGATTGCAGAATACATTGCTGTCTTAACGTATGTATACTAGAATTTGGAAAATATTTTTATCGACGATTCCTCCAAACGCTGGTAGAATCATTCGCACTCAACATTTAGTGAACTCTTGTAACGGCGTTTTTTGAAAACGTAAATGCAGAATACAGTGCTCTCTTAACGTATAACTTCTGCAGTTTGTGCAATGTTTCTGTCGGCAATTCCTCCAAACGCTGGTAGAATTATTCGCACTAACCTATAATGAACTGTTGAAACTGCGTCCTTTGAAAACACCATTGCAGAATACATTCCCCTCTCAGTGTATATCTTCTACAATTTGCACAATGTTTCTCCAAACGGTTGGTAGAATTATTCGCACGTTGTTCTTCAAATGCTTTTGATGAACTCCAACGCACCCAATCTATTGTTTCGGGTGTGAAACTCATACAACTAATTTATTGGTGTGCGTAAAGTTAAAGAAAAAGCTTTTATATCAAACAACTTTTCGTAGAAGTAGCATTTATTTATCTTGCACAGTGTAAATACTTTTTCAAATATTTTTCTTCGGTTAAAAAAGATAGGTTTATTCTTTGAGGGTATGACATAAAAAATACACTGGTCAAAACAATTAGGGGAGCACATGGTTTTAACAAAATTACGCAAATACTTACACAGATAAATAACGCAAAATAAAACATCCATAATTTAAAACATAACAGAAAACAGATGAAGAAAACTTCACACGCAAATCAAAGTTTATTACGTCAAAAACTAGAAAAAAAGATAAGTGCAGAAATCGGAATTTTGCAGAAACGTCTGTTTCACTGTCTCATTTTTAAAACTCAATTGCTCATCTTGTGTTTTGCAAAAAGGTGACTTGAAAATGTCACGACAACGTGATTTATCGTAATCCGTGGATTGGCATATTATCGGGACAGTTGAATGCGGTCAAACACAACGGAGTGCAGCGGACGCTGTTGGAGTCGTGAGAAGTGTCAATGAAAGGCTGTATAATCGATTCCAAGACACACGGAATGTTAGACGTCGACCAGTGCAAGGTCAGTCATGTGCACCACAGAAACTGATGACCGATATATCCTGTTAACAGCTCGTCGAGACGGAATAGGCAATGCCACTCTGCTGCAAACACAATTGTTCTTGGCCACAGGACGAAGGATATCCAGACAGACAGCCCAAAATAAGATTCATTAGAGTGGTCTCTATGCACGTAAGTCAGTGGTCTGTATTCCGTTGACCTCAAGCAACTGCGCGATCCAAAGAAGGTGGGCAACTGAACGTCGATATTGGAGGCAAAGTGGTTGGAGTCAAATTCTGTTTACAGACGAGTCCCGATTCAGTCTGGATGTCACGTCCGATGTGTTTTGGTGTGGAGGGAAAGGGGCACTCGAAGTAATCCCACATTCGTTCGTGAAAGATCATATTACAGACGAGGCGGGTTGATGATATGGGCTAGAATCAGCATAGGTGGACGTACGCACCTACATATAATTCAGAATGGCACTTTGACGACTCAAAGTTATATAGACGAGATACTGAGACCTCATGTCGTATGTTACGTTGCAGCAATTGATTAATACTTTTATTACATGCATGGTAATGCCAGATCTCATACAGCTCATCTCGTGCAGAACATGCTTAAAGCTGAAACAATACAGCATTTTGAATAGCCAACATGCTCTCCTGACCTGAATCCGATCGAGCATGTTTGAAACACAATCGGACGACGTATTAAAGCGAGACTAAGGACTCCTTTTATTGTCCGGGAATTAGAGATTGCATTTCTTGAGGGATGGAACAGTACTCCCAAAAGTGTTATCGATAATGTCATCGAACCCATGAAAAACCGGTGTGTGACAGTATACCTATTTGAGGGGAACACACGCCCTATTAAATACTTTGCATCATTTCTAAATAGTACGTTTTTGTCATTTACATGTAACCAAATTGTTAGCCTAAACCATCTTTTCAAACAATTAAAGCTCTCTTGCACATTTTTTGTGTCTTTTTGATGCACATGTACTCCTCCATTTTATGCACATGTACTCCTCCATTTTATGCACATGTACTTCTTCATTTTATGCCCATGCATGGCTGTCTCGCACCGTTCTCTTTACTTGTTTGCTTGCTCCACTATTTTTTTTTTTTTTTTTTAAGCAGTGTACATAGATTTTCACTTTGTAATGCTTCAAAATTTCCGCGAATTATGAATCAGTAGGAACTGATCACATTGGAAATTAAACTATAGCATACAACATATCATTCTAAAAGATCATTATATTTTTACATGAATTTACTTATATTTATAAATATTAAATTTTTTGTTGCAAGCGTGACCAACACGATACTTATATGTCAGGAATTGATTGAAAGAGCTGTTTGCCATTGTACATAATTTTTAAAATGTTAGAAAATATTATAATACAATCAGGGATGAGATTTCCGACTGTTTGCATACCAGTATAATCTTAGAGAAAATGTTGTTCTCCTAAATCGCAAAAATATTTTGATTATATCAAATAACATTCTCCCTAAGATTATACTGGTATGAGCAAAGTCGGAAATCTCATCCCTGAATACAATAAAGATGAATATTAATTAAATAAATGTTATTTCCTGATGGTGATAAAGAATCTACCACAAATCCACCGATTACTGAACAAATGTCACATCTCTCACATTCCTTTTCAAATTTCACCAGATTTGTATTTAAATATGTCATTCCTATATCAGCAACTTGTACTTTAATTGACAACATACAGTGCATGCTTTGAATATTTTGCTTTAATTTATTCTAATTTTCATCAATCATTTAAGTAGTAGAATATTGCATTTCACTTTCAGGAATATATAAAATCTTTTGTCTTTAGGAATGCTTAAGCTGATTTAGCAAACAGAAGCTGTGTACGCTACCTCTAGTCTTCTAAGAACAGCATTGGGATTTTTTTTTACAATGTCTCGCCTAATAAATCTACAATCCCTTTTCTATGTTATTTGAAAAAGAATACTGTGTTGCATGGAAGCTATATTACTTTTGTGATATAGCTAAGATAATATGTTGTACCTATGCAACCCATCCAACATAAAACATATGATATTTTTAATATTTGTACTTGTCATTTAGGCGTTAAATGAGGATTTTCATGTATAACCATACAGCCTGCTTTCCATGGTTTATATTATCTGACACAACTAGCATATGATTTAAAGTTACTTGTCTTGTAAGGAATGAAGCTCTGCTGCTAACAAGTGAGTCTGATCCTGAATTATAAATGAATAATTCTGTGAAAAATCAATTTCTAATATTATTTCATCATCAACAAGATTATATTTTATACTCTGAAAATGCTTTTCTTGCAATACTTTGATGTAACAGTGTTTTATATATATATATCGGTTAATGTGACGTGTGTGAGTTTTAATCAATATCACGTACAAAGTAGTTCACGTTAATAATAAGGATGTCCCATAAAATCTCAATAATTAGAATACAGCGGTGATATTCTTCGAGCTACCAAGAGGGCACGCATTGGAATTTCATGAAGTATGTGGTCTTATTAAAAACTGACAAATTATCCAAACAACCATATTTCTAATTATAATAGTTTTCTCACAATAAATATTTGTAATCAAGGCAAGACATTGTGCTCTCCCTGTATATCGCATTCGTATTTTTAATGTCACACAACTCAATAAGTGTGATTTTGAGGATATTAATATGAGTGAATCACAAACATTCCCCATTTGTCATTAAGTGACCGAATCATTGTTGCTAATCTGCTACATTTTTTTTAAAATTTAGATTGAGTTATTACTACGTCTTAATTAAAAAGTAATATTCTTGGTTGTAATCGAACAATCTGAATTTTAAAAGAGTAACGGACTGGCAACAATGGGCTTAATTATAAAAATTTTATCATGTTTCACTTTTCGCGTTAGACAACCCTGCTGTCCACAAATCTTTAGATAATAAGGAATTTTAATGCTTAAAAATGTTTTTCGACTTTTCTGAAAAGCTTATTTTTTCCAGTTGTGTCACTGTAGAAATAAGCGTGTTAATTTTCCTGTTTAATTATAAGGCTAATTACAACTTTCTCCGCATCTAACTTATTTTCTGTTAAATTGAACGTTAGGTCTTAGTATTCTAAGCACTTCTGACTTCTCCGGGAGGGTCATACAGAGCCGTGTGAAAGAAAAATGAAACAGCTACAGCTATCAGTAGCAGATTTCATATAGTTTTGCAAAACTGCATCAGTATGTTTCATTTAAGTAAAATATAAATAAAGCTAATTTATTGATCTTGAGTGTTTTTGGAGTAATATATGAGACAATTAGCAATCTAATCAATTTTAGTCAAGATTTTTATAAACAATAATGTCCAGATACATCCACTGCTATGTAGTACATTCAATAACTGTACATAAAATAAGTTTTAAATTAAAAAAAAATTCATATGTGTTTCTTATACTCGCTTTAGTTTTCTCAACTTGCTAAAGCATATATTTGCTTTTTAAATAAAATCGGGTATGAAAGAGTTAAAAAGTATGTTATAAAAGAAACTACTTAAAAGTACATAATAAAAACGAATATTAAAATACATAAAAAAACGTTAAAAATGCTAAAATCAACGACCAGCTTTATTACTCACCTACGCAAAATAAACCTATAACGTCTTCGCCCCTGAAGATAAGTAAGACTATAAAAATAACTAAATATTTTATTTAGCTATTTTTACTGTATATATATATATATATATATATATATATATATATAGATAGATAGATAGATAGATATAGATATAGATATAGATATAGATATATAGATAGATATATGTGTGTGTGTATTAAGTGGACAACAATTTTAGGTACGCGTATGTGTACCTAAGTTTTCAATTAGGCAAAATACTATAATTTTCTAAATTGATAAAATGCATATAAAATAATTAATAATTTATATATTGTAATGTTATTATATATTTAAATGAAATTCCATTATTATCAATTAAAAAAATAAAGAAATATAAATAGAATGTATTTAATATTTATTTTATAATTATAGATATTTACATGAATAATATTTATTTTGAATGAAAATTCTCATAGAAATTATTCTTTAAGATACTTAAATAGGTATCACATTTGTACATACTACTTAGGTTCTGGATTTACATCCTAATAAATGATATTTCGAAGTGTTTTTTCAGCCATATATCTTCATAAATTATACATTATAAAATCGAGCTTATTTTTTAGGTCGGTTAGCATTTTTGCGTTGTTTTGGGGTAACTCTTTTCCATCTGAAAGTGGAATACATAAAAGTCTTCCCCTACATGAAATTCCAGATATATTGTCTTCATAATTTAAAAGTAATAAAGCTATATTCATTCTATATTCCTTAAGGGACATGTATTTCTTCAAAGCAGTGGTACTATGATAATGCGCATAATAAATCCAACAATTCGACAAAAAGATCGACAAAATGTGTAAACACAAACGCAGTTCATTTTTTGGCTTTTACTGAACAACGATAATAAGCTAAATACAGATCGCAAACATCTGTAATAGCGATAGAAGTATTATACATACGAAATTTTCATACTTTGAAAATTTTTATTGTGTTATTATAATGTTTTCAAATAATTTTTTTAATTAGCTAATAAACTAAAAAAAAGTACCAATGACGCCTGTGTAATTAAACCATAATTATTTACTATACAACTAGATAAACATACCTCTAACACGTTACACTAAGTTCAGTGAAATTGACGAAAGTACACATATGTGTGCCTAGTGTTATTCATGATAAAGTTTTCAAATAAAGCTATTTTATAAGAAAAACTACACTAAGCAGATATTGAAACATCACCTTTTTAGAAAGTATTTTTATTGTATCCATAAACGAGCTTTAAAATAATGAAAACTAGTTACGTTTCCGAGGAAGCCGATTTTCATCATTTCTATCTAACGGATCGCTATCTAACGGATTCGTTATAAAGCTTAAAGATCCGTGAACGTAAATATAAAATCAGAATTACAAATAGTTGTAATACGGAAATTTAAAAGCAGATTCTGCGACGTCCACATATGTGGACCTACGTAATGAAGAGGTTTCATTAATATTTGAATGGGTGTTTGGAAGATTGGCCTTTGTTACAAATTTAAAATTTTACAGAAATCAGGAAAAACCTATTAATCATTGATTAATGATGTCCTAAGCACCTAGTGTAAGATAGGCCCTTATTCCCGATTTTAATTACCCTCTGCTTTTGATTTCATGCTGAGCATTGACAGGTTATAAAAAACTAGCTAGGTGGGTAAGAAAAGTAATAATATTATTTTTAGTATGTTGTTTTAATTTTTTATTTAAAATAAACAAGCTTGTAGCTCTTCTTATTGATGATAGTTTTGAGAATCACGGTTTGGAGAGAATGGAACAGCCAGCTCAATCTCCAGACCTAAATCCGATCGAACATTTTTGTACTACATTGGGAGACACGCTGCTGCTTTAAATCCTCCTCCAAGATCTTTCCTGGAACAAGGTTTACTCCGTGTCTGGTCTTCGCTTCCAATTTCGGTATTCGACAACTTAATTGGCAGCACGGAACGACGGTGCCGACAATGCATTGCAACTAGGGATGGATACATTCTTTATTAGAAACCATTTTTTATGTTTCCACGACATTATGCTACATAAAACTGTGGTGTACTGTTTTCTCCAAGTATGGAGTTTTCTGCCATGAGTGATTTTTTGCTGTAACTTAAGTAAATGATGTAAATTTCTTTATCGTATTTAATAATGAACTGTTTAGTGCACATTTCCTCCAAATTTCTTGTTCCTCTGTTCATTCACTTTTAAATTAGACATCAAAATTAGGTGTTGTGCCTTAACTTTTAGAGTCAGTGTATTGAGTTTTTATTCTTTTTGTCAAAAAATACTTTTACTCGTTATGTGAAAGATATAAAAAGTTGAAAAAACAAGAAAAAGTAACTAAAATTACAATTAAAATAAATAAAAATGAATATTAAAATATTTTTAAACTGTTAGAAAAATGTTACAATTAATAGTCAGTCTCGTTATACATTTAGTTACACGCACAAAACCCGTTTTCATAATAATAAACTGCAGAAACAATGTTGAAACAAAACTATTGTAATAGATATAATGTTATGAAAAAAAAAAATCCTCTTTAGTTTAAGAGAATATGCACCTGTCTTCTTCCTACCTTCAACAAAATAATTTTAGAATTTAAGCGCAAGAAAATATATGACTTAGCTTAGTAGCATTATAACAGAAAGTTTGATTTTATAAAAGTGATACTGGAGAGTGAGATAATGTAACTTTTTTATCCACTTTATAACAGTATAATATGAGAGACTGATCGATATCCAATTTTATTGGTCCACTGAATTGATATTTTTTCACGAAAATAAATTGGTGCATTTGTAAATGTTATATTTCGCGTTACGGAAAAACATCTAGAAAACCTGTGAAGGGTTTCGTTTTTGAACACATATTGTATGAGAAAAAATGTATACATAAAATAAAATTTTTATCAGCATACATGAAAAACAATTTAAAATGGTATTTGTGTTTGAAAGCATTAAAATTTGCTTTTATTTAAAGGAAATTGTGGATTATAAAAACTATTGTTATTCATGTGTATCTTTAACCCCTTCAAGGGCGGTGGTTTCATTTTTAGACCACCTAATTTTAGTTCATAAACGCCACATTAGCACCAGAATATTGGAATGAAAATTTTCCTTTTATTGAGTATGTGAACAAAAGGCTTTTGCTTATTTTTAAATAAATGTGTTCATTAATTTCGGCATTTTACAAATAGAAGTACCTTGCCCCTGAAAGGGTTAAAGCATTGCATTTCCAGTTGAAATTTGTCCTAATTTTAAAAATAGTAATCTTCAGCAATAAAAATTCTTTTTTATTCAGGTACTGGATTAATACAGGGTGTGCACAATTGCTTTCGAGGTTTGGAAGGCTTATAAAAAAAATATTACCAATACAGCAACAAAGTTGACTTTACTGGAGTAAGAAACATTACAAGTTTTGTTTCACAAATGAGTTAGTAGATGGCACCACTACTTCTGATAGCAGTTTAAAATAACCGAAAAGCACACTTTTGAAAATTTTGCACATAAGATAATGGCGTTTACAGGCTCAGAGCTTACTGCGTGTTAGAATTTGCGAAAAGTCAATCTGTTGTGACAGTTCAAGGAAAAAATTGTACAAAATATGGACTGCAACCACCAACGGAGTAAAAAATTCATGTGTGGTTTCGGAAATTTGGGAAAAGTGGTTGCTTGTGTGATGGACAACGAACTGGTCGTCCAGGCCCTGGTTACTGTTGGAATGGTTACTTGTGTTGGAGATGCGTTTGTGCGAAGACCGAGGAAGTCAATCCGGCAAACAAATGCGGAATAACAGATCCCATTGATAGTCATGGGCGTACCCAAGGGGGAGGGCGGGCTGATGGGGCTACACCCCCCCCCCCCGAAATTTTTCGAAAGTGATATGAAAAAGTGTTGTTTTTTCGTCTTTCTTTTTTGAAAAAAAAATTATTATTTTTTCAATCATACAGCCGACTGGTCATTTCCATTAATCCCATATTAGTCCACATTGACAACAAAGAAGAGAAAGGGGGCAGATGGGGTTACAGCCCCCACCCCTCTCAAAATAGTCGAAAAATTAAATGAAAAAGTAATTTTTCCTTACATTTTTAAGATAATTCTGTATTTTTTTCTTCTCTCATATAGCAAAATAGACATTCTCGTTAACACAATATTAGTCCACATTGACATCACAGCATACTCAAAGATGGGGAGGTGGCTGATGGAATTTCAGCCCCCTCCTCTCGAAATGGTCGAAAATGAAATGATAAAATAGTGCTGATTTTTTCTGCCTGTTTAAGAAAAATTTGCATTTTTTCCCCTATCGTTCGACAAACTATGCACTTCCATGGCTTTAGTTCCATAGTAGTCCATATTGACACAAAAGAAGAGAAAGGGGGCTGACGGGGTTATAGCCCCCCCCCCCAAAAAAAAGCAGAAATAGTAAAAAAATTAAATGAAAAAATTGTTTTTTCTTTACTTTTTAAAGATAAATCTGTAATTTTTTCTTCTGTCATACAGCAAAATAGCCATTCTCGTTAACTCCATATTAGTCCACATTGGCATCACAGCACACCCAAAGATGGGAAGGGGGCTGTTGGAATTACAGCCCCCCTCCTCTCGAAATATTAGAAAATGAAATGAAAAAATAGTGCTGATTTCTTTCTGTCTGTTTGAGATAAATTTGCATTTTCTCCCCTATCATTCAACAGACTAGCCATTCCCTTCACTGTAGTTCCATATTAGTGTACAGTGACACCACGTTATACCCAAAAAGGTAGAAGGGGGCTAATGGGGTTACAGCTCTCTTCTCAAAAAGTCTAACATGAAATGAAAAAGTGCTGATATTTTTCTTTTTGTTTGAGATAAATTTGTATTTTCCCCTATCATTCAACAGACTAGCCGCTCTCTTCTCTTTAGTTCCATACTAGTGCACAGTGGCACCACATTATACCCAAAGAGGTGACAGGGGCTAATAGGGTGTCCCCTTCCTAAATAGTCGAAAATGAAATGAAAAAAAGGCTGATTTTTTTCTTCTTGTTTGAGATAAATTTGTAAGTTTTCTTTTGCCATACAGCGAAATAGCCATTCTCGTTAAATCCATATTAGTCCACATTGACATCACCCCATACCGAAAGAAGGGGAGGCGGCTGATGGTCTTACAGCCCCCTCTTCCCGAAATAATCGAAAAAAATAATGCTTTTTTTCTTTCTGTTTGAGATAAATTTGCCTTTTTTTTCTCCTATCATTCAACAGACTAGCTACACTCTTCTGTTTAGTTCCATATTAGTGCACAGTGACACCACATTATACCCAAAGACGTAGAAAGGGGTGATGGGGTTACTGACCTCTCCCAAAATAGTTGAAAATGAAATGAAAAAAGTGCTGATTTTTTTTCTTTTTGTTTGAGATAAATTTGTAACGCAATTGTTTTCTGCAATACAACGAACTAGGCTTTTGGCTAGTCTCATATCAGTGCACAGTTACACCACAGTATACCCAATGAGGGGAAGGGGGCTGATGGGGTTATAGGGCCCCCTTTCGAAGTAATCAAAAATGAAGAAAAAACTCCTGTTTTTTCTTCTTTCTTTTGAGATAAAACTTTTTTTTCTGCGGCACAGCTAGTCTGGTTAGTCCCATATACTAGTGCACAGTGATGCTACCCGCACAGTGATGCCCCCGCATACACCCAAAGAAGTCGATGGCGACGGGGGTTATGAGGTTACAGCTCCATTCCACCTCCGAAGAAATCGCAGTGAATTGAAAAAAGGGCTGATATTCCTTCTTTCTCAGATAAATTTATTTTATTTTCTGGCATGCCGCGAATTTGTTTTTCTTGTTAATCCAATATTCTCCTCAGTCCTGCGACCAAATTTACTTGAAACCACAAAACAAATTTTCAAATGACTGAAGAACAGCTCCATACCTGTTTTGCTGGATAAATGAAAACGTATATGGTCAGTTCAAGAGACCTACAAGTAAATTCGACAAATCAAAAAGTAGTTTAATTTAGGGAGTTTTTTTAATTTCTCTCACAGTCGACGGGCGCCAAGATTGTCAATGCGGAAGTATGTTAATGCACAGTAACACTGCAGCTAATCACAAGTCGATTTCGGCTAAATCGGAAATCCGGTGCGGAAGAGTTGGTTGTTGTGATGTCTGTAAGCGTCTGGATAATTTTCTTTTGATTTCTCTGGCGCCATTTGACACGTGATACGTGGGTGCGCGGAGAGAGGTAGGGGGGACACTGTTTATTCAGAGTGTGGAAGGTAGAAGTGTTGTGTAAGCCGACATGTGAGCGTGCGCGGGTATTTTTTATGAAAAACCAAAAGATTGTAATAAAAACGGAAGTACATTAATTTGAGTTTTTTGGGAAATAATTTAGCAATATAGTGAAGTGTTGTTTCGCAGTGAAATGTGAAGGTGGTGTGCAGCTATGTGAAAAATATAATTATTTGTATATAGTGTGACGTTAAAATGTTTTGTCTTCCATGTCTTTATGTATTCTTATAAATAAACTATAATTTAGTGTTGTGAAGAAAACTAGTGATAAATTAACCGAAGGATTACACACCTGGGATGGTTGGCGAATTTCGAGCGTATATCACAGCTGTAAAAGTAGCTATTTAACTTTGATTTTTCAGTCGAATCTCCCTGCCAAAAATTTGTGTTTTATCCAAGGTTTTTTGACAAAATTTGAATTTTCGCCGCAGTCATTTGAAGAAATTCGCTTTTTCTGCGGCTTTTTGCCGAAGTTTGCGTTTTGTTTTACGCACTCCTTCGTCGAAATATGCGTTTTTTCCGCGGATCTGTGACAAAATTTGCGTTTTTTTCGTGATCCTGTCGAAATTTATGTTTTTTTGGCGGATTTTTGCCGAAATTTGCGTTTTTTTTTACGAAATTCTTCGTCGAAATTTTCTTCTTACCCGCGGCTTTTTTGACGAAATTCTCGTTTTTTTTCTCGTCTTTTTGATGAAATTTGCTTTTTCTTCTGCGGCTCCTTGGCAAAAGTAGCATTTTTTGCGGCTGTTTGACGAAATGCGCTTTTTTCTGCAGTCTTTTAACGAAATTCACGTTTTTCTGCGGCCCTTCTTTGTGACCCTGCTTTTTCTTTTTTGCGATCCTTTAACGAAATTCGAGTTTTTTCTGCGGCCCTTTGACGAAATTCGCGTTTTTTCCGAGGTCATTTGCCAAAATACGCGTTTTTTACGCAATCCTTCGTCAAAATTTGCGCCTTTTTCGCGGATTTTTGACGAAATTTGCGTTTTTTCTCGTCTTTTTGATGAAATTCCCGTTTTTTTGCGATCCTTTTTGAAATTAGCGTTTTTCGCAGCCCTTTTGACGGAATGCGTGTTTTAAGCGATCTTTTTTTCGAAATTCGCGTTTTTACCGCGACCTTTTGATGAAATTCGCGTTTTTTCTGCGGCCCTTGAAGAAATTTCCGTTTTTTTCGAGATCCTTTACGAAATTAGCTTTTTTTTCGCAGCCCTTTGACGGAATGCGTGTTTTAAGCGATCTTTTTTTCGAAATTCGCGTTTTTTCTGCGGCCCTTTGACGAAATTTGCGTTTTTTTCGAGGTCCGTTGTCGAAATTTTCTTTTTTCCGTGGCTTTTTGACGAAATTCGCTATTTCCCGCAGTCTTTTGACGAAATTCACGCTTTTCTGTGGTCTCTTCTTTGTCACCCTGCTTTTTCTTTTTCTTTTGCGATCCTTTAACGAAATTTGCGTTTTTTCTGTGGTCATTTGCCGAAATTCGCGTTTTTTTAGGCAATCCTCCGTCGAAATTTGTGTTTTTTCCACGACTTTTTGACGAAATTTGCTTTTTTCTCGTCTTTCTGATGAAATTTGCATTTTTCTGCGGTCTTTTGATAAAATTCACGTTTTTACTGCGAGCCTTTGACAAAATTAGTGTTTTTTCCGCTTCCCTTTGACGGAATGCGTGTTTTTTTAGCGGTCCTTTGTCGAAATTTACGTTTTTTTCTGCGACCCTTTGACGAAATTCGCTTTTTTTCTGAGGTCATTTGACGAAATTCGCGCTTTTTCGGTGGCCATTTGACGAAATTCGCTTTTTTCGCAATCCGCCGAAATTTATGTTTTCCGCAACATTTTGACGAAATTCTCTTTTTTCCGCAGCCTTTTGTTCACGCCTTTCTGTGGCCTTTCTTTGTGACCCTGCTTTTCTTTTTTGGCGATCCTTTAACGAAATTCGAATTTTTTCCGCTTCCCTTTGACGGAATGATGATTTTAGCGATCCTTTGTCGAAATTTGCGTTTTTTCTGCAGCCCTTTGACGAAATTCGCGTTTTCTCTGTGATCATTTGCCGAAATTCGCATTTTTTAAGGCAATCCTTCGTCGAAATTTTCGTTTTTTCTGCGGCTTTTCGACGAAATTTGCTTTTTTCTCGTCTTTTTGATGAAATTTCCGTTTTTCAGCGCCCTTTTGACAAAATTAGCGTTTTTTTCTCGTCTTTTCGATGAAATTTGCGCTTTTCTGCGCCCTTTAGATGGAATTCACGTTTTTAGCGATCTTTTTTCGTAATTCGCGTTTTTTCTGCGGCCTTATGACGAAATTCGGGTTTTTTCTGTACTCATTTGACGGAATTAGCGTTTCCTCCGCGAGTATTTGACGAAATTTGACTTTCTTTTTCGCAATCCTTTGACAAACTTCGCATTTTATCCGTGCCCCTATGACAAAATTTCGGGTTTTTTTCCTTTTCGGATACTTTAAAAAAATTGGAGATTTTTTTTCTGCGAACGATTGATGAAATTGATTTTTTTCGGCGACCATGTCAAAAATCGCGATATTTTTTAAGTCCGAATTTTCGCACTAGACCAAATTTTTCAAATTTTCGGAACAAAGTCACCCCTGCTCCTCCCCTCCTCCCCCCTGGCTACGGCCTTATTGGCAAAAATGATTTCTGTTTATAACACAATTCAACGTGTTTCGTAAGATTTAGAACATTATGGAAATTTAAGTCAGCCCCCCCCGAAATAAAATCCTGGGTACGCAACTGTTGATAGTCACATGTTGAAGCGAGCGTGAAAAGAATTTGACTTTAGACTTTATATCTGCCGCATCACCAAAGGTCCACATATTAAACATTTGTTAAATAAAACTTGTAATGTTTCTTTCTGAGGGCCGTAACCAGATGGGGGCGAGGTGGGCTGACCCCCCCCCCCCCCCCCCAGCATCCTCTCGAGCACCCTCTATCCATTTTACTATTTTTTACTTTATATATAAATATGTTTAACATATATTTTTTATATATAAATATATATATTTCAACTAATATGAAAAAATAAATTACTTGCAAGAAAAACATTTTGATCTTTAAATTGCCTTGAATCGAATATGCGATTTTTTTTTCAGAAGCATACTAGTTTTAGTGTCTTGTGGTAAAATTCTGGAAATGCAAACTAAATACGAACATTTCCTTCTCCTGAAAAAATCGACTCCAGGCCATTACCAATTAAACCCCACAGTTTTGGTATATAGTAACAAATCTTTTCAATCTTCTTAGTGGCATTTTAAAAGGGTGAGTGATTGGAAATCGACATGCGTTATTCGAGCTTGTCGGCAATCGATGTAGCGCTAAAAACATGCTCGTTTAATCGTTTGCATCTTGACCATATGTGTTTAGTTGACAGTAGATTTTGTTAACTGTGAATTATTGCTTATAAATGAGTACACGTGTAGAAAGAAATTACGAAATTATAAGACTGTCAATTTGTACAAATGGAATAAGAAAAACATTGAATAGACGCCATTAATTATTTCATGCCATGGATGTCGGTAGAGCATTTGTGACTAGGGGTATACTAGGAAACCGGAGGAGTCTTATTCCTATTCGGTTTTTGAACTTATCTATTTTTTTTTCTTTTGTTCATGATTTTAAAAACTTTTTTTTTTTCAATTTGTCTGATGACAATTAAATAATTAGCGAAGCTGTATGAATAAGGTAAAATTTATTATAAGGCTTTTGACGAAAAGTCTCTTCATTTAAATAGTGGATAATGTATTTAAATCTGTTTTGAAGTTTAAATCCGCTAAATTCTGACACATTTATGTTTTATTGATAGAAGTATAAAATTCACAGATCTGGTTATTCACGCTCAAAGAAATCAATTGTGTTTTTAGAAAGCTGTTTTCAAATCTAAACCAGTACCTTCTGACATATTCGCGAAAAATATTTATTGCTGCTTACCTATAACAATCTATCAGAAAATAATGTCATATTTGATGCTTTAGGCTGGTTTTCATGACATGACAACGGCAAAATGGTACTAGTCATCCGGCATCATTTAGCAATTGGTTGTAACTCAAGATGTACGAAAAGTATAGGAAAATGGAGAACGCTATTCGATTCTTTAGCGCATTTATGTGAGAACTTGGAAATTTTTAGACAAATAGGAAAGAAAGTTAGTTCTTGAATGTGTCAACAACGCGTTGTCGATTGAAAGAAAAATATTATTTGAGACCCTTACAACTGGAGGAAGCGCATATAATATTCGCCTACATTTAATGAAAACTGTTCACTACTTTCGGAAAAGGACGACACTCACCGAAAATTATGATATGAGCACCTTTTCGAAATGACGTTGGACCATCGAATTGTAGGAAATACATGTAAGCACTCTCAAATATTTCTTTTATTTTCTTTCATTCTCTCTCTCTCTCTCTCTCTCTCTCTTTTGGTATTTGTTATCCTCTAGCGAAAAATTTAAGTCGTTTTCTCTGATAAAAGTATTTAAGAATATGAACATTACATTTATAATAGTTTTTTTTAAAACTATTATTAAATGGTTGTTTATGTATGTTTTGAAAATATGTAATTAATATATTTTTATAATTAGCTGACCGGTACGGCTCTGCCTGGGCCCGTCAAAAAAATAGCACTAAACGCGAAAGTTTTAAAAATCGCTGCACGAATTCACAATAAACTTCATTGAAAAGAGAACAGAATTTGAAATATTGGGTTAGAAGATTGAAACCGGATTATTTTCATTAATGTTGAAAAATCGCAGCAAATCATAAAAAAACTTTAAAAGGTCGCATAAAAAATCGCTAAAATTTCAATAATCACAGAGGACAAGATTTACTTTATTGGGCTAAAGTTGAAAACAGTTTTTCTTATACGAATGTCAAAAAATAGCCACAAAACATGAAAATCTCCAAAAATTGCGAAAAATTCTAAAACTGCTGTTAGGATTCCGAATAAACTTGATTGAAAAGAAAACATAATTTACTATATTGGGCTAAAAGATTAAAACCGGATTATTTTTACTAATGTGGAAAAGTCACAACAAATTGAAAAAACAAAACAAAAAATTAACACTAAAAATTGCACAAAAAATCGCCAAAGATAGCTAGACAATACTTAGTCCAATGAGCTAAAACACTGTAACCGGAAATATTTTCCGAATGTCAAAAAATTGGCACGAAACGCGAAGGAAATGCTAAAAATCTCATTAAAAATCATGTGAGACAAAATGTACTATATTAGGCTAAATGTTTGAAATTGAGACCGAATTCCTTTTAGGAATGTCAAAAAATCGCCTTAGGTAAAAATTGCATTGAAAAGCCCTTAAATCTCAATATTTCAAAATCAAAATTTTACTAGAACAGCAATTAAAATGTTGGTTTACGGAATAAAAAGTTTAAAGGTTAACGCAGAAATAAGTTTAGCTAATAAGAGTGTGCAATGTTAAACCTGTAGGAATTATTTTATTTTCAAACTGACCCCCCACCCCCACCCCCATTCTAAATCTTATAATTTCTGATTCAAATTTATACTCGATCATTAGCTAAAAGGCTGGTGGATATTGTATTAAAATTTCAGAGCAATTACCGGAAATGTCGTTTTAAAACTGAATGCACGCTCAAATAGGGGGTATGTTTTTTGTTTGTTTGTTTGTTTTTCGAAGCTGATGCAGAGTTTTAAAGTGTGCATAAAAAATCAAAATCGGCGAAGCGACTTTCGGAAAAGAAGTTTTTTGGAAAGGTTAATATTATTTTTTCAAACGAATTGAACCTTTCGTAAGAAAAATGAATGTTAAATAATCGTTTTTTCTTTTTCATATTTTGATCCATAATGTAGATGCAGATTTTTAAAAACATTGCAAAAAAAAATAAATAAATAAATAAAAAATAAAGAATAAAATAAATACCGAAACGTCGTCCCAAAATGAATTTTTTGAAAGGGTTTATATTCATATTTTTTAAACAGATTGCACTGTCAAAGTGAAGAAGGCACCAACTTTAAATTAGTATTTTTATTTTCTGGTATTTCGAACAATTAAATTTATGCAAGAGGAGGGGGGGGGCACAAAAAACGACGTGTCTAAAGAATATTTTAAAGGGTTACGAGTAATATTAATATTTTTTTTAATGGATTGAACCATTAGAATGATAAGAGTGTGATAATACCGCAAATATGTTTTTTTCCTTTTACGTATCTCTATTCGTCTAGCCGAGATACGGAAAAGTATGATTAATCCGTTCTTTTCTGCTTTTAAAACTGCGGAACGGGATTTCCGATACCCCGCTGTGACTTTTCCCGTAATTTTATGATGTTTATTATATTTTTTAAATAATATATCGGCTAATTAACACAAAATGAAAAATCTAAGCCTCAGGTGCATCAGGACTATTTTGGACTATTCTCACCTACTTTTTCAGACCTCTACCTGTGGTAGATATTACTAGCCATGCCGGGTACACAAACATTTTTCTTTCATTAATATAGATTACTTCTGAAAGAATTGAACTAAGTGGCATCTATAAAGTACAACCCATATCATTGCTCTATGCTTTATTTTTCTTCATCCTATTTTTGTTAAGGGTGTTCTCAAATCCAAAAGGGCAACTTTCTGACATAAGTTTTAATTTATTTTTGTTCGAAAATGCTAAATGCATGAAAATTGTTGTTGCATTGTTGTTCAGAAACTATGTAATTGAGCTGTTTTTTCCTTTTTTTTGCAAACTCAATAGATCTTTCAGAAAAGAGTGTGAAAGTGGCCGTTTTGAAACAAATTTCCGCGCGAAGGAAAGAAAGTGCACTCAAAAGCGGCGAAAAACATGTTTGTCACGTGATCGAAATTGATTATAACTCAATAGGTAATTGTTTGATTAAAATATGGAAAAAACAGTTCAATTCCAAATCGCTTCCAAGGCCAGGCTTTCCAATTTTATACCTTTCCGTTCACAAATGAATTTGTAAATGTGTCAAAACGTTTTGTGCTTGTTGAACAGAGCAGTTAAGAACAGCCTTACGTTATCAATTGCTTATATCTTATTTTAACACCAGTTAATAATTTCTACTTATTATATCAATTGTGAATGTAATCTGAAATACTTTTGCATACTACATTTTGCAAAACATGCTCAATAAAGTAAACAATGTAATAGGCTTTGAGAATTCGAAAATTCATGTAACCAGGGTAAAATGCTTGATATTTTTCTGTATTAATATATTTATGAATTTTTTTTTTCTATTTGGTGCCGTATGCAATCTATGTTTTGCATTATATACAGTAAAAACCACTAACGGGATGAGAAAAATTCTAGTTTAGATATGTTTTCGTCTGAGCAGGTACACCGCTCTTAATTTGTTTTGTATTCTTTTCCCCGGATCACAATTTTTTTTTTTCCGTTTAAGAATTTTGCTGTAAAATATTCCGTTATAGACAAGGTTACATTGAAAAAGACTCCTTTATAAACAGTTCCATTTTTGCAGGTTTTACTGTATTTTGTTTGCACAAGAGATATGGATTGTTAAAAAATGTTAGCCCCAAAAAATATTTCAGAACCCCCCCCCCCTGACATTTCTATCTGGTTACGACCCTGTTCTTTCTCCAGTAAAGTCAACTTTGTCGCTGTATTGATAATATTTTTTTATAAGCCTTCCAAACCCCGGAGGGAATTGTGACACACCCTGTATTTTTTTAGGTAAATTCACCATATTTAGGAACATTTAAACGTCGTTTTCAGACAAGTTTTCAAAATTTGTTTAAAAATTCTAACATTAGCATATATTAGTATTAAAAAAAAATCAAAAATAAAGATTGTTTTCAAAAGAACATTTGCGCGACGACAAGTTGTTGAAAGATGTTTCTAATGCTCGTATTCACCATTTACCTAAACCTAGAAAACGTCGGTTAGATGCTTAAATGAAATTCACGATTGACCTGATCGAACTGATCGCGGCCGAAACCCAATCACATTAATGATGAATACCATTTGAGCGTTCGACCAAGATTTTCTAGGTTGCAGTAGACGGTGAACACGAACAATAGTCATTATATGTCGAGGTTATGATGTCACATTACTTTGAATCTTCTCTTAATAAAAAATTCTACTTTCTTTTGAATTAGATTTTAGTTTTATAAAGAGGAAAGAATCAGAACGGACCATATCAAAAGGGTTGGGAGGTGCTTCATATATATTTGCTCCACAACATTCACATTATAAAATACAATCAAAATGCTGCTGAAGCGTCGTACAGAATAAGTTATCATGTTGCTAAAAGTGGAAAATATTAGAAACGCACGTTAAGAATTTGATATATCCATGTATTAAAGATGCTGTTTAACCCTTTCTGGCGCGGAGTAAGTCTGTTTGTAAAATGATGAAATGATGGACTGACACCAGAATCCAGAAACGAATTTATTAGAAAAAAACTTGCTTATTTTCCCGTAATTTATAAAAAGAAAATTTAAATGTTCATGCTGTCATTTGTCAGTTTTGAAATTAAAATTACGAGTCCTGTTTTGTGGACACCGCCCGCTAAAGGGTTAATGTATTTTCGGGTCTGGAAAAAGTTTAAAATATTTTTTTCTCAAACTATACAGTTTCTCCTAGAAATTAATAACATGTATGATGATACTGAATCCACAATAATTAAAAGAATGAACAAGAATGAAAAATCATTTATCAGACACAGATTATGAAACACTTTCCAACACTAACAACACCAACTATTAAGAAATTTCATTCTTTTGCACAATGAAATAAAATATTTAAATAAGCAATTTCAAAAGGCAGATAATTGAGCCAATAATTGCTGTCCATATCCGGTAATAAATTCGAATTAATTCGTGCTGCCCTGTATATGTTCCATAGAATTTATACACACCACGTAATACACTAAAAATGAGATAAGTTTAAAAGTGCAAACCACAGAGGAAAACGCATTTACTGGAATTATCTATCATAGTCAATCTTTTAAATTCTACGCACGCCTTAATTTACAGAAAACATATTTTAGCTTACCTCAGTAATCCTTTTTAATTTCATTACGTTTGAAGCATCATAAGATCAGTAATGATATCATAAGATCAGTAAACTTCAAACAATTTTCCCCTCTAGATAATGTATTGTAATTCTTTTGTATGTCTTGTAAACGAACTATAAATACTTATTCTATACTCCTGAGAAAGGATGTAGTAGTACACTTCAGTGACACACATAAATCTGATTATGTTTGAAGTAGTGTAACATTATTGAATTGCATCGAAAACTATTTTCTTCATAGACCATAATGAAGCGGAATTCTTTTGTGCGTCCCTGTAAATGAAGTATAAATGCTATACGCTTCATTTTCAATATCGAACATTCTATAATAAACTTCATTAACATAAAAAAATTGCATTTCAATCCGAGTATATTGAAGAGAGTCAGAGCACGGACAAGCCGAAATCATACACACTTTTTAACTATGTTGTAACTCAGCTATTCTCTCACAGTTCGATTTACAGGAAAGGACATATTTAATATCATTCACAGTTATTTGCTTTGGTGTTTGCACTGATGGTGGAAAATCTATGTCTGTGTGACATACAGACTTACGCGGCTTTAACAAAGAAATATTTGTGTGAATAGATAGACAGCTCCATACTAAATTGATTGTAGACAAAGAAGTGAGGTGTCTTTCACGAGAAAAAAATAATTTCAAGACTGTTTAACCCCTTAATTCTCGCTCTCGTGATATTCATAGGCCATGTGTTTTATTCAGATTGTTCGATTCCCACCAGTTTTATAAAATAGTGTAATTGGCTTTATTCTGGTATCATTTTACTTGTCATTAAGTAAGGTCAATATTTCTTTTTCAAAAAAATGGTGGCAATAAGTAATCTTAATTTTTAAACCATAATTTAATGCGACCGTTAAGGGGTTAAATAAAGGAATGAACTTCGAGTTCCTTTTAAGACCAGCCTTCTGAGCTGAGCTCTAAATTCCATGAAAGTGAATGGCTTCAAATGCTTGCATACTTATCTAAACTTTTTCAGAAATTAATAAACTTTAATTAGGATTACAGAGAGATTCCATAGTTACCAAGGTGTCTGACAAAATAAAAACTGTAAGAAATTATGTTTTGGGGGATCTTGTATCAAAAAGTGTCATCTAGAAGTTTTCGAAACACTTTACACTTTTTTATTTAGAAACAAGCTAAAATTGTCAAAAGAAGTAAAATGTAATATTATGGCGCACTTAAAAATATTGAAAATATCTTTAACCTATTTCAAACCCATTTAATGATTTGTTCTTTCAACAAGCCGAAAATTCATCAGTTTCTGAAAAAGAAAAATTGATTGAACTTTCGATTGATTCTTCTTTACAATCTGATTTTTTAAAAGAAGAAATATCGTTGGCTTTTGGGTAGCAATAAAAGAAAAGTATTAAGAACTCAGTTATAAAGCGGTAAAATACTTGTTGCCTCTCATAAATACAGTGCTTCTCGAAAGAAAATTTTCGTCTTATGCATATATTAAGATCACATATAGCAATAAGCTCCTGGCTTGAGATTTTATATCTGTCTTCGTTTGAATCTTATTTTCAAAACTCAGCTCCAAGAAACAAGCTCAAGGATCCCATTTAGAGTATTAAGAGTCATGTTTGGCTACTTGTATATCGTGTAACTTTCATCCTAAGTTAGTTAAAATCCCTTTCCATGCTATATTGATTTCTTTTGATGTTAAGCTAATATTATAAAAAATTAAATTAACTTTAAAATATAGTATGAAAAATGAAAGGTTAGAAATTTCATAGCAATTTCAAGCGATTTATTAGTTAATCTGTGCTAGGAAGAATATTAATTAAAAATACACACAGATATTTGCTTTATTTGGGTGGGAGGGGGCGGATTTATGAGAACGATATGGTATTCCTAATTGAAAAGCCTTAGCAAGGTGAACGCGACAGAAAAAAGATTAGGAAACTCCGATATAGAGTGTATATCGTGTAACTTTCCTCGTAAGTCAGTTAAAAATTCCTTTCATGCTATATTGATTTCTTTTGATCTTAAGCTAACATTATAAAAAGTAAAACAAACATTAAAATGTAAGATAAAAAATAAAAGGTGAGAAATGTCATAGTAATTTCAAGCCATTTATTATTTATGCTATGCTAGGAAGAATATTAAGACATTCACGACGGGAAACGAGAACTCTCATTTTCATTCAAAAAACATCATTGACTAATGGTGTGACTTCTACCTTACAGAAAATGCATCTATATCATGTTGTCCTTATTTTTTTAGCTTGTATGACATTTTATATTAAATTCGTACGTTGAAAGATATTTACCGATGCATAAACTTGGGAAACCTATCTAAAATATCAATTTACAAAAGACTTTCAGAACAGGGAGGAGCTTGTACTATTTTAAATATCAGATCTGATACAAATTGCCCATCTGCAATATGTTAATTAAAAGAAACAGTGGCATGTTTGCGTTATTTTGGTGATGGGGACGGGTTTATGAGAAAGAGGGGGTACTCCTAATTGAAAAGCCTTATAGACCGGGAACCGGCAGCACAGAAAACCACCTCATCGTGTTGGAGGCTGAAATACCAGATTTAGCTAAAACTCGATTCCCATATTAAAACGCAATCGGTCTGCCAAGTCATATCTTGGTGGAAAACACCTAAAAACCCGATTTTAGCTGTCGACTCTTAGGTTTACCATCGCGTTTTCCTGCACCCAAAGGTATCAAAACATGGCGAATTGGGAGCAGGAAAACACATTGGTAAACCTACGAGTCAACCGGTAAAACGGGTTTTTAGGTGTTTTCCTCAAAGATATGACTTGGCAGACCAATTGCGTTTTAATATGGGAATCGAGTTTTAGCTAATTCTGGAATTTCAATCACCAATTAGATGAGGTGATTGTCTCATGGTTCGTGCGCCTCCTTCAATTTTGCAGACCAGAAAATTTTTCGGCACCAGTATTATCTTATAGAAAATATCTTCTCTAAAGCAGGTGAAATTTTGCTCGTTTAACCTAGATTTCTTTTTCTATAAAAAGATACTGGTAGTTTTCCTGGAAAATAACGATATCCGTACGAACCATGTGTCTGTGCTGCCGGCTCCTAGTCTATTAGCAAGGTGAATGGAAAAGAAAAAAGATTAGGAGACATTGGTATAGAATATTTTGTCAAAATCGTATAAATCTTCAGAGAAAAATTCCTTGTTGTGACAGGAAATCATAACGTATGCAAGGCGAATATTTCCCTCTGGAATAATTTGCATGTGTTAATATAGTTTCTATCGATGCTGGATTTAATTATGTCCCGTGTTTGCCCAAGGTCGGTGGCTCACGATAAATATTCCATCTTGTGCTGTGATTGTAGCTTTGCCAACATATAATAGTGAGACATTTTCCTTGCTGGTATCGTTCCAAGTGGTTTAGTCGGTAGAACGTCAGTGCGCTATACTGATGGCCCGGGTTCGAGTCCCGGCTTGGAATCTTTTTCACTATGTTGGCATTTGCGCCTTTTAAGCAATTACTTTGAATTTGGATTTTCATTTGAAATATTCCTTTTTCTCTTTAAAAAAAATTGTTTTTAAATTTTTTTGTGGTAAATATATGCCATAAATGCATATAATGTACCCTTGAATAATATTTGAAGTGAAATTTACAAAAAATAAAAAACTGATTTTAAAGGTCCCTCGTCCCCTTACGTTTGCTGCCAAAGCTGAGATAGTGCATCTGTTCATACACACCAAGACCATATCTGTAATTTAGTACTTTTAAATTATTTTCTGTTTTATTATTTAAGTACTATATATATGAGGAATTACTTTTAGCAACAAATAAATTTACACGAGTATGCTCGTTGTTGCATATGAAACATTGCTGGTATTTTCTATGGCAGTGCTCGTAATCGGTGATTTAGATAACAAGATCAATAATGAGTTATCTCGTAACTGGCAAGGAAACCCAGTTTGCCAACTACAAATATTCTCGTAGATGGCAGCGAACGTGTTAAATAACAATTCGTAGATAAATGCACAGAGGGTAACAGGGTCATTCCATGGTAACTTACGTTGCATTTAGAACAAAGTACTTCAGTAATTTTTGTAATATAATGCCAAAAAACATTCAAAATGTAAAGTTGACGTGATTTGTTAATTAAACCTATCCAAACCTCAATTTGGATGAAAATTACCTACATTTAGTGGTATTTCTTGAATTCTAGCAATTATATTTATTATAGTAACTTAAATTACTGCAAAAGGAACATTTAGGTGATTTTTATTCAAATTGAGATTTGGATAGGTGTAATTAAAAAATCACGTCAACTATGCATTTTGAATATTTTTTGGTGTTGTATTTCTAAAATTACTGAAGTAAATTGTTCGAAATGTAACGTAATTTACCATCGTATTCGTATGACATGACCCAACACCAACATCTGTTATAGGTCAATTCCATCGTAACTGACGTAACATTTGATGAGCAATTATTGTTTTCTAAACTGTATAGAAAATTAACTAATAAGGCTAGAACAAATTTTTATAAATTAAAATATTTTATTATTAAGGTCTCAATACCCAAGAACTGGAAAATTTTTTCAATCTCTATTTAAGTCCTTAAAATTACATTTCAAAATTTTGTAACTGATGTAACATAAAACAGACAAGCGTATTTTCTGCCTTTATTGAAGCATAAAAATTATCAAAACTATGCAATTAAAAAAATTTATTTTATGTTCTTAACATCACTAAGAAATGACAAATTAGAATTATAACTTTTTTAATTAATTTTTCAACAATAAAAAAAGAAAAAATGGCATTTACACATGTAACTGACGTAACTTCAATGTGTAACTGACGTAACACTATCGTTTTGCAAAGACAATACTAGGCACTTAATTTAGTTTGTTAACAGTAATTTAAATAACGCCTTCTGAAAACTTAAATGTAACTCTGGAATTATTTGGCTGTGGCACTGGAAGTTTTTTCTTAATGTCATCAATGTTGTACTATTTACAGTCTGGACGAGATGGCCAATGCCAACCACGGCGGCAAGGATTCATCACATTTATTTTAAGTTCACACATTTGAATTTCTTCTACAATACCTGGGAATATGTTTAGTATCATAGTTCCCAAGCAGATAATCTCCTATTTTGAATTGATTAATATTTTTATTCTGGGAATTATGTTCTTTATTAGCTTCCTTTGGCTAGATTTCTTCTTTCTTAAAATCAAAATCAAAACGCTTTGAAAAGGGACTAACAAAACAAGTTTCGACTTCATGATAATTGACTGGTCTCACATAATGAATTCTATAAGTATCGGGATTTTTTTAGAAGGATATAAACTAAATTCTTTTTCGAATTTTTCTTTTTTTTTTTTTTTTTTTACTTTCTCTTTTGAAACGTAAATAAAATTTATGTTAGGACAAATTTTTTTGGCTACTTCAAAGAATTCATGAGCAGTGTTTATAACGACACGATTCTGAAATGTTCGTCTCCAAACTGCTCTCTTGACTGTGCCCCCGACACCGTCAATAGCACCTTTCCTATGGGCTGTACCAAAGAAACTCCAATCAGCAAATTTAAGGGATGGGTGGATCTCATGTGGTTTCAAAATTGAAGAAAGAATATATCTATTCTTAAACTGACTTCCAGCTCCATCAGAAAAAAAATGTATGTTTTCAAAAGGTCCATCTGTACTCATGTTATGATTCAAGATAGCTGAGTTAAAGCAGAGAACTGTCAATTTGTCATGTGCCAACTCGTCACTGACAACTACATAAGAAACATTAAGATGTTTGCGGTAGACTATTGCTGTGAAAAGGGTAACACCTTCTGAAATCCAATGGGCTGACACGATTTCATTTTGCTGCCGAACATTAAAATTTTCAGAAAAATCTTCATGGAGAATAGCTTCATCTTCTGAAAGATTCTCTTTCAAAAATTTGATTCCTTGAAGCTGAGTTTTTACAACAAAACAGTATCTCCTTAACATCGGCAGCTGATTTAAAACTTCTTGTTTTGCATTTGAAAGTGTGGTTTCAGTTAAAAACTTTTTATTATCAGTACTCCATTGGTAAAAGGATACTAAAATTTTGATGTTGGAATTAGATCATCAAGAAAATTGCTGATATCACCGTACGCTTTACACACCCCAAATAAGCAATTTTTTCCCATTTACATACTGATTTGACAACTAACGCATTAGCGTCAACTGGCAAGTTCTGCACGACTTTACTAATACCAGTTATTAATAGATCTCCATTCTTGTGATAACGGCAATAACATACGGGTTGATCTTTCTCAGAACTAGGTGTTACTGATAGTGGTCGAAGCGCAGAAAATTTAGATTTTCCAAATTTTGTGGACGGATTCTCTTCTTTAAAGAGCTGATATGCTTCCATAACTGTCATCAATAATACTCTCTTTTGCTTTCGTTCAATTCCATTCTCATTTTTACTTTTTTAAATATTTTTTCCCAGGTAATTGTCTTGATATTAAGTCACTATTATAGCGGGATGTTATTGCTTCAATAGTGTCTTCTGATAAAGCACCATATTCATCCTTATTAGGTTTTGATGAGGTTGAAACAGCTCGTTTTTTTCTAGGATTACTGGGAAGTGATTTATTTACTCTTGACATTGCTCGGCCAAATGACTGCACATTGGAAAAAGCCTCAGTAGGTGTACCGTGTGAGTGTTCAGTTTGTGCTTTTCTTTTTTCCCTCATTCTTATATTGGAGTCTATAGAATCAGCTTTTGTCTTAAGAATGCTAAAATTTGCTCTTCTCTTTCTCTTGTTGTGTAGAATTCCTCTGCTGTATTTCTATTTTCTTTTGCACAGTCATTCTTTGCCTATATTCTCCCATTCTTTCAGCAGCAGATTTGGCTGGAGCCATCATCCAATTTCTAAAACGAAAAACAATTATAAATATATATAAACATTACTGTGATGAGTTATATTAAATGCTTAATGATTTTTTTATATAAATATACTATATAATAAAAATAAATACATACATCCTAGATTTGCAGGAGGGGTCAAGGGAAGCGTGTGAAGTGAAGAACGTTATCTCTTATAAAATATTTCCTGTGCAATTTAATATCTAACTTGTGCTTAGCGGTGAACTGAAACATTTATAGTCAAGGTTAAAACTCCGTAAATGTGAAACAAACAACTTTTATTAAACTAAGAAAACAGTAGCTTAAAATCTGTAAATTAAACAGTTAGTAAAGTTACTGTGAACACACATTCGCTGTCGTTCTGTCTTCATACTCAAACAACAGAGCTTAAATACACAATGCTTATAACCATTACTATTTACCGGCGAAATTAAAAACTGTATTGTCGTGTCAAGATCTTGCTTCTTGGAAAGTCTCCGTATACAGCACAACACAATCCTTGAAAGTTCGCATCGAAGCCCATGATATCGAAAGGAGGTGTCGAATACTTGGCAAAGTGCACTTATATTTTCGAGTAGCCTTACTTTGTCCATTCCCCATCTTTGTCCATAGAGCTACAGCCAGAGCACCTTTTGCAACGAGTCGCCACAGATATAAATTTATTTTCACCTGAATATTCATATGTATAAACAAAAAAGAAAATGTGTAACTGACGTAACCAATGCTTCGTTATGTCAGTTACATTTTTATGGTTACGTCAGTTACACATTTTAGACAGTCTTTATTTCAAATTAAATTGTTCGCATTAAACGGAACAACTTGCTTGGAAATAACTTTAGCATAATCAAACACAATGAGAGTGCTGTAGAAAATTTACGAAACTTCAAATCCTTTTTGTGTTCTTTCAATCTTTCAAAAAATCGACTTTTAGTCATACCTATATAGAAGGAGATTGTCCCATCTGTAAATTTAAAGGGGATTTCATACTCCACAGAGAAAGATGAAAAAGGAATTGGATCTATTTTTTTACTTATTAAATTAAATAATATCACAGAATTAGAGGCTACAAGCTGAATGTTGTATTTCATGAATAACTTTTTTAACGTTTCAAATAAGACATACATACGGAATCTTTCGGTAAACGTAGTTTAATTTGGGGGGGGGGGGTGATTAACTGAAACTTTATATATATCAATCAATTTATAGATAAGACTTGAATTATAGCCATGACGTAAACCAATATTAACGATGAAATTGAGTTCATCATCCAAAAACTCTTCGGAACAAACAAGAAAGGCACGCTAGATAAATGACCTAAATGCTGCTATCTTATAATTCAATGGGGCAGCTGCAGTGACATGGATAACACTGTCTAATTTCATTGTTTTCCGAAAAACTTTCCGTTTTAAACTATTGTTTTCTTTAACAACACTGTCTAATTTCATTGTTTTCCGGAATACAAAGTTATTCATGAAATACAACATTCAACTTTTAGCTTCTAATTCTATGATATTATTTAATTGAATAAGTAAAAAAATAGATCCAATTCCTTTTTCATCTTTCTCTGGGGTGTATGAAATCCCCTTTAAATTTACAGATGGGACAATCTTCTCCTATATAGGTAAGACTAAACGTCGATTTTTTGAAAGATTGAAAAAACGCGAAAATGATTTGAAGTTTCTACAGCACTCTCAAGATGTCTCCTTAACCCTTTATCTACGGCATTATGATCTACTGAAATTTTTTTCATGTAATATTTTTTTTCGGTTACTACAATGAAAATTAAAGGATAAACATAAAAAAATACTCACCCGTGAGAAATTTAATTATTTATAGGTAATTAATTAAAGTGGTACTTTAAAGTAAGGTTAGTTGGGTCAACTGGGCCATGATTTTACAAAGTGACTCTGGAGCTTCTGACAATTCAGCTTCAAAAAGCTAATGTTCATTTGAATTAAAGTCTGAACTTCCGTAAATGTGTAAAGTTAGGTTCCCTCTATCAGACAGAAAGGCTCAAAATTACATTTTAATATTTAAAAATATAAAAATGTGCATATTTTATCTTTCTTTCCTCATGGGTCCAGTTGCCCCAAAAAATGGGGTAACTGGACAAGGGGGGTCTATGTTCCACTCGCGTTCATATTTTTTCATATCGGATATCAGGTCCTGTTTGAAAAAGTGTAAACAACTTAATAAAATTTAAACTAGGCAGATCATGTAAATTATATGTAAATAAACAGCGTTGTAAGGGAAACCTTTGCTGTCAATATGTCCAAAAAAAAGCACTAAAAGTGAAAATATTAGATTTATTTATTCCAAAAACATAAAACTTAAGTAAGTACTTATGTACTTTAGTATAGATAATAAGTATAAAATTTACATGGGTATTTTAAGGAAAAAAATAACAAGGTAAATCTATGAACAAACGGCTACGTAAGTACTTAGTTATTTTATCTTTATCCAGGGGTCGTATTATATAGGGAAAATTTTATTGTTCCTACCAGAACCCTTAAAGGTGGTGCGATGAAGATATTATTTTCAAAATAGTTGTAGGAACGATAAAAGTTTCCCTATAGAATGCGACCCCTGTGTATATTACAATTTCAAGGTCTGGTTACCTCATTTTCAGGGGCAAGGTACTTGAATTCGTAAAATGTTGAAATAATTTAATGACACGAATTTTTACAAGAGAATCTATCTGAAAACAAGTAAAAGTATATTTTCGCGTACTTAATAAAGGTGAAATTTTCATTATAAAATTCAGATTCCAATGTGGCAATTAGGAATTAAAATTAAGTGATGCCATTACGGCACACCGCCTCTCAAGGGGTCAAGAAATTTGGTTTGATACCACTCAATATGCTTTTTTAAAATTTCATTACGTAATTTTAATAAGGTTTTATATCATTTTCTTTATTATGAGCAAAACACAATGGAGAAATTAACTTCCCGTAGTAAGAGAAACACAAAAAAATTATTTATAACTATTGGGGTAACTGGATCCAGCACGGTCCAGTTACCAAATTCTTGAAAAATTTATGGGGTAACTGGGACACCGGGCTTACATTTGAAACATGAAGTAAATACGTATAGATACCTAATAATATTAATGTAGTTATATGTCTAATCTTTAAAAAAAAAAAGATTGTTTAATAAAAATACTACACAGACGAAAAGTAAACAAGAAGTTTTTCCCCAACACCCAGTGTACTGACGGTACTTATAAGTACCACCGAGTAATTCAACTGCTAAATCAAATACATACACCGTTCACCTAACATCGCTAGTCAGATTGTATTCTAAGATCATAATGAACACACAAAAAAAATCCAACACTTATCTTATATCCTTTACTGTGTTTGCAGCAATGAAAAGACGAGCGTGGCAATCTGCACAAAATGTCGGCACAAAACACATCGACTGCTTCAAAGATAGCCTCATTCCTCTCTAAAATGACAAACCTAAAACTACTGCTTCCATGTATTCGGATAAAGTGGAGTTAAAAGAGAGATTTTTGCAAAGTACCATTAGAATATTAGTAATATTCACTATGGTATAAAAGTTAAAAGTGAGTGGTACTTATAAGTACCGTCAGTAGATAAAGGGTTAAAGGACTTATTTCATTTATTGAGTTTGACCATGCTAAAGTTATTCCCAAGCAAGTTGTTCCGTCTAATGCTATTATTCGGGAAACTTTAGAAATTCGTTTAAGGAACCAAGACGTTTGTAATTATATTGTTTCTTTTCACGTTCCTGAAATATGGCTTTCTATATTGAAAGATCTATGAAAATTTCCACATTTTTTTACAGCCCTTCTCTCTTTGTTGTTTTCTTAGGATAAAAGATGGCTCCACTGAGCTGCTTTTTGGGATTTAAAAAGTTGCCGTTGGACTGTTTATCATTTTGAATTGATTTAAGATGTAGCATACAAAGGGTTTTTGTCGATTTATATTTTAGAAATTTTTTTTCCTGATGAACGTTTCAAAGATTAACCCTTTATCTACTGCATTATGATCTACTGCAATTTTTTTCAGACATTTTTTTTTTTCGATTACTACAATGAAAATTAAAGGATAAACATAAAAAATACTCACCCGTGATAAACTTAATTATTTAGAGGTAATTAATTAAAGTGGTACTTGAAAGTACCGTCAGTACAATTATGATTAAAATATTGCAACAGAAAACCCACAAGATATTTCAAATGGCACCAGAAATTATTTTCGATTTAATAAGTATGTGAAATGTAGGCTTTTTATTATTTATAAATAAATATTTTGGCAAATTCCGGTGCCTATCATTTATTTCAACACTTTAGAATTGAAAATGCTTTGCCCCTGAAAGGTTAAAAAAAAAACTATTTTTTGTTTGTTTGTTTGTTTAGGTTTCGATCTTGTTAGCAGTCCTTTAGTTATGCGACCTCTATATTCCAGGGAAAACATGTTATCTCGCATCTCCATATATGCAAGATATGAATTTACATATGCCATTTCTAGCATAGCAAAAACTAGCCGGTGCCACAACTTTTTCAATTTCCTATAAAATATAACAATGAAACAGAAAAGAAATACCAGGGAAGTCATTACTATATTTTAACAATTACATTTTAAACCAGGTGAAAACGATGGATAACTACACAGACGAAAAGTAAACTAGAAGTTTTTCTCAAACATTCAGTGTACTGACGTCACTTATAAGTACCACCGAGTAATTCAGCTGTTAAATCTAATACATACACCGTTCACTTAAAATAGCTAGCCAAACTATATTCTAAAATCATAATGGACACATAAAAGAAATCCAACACTTATCTTATATCCTTTACTGTATTTGCAGCAATAAAAAGACGAGCGTAACAATCCGTACAAAATGTCGGCACAAAACACATCGACTGTGTCAAAGATACCCTCCTTCCTCGCTAAAATATCAAACCTAGACCTACTGCTACCATGTATCCAGATAAAATGGAGTTAAAAGAGTGTTTCTGCAGAGTACCATTAAAATATTAGTAATATTGACTATGGGATGAAAGTTTAAAGTGAGTGGTACTTATAAGGACCGTCAGTAGATAAAGGATTAAACCAAAACGTAGAGATTTATTTTATTCATATGTTTATTTTACATCTTTTAATTTGTGAATAAATCATACGTTGGATAGCAAAACTTTTTTTGTTTTGTATTCGATATCACAACTTAAAGTCCTTAATTATTATGAAAATAATTTAATCACCAAAAAATGCAATTCTTCTGATAAAATGTAAAAAAAAAGGACTTTTATAAAGTTTTCCAGAAAATTTTAAAACCACACCGCTCCTACAGTTTAGAACTTTTTAAAACTTTTTTTATACTTTTCTCACTGTGTGTCTAGAACTGTAAGAAAACCAAAAAGATAATTAGTTTTTTAAAATTTAAGCAAAATGTCATGGCATATATAAAAAGTACAGTAATAAATGACTATCTACTTCACATTCTTTTTATATATATGCATATATAAACTCTTTATAGTATTGAAAATCCGATCCTTAATGTTATGAAATGCACTTTAAAAATCGTTCCTAAAAAGTAGAGAATCAGTTGAAAAGTATATGCTGAACTTTTAGCATTTTTATAATAATAGTATAAGGAAAAAACACGAACAGAGAAAAATTATTTTAAAGAATGTAACATTGAATCATTTCGAATCGTTATCGGATCTTTATACCACTTCGTGAGAATATGCAACGGATGTCAAAATTCATTTTAAGCAAAACGTCGAAAATTGATATTTTCTTCATTTTTGACGAAACCTTAAACCTTAACCGAGTACCTTAAAACTTAATTTTCAAAAATGGAAAATATTCAAAGATGTTTAACAAATAGAGTTGTTTATTTACAATAAATATTATTAAAATACGAATAAGCCGCTTTACACTTCTAATGTTTTCACCGCCATGTTAGTATGTTCAATATAGCCAAGTAATTTGAAACTAGAGGGTTTTCTTGGTTCGTTATTATCAACTGTTAGTTTCAGAAGTTGCATATGTATGATAATAAGTTATAAGCATCTTCATTTCTAGAAATTTCAAATGCTTCATGATAGAAAGTATAGTCTATATTAGCATATTGAGCAAGTTTTTTCAGATCGCTATAATTTATTTCTAAGTTTTTTTCAAGATTCTTGCCAAATTTTAAATGTACAGTCATGGAAAAAAAAGTAAACACCCCTACTAACTCCTCAACAAATTATCGTAGAAGAAAGTTACTGGTACCAAACGATTGGAAATAAAGTCTACTTTTAAATGATGTATATAAAATTTGCTTAAGGCGGCCATCTACATATTAAAACGAACCCAAACTTCATTATTTTCAATGGCAACACCCAATTTTAAAAAGATATTTCAAATCTTTGGTTCAAAGTATGCCAAGACACAAAATTTTAAGTCATTTGAATGATAAGTTTTTGAATTATAAACATTCAAAATTTAGTGCTTCTAATGTTAAATTACATTTTCATATTTTTATTAATATCTCCTGAAATTATACTCCTAATGTGCTAATTCTTTGTGTAGCAATAATACTAAAATACCCAAACATAAATACGTTGAATTTGCAATTTTTATAATTTTATGATATAAATTATGAATAATGAAATTAATATTCGAAAAAACTACGAATTACAACTTACAATTTTTTTGATGGAATTAGATTTATTAAGTCCTGCTTTATGGAAATCCAAAATTTCACATTTTTCTTACAAGTAGTTTTCAAATTATGCTTAAAAAACGGCAAAATGATGGTTTAACACGTTCACGCCGGCGCGGTGGGTCACACTCGACTGTCTCAGAGTTGTTAAGTCTCCGGCTTTTTACACACCACTGTTATTTTAGAGAAAATGTTGTTCCTTTAAATCGCCCAATTGTTCTAATGAAATAAAACAGCATTTTCTGTATTAAAATACTGGTAGCCACAAAGCAGGAGAGCTGGCAGCTCTGTGACAGTCAAGTGTGACCCACCGCGCCGGCGTGAACGTGTTAAGGATCCGTCTGTGATAGAAGTGACTAGATATTTTGAAATTCATTATGCTATTCTG
Source organism: Maratus speciosus (assembly GCA_963932465.1). NCBI lineage: Eukaryota > Metazoa > Arthropoda > Arachnida > Araneae > Salticidae > Maratus > Maratus speciosus. Next base: position 67,506,465 of record OZ010787.1, on the reverse strand, counting down.
TATTCTAGCAGTCTTCAATGACTGCTTGAGTGGCGCTTAAGCAGTGTTGCCAGATTGGGGACTTTTTTGTCCCCAGATTGTTGATTGTCACCGCATTTTTTAAATAGAAATATTCGGCCTATTTAAAAATAAATTAAAAAATTCTGAAAAATAAGGGGAATTATACTATTTTTAAAAAGTGGTGACAGTCAAATAATCTGAATTAAAGAAGTCCACAATCTGGCAACACTGCGCTTAAGATGCCTTGATAGATCATGAAGGGGGCTCTCTCTGTCAACAATCGAGTACGGAACTTCAATTTGGATACACCTCCTAAAATACGCTCTTTTTAAATAATTAATTTCTCGAAAACTTATCGTAGAAATTGCATAAAAATTTGTTTTCAGGATAATTGAAGGGTCTAGAGTTCATTTATGCTGTCAGAATTGTGTACTGCTATTGAAAAAAGCAAACTTATGGTTCATTTTATTATGTAGATGGCCCCCTAAGCAAATTTTATATACATAATTTAAAAGTAGACTTTATTACCAATCGTATGGTACCAGTAACCTTCTTCTACGATAATTTTTTGCAGAGTTAGTAAGGGGTGTTTACTTTTTTTTTTCCCAAGACTGTACAAAATGAATGCATATTGAATCTCTTTGGAGAAGAGGGTGTATCACAAAAATAAGAACATGTGTTTCGAGATATTCTGAAATCATGATAAACTTGGAAATAAGCAATAATGTATCAGTTATAAGTGCCTGGTTTTAACAGAGCTATTACTAACGATGATGGCCAATATTATTATCTATCGTTTAATTTCTGTTCTAAATATACCTCGAGATCAGTTCCTCAATATGTTTTATTTTCAGAATAATATCGTCCATTCCTAAAAATACAAGGGATTTTGTCAGCCTAAATAAATTGTTTTCTGAGACGGGTTATTATTTTCTCCAGTATGTTGTAGTAGGTTTTGGCGACAAACAGATTCAAATTTGATAATTCCTCAAAATCCCCCTTTTTAATTCCTTTCAATCCCCGATCTCAGATAGTTTTTCTATTTTAGTTTTCAAAACTGACAGAAAAATCTGCGAGGATTTTCTTTTAACTTTAATTGATTCGGAATCATCTTTCGATATTTTTTATACATTTCGATACAGAAAGAATATCTGAGACAGATTTGAAATAGAATTTCTTTTTTTTTAACTTAAAAATATGGTAGACATGATGTTTTATGGAAAACTAGGTCTGCTTTCATATTAAGAATTATTGTAACTTCCTTCTTATGTTTGATACAAATTGAGTAATTTAATAATAAGAAACAAAAAACACCCGTTTTCATTATTGCTTTATCGATATAGAAACAGAAATAAACTTCTAAGGAAGCTTTTTGTGTAGTATGATCTTAAAGCAAAGCCTCGTGATACGTGATATTCATATTTCATTCGTATTAGTCATTCTTAAATGAAAATTAAAGTACTTACGATAATAGCAATATGATAGTAATAAACCAAGATGTTATTGAATCAAGTGAATATGAAGACGTAATTTCTGAAGGTAAGTTTTGTATATCACGTTTGAAAATTTTAACATTCATCTTTCAAATATCTGAATCATCTATGCAACTTGCATCTTAAATCAATCCTTTAATATTGAAAATTTCGTTGAAACTTATATAATATATAAGTTTATCATGTTTGGATAAGTGCATACTGTTTGGTATTTTCTTTTTTGCATATTTTGATTTTCGGAGTCCATGCGTAATTTTGAAATATTCGGAAAAAATTGAGGGAATGGAGGGGGGAGATGGTATCTTAAATGTTTAAAAAAAATAGTCGTTATCGTCCAAACTCTTTGAAATTTTTAGGAGTTAAAAACATAAAGTTTTCGTAGCCTATTTGAAACAATCGAGAAAAAATAAGATATTTAGTTGGTAAAATGACTCGTAAAAAGTTTTTCTTTACACTTAGTCTATTTCAGTAGTTAAAAAATAGTTTTTGCTGCCCGAACTCTTTGAGATTTTCAGGGGATATACATATGAGGGTTATGCACATTGCGAAAAAACTCGTGAAAAAAATATTGTTACCTAGTTGAAAAGGAAATACGTTTTTTTCTCGTTTTTTTCTTGTTTTCACCTTGGTTCCATTAGCATAACAAAAAAATAGTTCTTTACGTTCGGAATCTCTGAAATTTTAATAGGTTATAAATACAACTGTATCCGAGCCTTCTTTAAAATTTCATGAAAAAAATATGCATATTTAGTGATGAAAAAAGGAGCTGAAGGCGAGCGAATCCGCGCCGAAACAGAAAGGTTTTTAGTGCTTTCGTCGAAATTTTTACCTGTTTTATTTTGTTAAAGAAAACTTCTTACTCGTCCAAAAGTTGCAAAATTTTTGTACGTAGTGTAAATGCGGTCTGTAGAGATGCTCTGAAAAATTTGTTTCGAAATATGGACATTTAGTCACTTTTACCGTAGAAAAAATATCGCCTCTTTAAGGCGCAAAGGGTTCTGAAGTCGGAAATTTTCTTTAGTGTTTTCGTCGAAGTTTTTACCCATTTCATTTTATAAAAAAAAGTCTACTCGTCCGAACGTTGCGAAATTTTTGTAGATGGTGTACATCCAGTCTGTAGAGATGCTCTGAAAAATTTGTTTCGAAATATAGACATTTAGTCATTTTTACCGTAGAAAAAATATTGTCCCTTTAAGGCGCAAAGGGGCCTGAGGTCGGAAATTTTCTTTAGTGTTTTCGTTGAAGTTTTTACCCGATTTATTTTGTAAAAAAAAACTTCTACTCTTCCGAACGTTGCGAAATTTTTGTAGTTGGTGTAAATCCTGTCTGTAGAGGAAAAATTAGTTTCGAAATATGGACATTTAGTCACTTTTACCGTAGAAAAAAGATTGTCTCTTTAAGACGCAAGACAAGACCTGAGGTCGGAAATTTTCTATAGTGTTTTCGTCGAAGTTTTATTTTGTAAAAAAAACTTCTACTCGTCCGAACGTTTCGAAATTTTTGTAGGTGGTGTAAATCTGGTCTGTAGAGATGCTCTGAAAAATTTGTTTCGAAATATGGACATTTAGTCATTTTTACCGTAGAAAATATATTGTCTCTTTAAGGCGCAAAGGGACCTGAGGTCTTGAATATTTTTAAAGGGTTGAAAACCGATTGCACCGTCGAATAGATGAAAGTAATGATTAGAATAATGAGAGTAGATGAGTCTGAAGACTAACATGCCTCTTTGTTTGAAAAGAAAGGTGTTTAAGGTGGACTAACTTATGGAGTGGAAAAATGTACGCTAACAAAATGGATGGTACAGAGATTGCAAGCAGCATAGCGAAGTATGTAAAGATGTATGATAGGCATAACTAGAAGAAATAGAAAGAGGATAACCTGGATAAGAAGTCAAGCGAAAGTCTTTGACATCATCGAAAAAATTAAACGGCTAAAATGGGATGGGCATATTGGAAGAGACAAGACAATAGATGGATAACAAACACCCTACAGTGGTATTCCAAAAATGTAAAACGACCAAGAAAAAGACCTAAGACTTGTCCGAAGAAAATTGCCCGATAATTGTAGATTGGTAATTGATAGTGCCTGGCCATCAAATTTCTTTATGGTATTCTATTTGTATATGATAATTCCAATTGAATTTTATATTTTTGAATGTTTCAGTGAGAAATATCGCTTCGGAGTACGGGAGATAGGGGATGAATGGGACATTTTCACAAAAATATTTATTTAATTTTCTTATAAGTTATTATCAATATTATATAACACATTTCATACATTAGATATTTGACTACATATATGCACAATATTTAGTCTATATTATTATTATACAGTAAAATATTATAAAATTGAAATAAAGTTCCTCTCTGTCCCAATCATAGCAGGGATGAATGAGACACATATATTTTCCTCCCTGTATTCAATGTTACCTAATTAAAATGTATAATTATAAACTTATATGTAATTTTATTTGTAATATATGATCTTATAATATGGCTATTCTATCTCAGCGATGCTAATCACTTCTTTTACAGCAGTTTTAACTTGTAATGCAAACTTCAGCTGAGTATCTGTTTCTTTTTCCTACATACGAGACGTTTTACATATGAAATAAAAGTAATATATGTCTTTGAAGTGCGGTATAGCTAATATTTTTCATTCACAACTTATTAATTAATATTAATTAAATGTAACTTACAAGGGAACCACTTTAGGTGTTGCTCGCACCTAGAATCGAGACCTGGTGCATTTTGTAGCCCTATGCATAAAAGTTAGAGAACCGATAAAAATTCTTTGTTAAAATCATATTTTATATATTTTTTTATATTTATAATTTTTCATTATTGGATTTTTATTTGTTAATTTTACACCAAAAGAGAGTTAAGTCGCCAGATATGGCGCTTCAAAATTTTCACTAGCTTTATACTTGTAATAGATTTACGTCCAAACCATTACAACACGGTGCGTAGTGAAAATACTGAGCTAGGGTTGCCGGAAAACTGTACGGGATGAAAAAGACGTCAATCTTTCCCCGCCAAATATGTAAATATAATATTGTATTTTTTTTTTAATCAAATTCGTAGGTTCTTGAAGGAATTTTAAAACTTTTTTCAACATTTTATAGTTATTATTGACTAATTTATATTTTTAACTATTTTCTTTTTTTTTACTTTCACTTTAACAGCCCGAAAAGTGGTCTCGAAAATTGCATTTTCAGAAAGTTAATCTGCTGTAAAATCAAAAAATATTATTTTAACAAAAAAATTTTATCGATTCCCAAACTTCCTAAGCTTTAAAATGCACCAGGTTTCAATACTAGGTGCGAGCAACACCTAAAGTGGTTCCCTTGTTAGATATACACAAATGAAATTATATTCGAGAGAGTACGAGAATAGTATTTATTTAAGCACAAGTTCAAAATTCAACATAATTTTTCCCCATTTGATAAATAAACATATACCATATTCAAGGTTGGAGTAGCACAGTTGAAGTTTATTCCAACAGAGCGAAAAATGTCCAGACCAGGAATCGAACCTGGATACTTGGCGTACCGTGCCAATGCCTTACCTGTTAGGCTATCCGGACGATACCTGGCTGACATAATTCACTCTTATTTGTTGGACCTGGCTGCAAACTGCAGCGCTAGTTTCATTCATCCGAGCTATAACTATAGCATTTACATGATGAACGTGTGTTTTAACACGGAAACTCCTGTATACCATGTCATTATGAAAACATATACCATTTTTAACAGTTTTATCTATTTTGATAAAGTTTCATTAACAATTTTTTGATAAATTATTTAGCATTTATTACAATACAATAATTAACTCATTAAAGACCGTTGGCAAGAAAACTTGCCATGTAAGGCGAACAAAACTTTTAAATTTGTATATCAGTATTTTAATTTGGAAATTTTCACATTAACTATTCTCAAATTTTGAGCATTTATAAATGAAAATTACAATGTGGAAAAAACCGGTGTCTAAGAATTAAAAGAAATGTAAAAGAGGCTCGTCCTTAATAGGTTAAGATTCAATATAATTTTTAACAATAAACAATCTATATAATACGAGTACTGATTAATAATAATAATTAGCATAAATTCTTAATTTATAAACCTATATGTTATTTTTTAGTTAATAAATAAATGTTTTAGCATCTCTAGGGATTAATGAGACTGTCCCATTCATCCCCATTTGAAATGTCTCAATCATCCCCATGATGGATAAATTCAATTGTCCGCCATTTTGACTCAGAAATTATTTTGTCACAATGATTAATACTCATTCATTTTAATTACCAATATTGAACCTTGAAATAAATAATAACAACATATTTTATTTGTTTATATTGTATGAGATATTTGACAAATTCAAATGTAAAAAAAAGTTACTTTTTATCCAGAGTTTCAGGAAATGCAACTTTGCAAAAAAAAATGAAAGCAGCCATGTGGTTTTGCTTTTGGTTCTAAAGCATACTATTGTAGTGCCATATATGAGAATACAAAGCAACTAAAAAAAAGTTTATTGCCTGAAATATTGAGAGTGTCCCATCCATCCTTTGTCCCACTCATCCCCCAGGTCCCCTACTTTATTTTTCGAAAAATAATAGGTAAGCATTTTTACATTTTCTGGACTATTTGCTCATTTTTTGTTCTGGAATTCATTTAATAAGTATACAGTAAATATTTACATAATGTGTTCTAATTATAGTAATTTTTGTTGCAATGAAATTTATATGCACTATTAAGCATTTTTGAAAAGTGTTTGAGACTATTTCAAATTTTAGATTTTTTATTTAAACAGGTTATTTTAATATGAATTTGCAGTATGAAAAATTTATCTGTTTAAAATAACTTTCATTTAAAGAAGGTAACATAAGCTATATTGAATTAAAATTATTTTATCAAATATTTATATATATCCTTATTAAGAAACATATACTTTTTAAAAATACTTTTATAAAATGACATTGGAATTTTCCCTTTTTATAATACATCTTCCCTGCCTTTCTTTTTTAATCTTTCTGTTACCTAGGTAAGAAATCTTATTGCTAAATTTATATTTTTTTCATAAAGAACTTCGAGACAAAAAATCGCCAAGATCAAAAAATTCAAGTTCTACACTTGAAATAACTAAGGTCGAAATTATGTATAGGGGGTTATATTCGATATATGAGCCCCTAGCTATCATGTCTTTCATAGAAACTAAATGAAATTTTGGTTTAAAGTATTTTGAGATAAGCGCTCTAGAATCATACGGAAAACAACAGTTAAACTCAAACAGTTATGATTAGAGTTGCAAAATTTCGAAAACTTCAAATGGCAACAGCTGCTTTATTTTATTGGAATGTGATCTTCATAGTGGAAAACCACAAAAAGCGTTCGATCGGTACTTGTAGTACGAAAATCGCCGTCGTTGGACAGACGAAGAAGAAAAGAGAAAATTGTGGCTCTCACCAAAGCACGACTATCTTTTCTAATGAGCCCCATTTCACGCTTTGTCTTCGGCTCTGATCCCAGACTACCGAACCTTCCACGAAACGAGAAGAGACCAAGATATTTCCTTGTTTGGCATAAAAGGGACCGTCATCTCTGGCACCGTGAAATGCTTGCCGCGTATCTTGCTTTCTTGCACTCTGAACAACATGTCGCTTATAGGGATAGAACGTGGGGAATTGTAAAGATTTATTACCTGAACCGACAAAATGCCGCAGAGGCATTGCGTGTTTACTGCAGAAACCAAGGGCATAGCTGCCAACTTTTATGCTTTTTTTACCGCTAAAATTTAAAAGAACATTTTGACTTATTCAATCGCAGATTTCGCCGATTAAATAAGGTAAAATGTTCTTTTAAATTTTAGTGGCAAGAAAAAAACGTAAAACTTGGCAGCTATGCATGCGCTACGCCGAGGCCCATGTATTGAAAAAGCGGTAAAGTACTTGATATGCAAATTTGAAGAACCTGGTTGCACATTCGATCGATCTCGGCCTGGACGACCTTCAGTTCTTGTGGAGGCTGTTGCAGAAGTCCATGAGACGATATAGTCCAGTCATTTGGTAGAAAATAGGGGAAGTTTTCGTGTAGTTTTGATATTTGGTGCCTTTATGTTTTTTGGGTCGCTGAACACGAATCTGAAGTTTGCCAATAAAATTTATACCGGGAAATACGTTTTTTTGGCAAAAAACTGGAAAAAAAACGGGATTTTCTTTGTTTTTTCAAAATAACTTCAAAATTATGCATTTTACGCAAAAGTCCTCAATACATAAATTAAAGAGGATAAAATTTCCTATATTTTACGTATTAAAAGTTTTTTTCTCTGATCAATGGTTTAGCCGTGACAACGCCGCAAAAATGGGTGTGAAAATAAAAAAATTCTGAAAAAACGGGAATTACTGCAGTGCACGGTGGGTGATTTACCGATTCTAGCTGGCCATAATTATTTTTGGCGTCAATGTAGTCGCATCGCTATGAAATTGAAAAATGTTATTGATATTCACTATTGAATGTTAGATATTGCAAAATGTTGCGTGTAGCAGTCATAATTTCGTTACAGGGACATTCAAAAGTATTTCATTATATTACGGCCTATGGGGAAAAATCGTTTGTGTTTTTTTTTTTTTTTTCAATAATGTTTCATAATTTCAAACACTTTGAAATTTATATACATATCAAGAAGTGCACTACAAGATTATTTCTTATAGAATATGGTATGGGTTGTATTTTTCGATCATTTACAGGGACACTAAAAAGATTTGTGTTACATTACATTCTATGGAGAAAAATTGTTTGTGGTGTATTTTGTTCATGTTACAATCAGTTATATTTTTCTCTGTATGAACAATAATTGATGGAAGTGCATTTTCAGTTGTGGAACACTTTTTAAATTTTAAAAATTGCATACTATTTAGCGTGTATAAAATCTATAAATCATATATAGGGTTGTGCAAGACAACTATATACCAGCTTATTGCCGGAAATTGCTAACGAGGAATTTTCAACTGTGCTATGCGTTCACTAACAGTTCTAAATTTTAGCATATTGTGAATTATATGATAAAGCTATAGTTCATATACAGGGATGTACAAAATTTTCAGCTATTTTTTCGATTTTGGTTGAAATTGTGTTTTCAAACGTGTTATATGTTTTACAAATTATTACTTAGACATCGTTTTTCACGTTATTAAACTCAGAAGTTTTATTATAGTAGCCCGAATGCGTTCAAAAATGTTCCATAATCTGATTGACGCATGATTTTACGTTCTTCTTGATAATTTTAATGATACTTCCTTAACGGTATGGAAGCTAAAGTGATATTTTTATTATTATAATAAATTCTAAAATTTCTTTTTCTAAAATTTAAAGTACGGGACAAACATTCGACAGCATTAATGAAAATTGCTGTGTTGCATATTCTGTTGTATATTCATATTTATTTCTGCACAAACATTACAGGAAACCTAACAGGAACCTTATGTAAAGATAGGGAATCATAAGATATTATGATTAATATATCATGAGAAAATGCTTGCATTATGTTTTGCATTGTATCAAATCTGAATTTGGAGAATTTGTCTGGATCAATTTTGTAACCACTCAGAATTTGCAGCCAAGTAATATATTTTAAATGATTTTGTCCCGATATATCTACATACAACTGGCAAATTTTGTCCAAATTTGGTCATAAATTTAAACATTTCGCTCTTGCAAAACTTCATGTGCTCTTCGTTGTAATTTTCCTCTATAAACAAAATATTTTGAACGACATTCATATTTTCGTTACATTTTAAATCTTGTTGCCGTTGTATAATGGTGCAAAAGTTTATTTATGTGACTAACTTAAATTCTGCTGTCTTTGATTTAAAAAAAAAAAATGGTACTTGAACTAAAATGTCAAGAAAAAGTCATGCCAGAAGGTATCAAATATTTTTTATTAAAAAAACATTTATTTTATACTGTTGGTAGTAATAAAAACACCCACTAATTCTATACGTCTATTTTCTATGCTGTAGATGTCGGTGAAAAGCAGGGACCCTCAAGTAAAAGAAAGCGGAAATAATATTTTTTTGTTTTTTAAATAAATGTACTTACTAATGTACATGTTTATTTATAATTAAATAATGATTCATAATTCATTCATAATAGTCGTCCTATTTATTATCAGCAACTTCATTGTAAAATGTAGTCATTCATATAATCTTTAGTATAATTTATAGTCAATGCTTGTGTAAAATGGTCAGTTTCCATGTTAAATCTACGTACAGCGGCGTAATTCCCGTTTTCTCTGAATTTTTTGATTTTCACTCCCATTTTTGTGGCGTTGTCACGGCTAAATCATTGATCAGAGAAAAAAACTTTTAATACATAAAATGTAGGAAATTTTATCTTCTTCAATTTATGCATTGAGGACTTTTACGTAAAATGTATAATTTTGAAGTTATTTGTAAAAAAACAAAGAAAATCCCGTTTTTTTCCCGTTTTTTTCCCAAAAAAACGTGTTTCCCGGGATAAATTTTGTTGGCAAACTTCAGATTCGTGTTCAGCGACCCACAAAACATAAAGGCACCAAATATCAAAACTACACCAAAACTTTCCCCTATTTGTCCTTTTTGAGCACCTAATGCCTGGACTAATAAGCAAAGTGCGTTCTGCAGTTGCCGAATTCTACGGTCCACAAGATTCTGCGCTCTGTTCTGCACATGTTTCCGTATCGGCTCCAGCGCGTCCAGATGTTGCAAGAGGGTGATAAGCAACAATGGCTAGATTTTACGAATGAATTCGTCATCCGGTATGACGAGGATGTCAGCTGGACTTTATGCTTTCTGTGGACGGGCGAGGCCCATTTTTCTTTGACTGGTAAAGTTGATTCGAAGAATTGCGTGCATCCCATGATGTGGTTGTAATGTAATAGGGTATGTCTTTGTAATACATAAAATAAAAGTTTCAAAACTAAAATCTACTTTCAGTAAAATGTAACGATGTAATATTGTATTCTGTTTTTAATATTGTGACATTTCAAAAACAGAAAAAATGTGAAAATCGATCTGACATTACAGTAATAATAGGTTACAGCGATGTTAACCTTACTAAAAATATACCTGATTCGAAAACCTGAGTGATTGTGTTTCCAGATTTCTTATAAATACTATTTCATCCTAATAGTAATATTAGTCTTATAAATTATCATATTAAATAAGACTAAGATTACTTATTTGAAAATAGCGATTTTAAAAATACAGAAAGCAATTACCCTGAAAACCAGTATCAGTTATGTTGGTTATATGGTACCAATATTTGAATTTGTCGCTAACGGTGTTGCCAATTTAGGGAAATGATTCTCTTGACATAAAACGTGCATAGCTGCCAACCTCAAACTACTCTTCCGTAATACTTGCATTAATTTGACCCTGGTTTAATACGTTTCAAACCAGACATTTTTTTAAGAAATGAAAATAAAGTTGTTTCACGTAGAAACCTGGAATTAAATAAATAAGCATTCATGAAATAAATTTTCTGGTTCAAAATGTGGTTAATCTGGGTTAAATTAATCCAGACATTACGGAAGATTAGTGGAAGGTTGGCAGCTATGAACGTGCATTATTTTTAGTTAAGTCAAGTCAAAATCAAATATTTAAGTACCATCTAATCACAGTCTTTTGTCTTTTAATCGATTTATTTTTTGAATTATCTTTCGGTATTTTATAGTAATAACTGCACGCGTTTATTACATTACAATAAACTTAAAGAAAACGACAACCCAAATTATTTAATCTGTTTAAATCCCCAAATCCATTGATATTGAGACTGTCTTTTAATCATTTTAATCATATAATTATTATCTTATTACATATCGACATCCTATAGAAACACTATTCATTATTATTATATTATAATAAATGTTAAATGTAACGGAAAAATAAACCTTGTTATCTTGATCTGTTTGAGTAACATCTAGTCGTGTTAAACTGTTGTTAAACCACTTCTGTAATTGGAATGTTTATTGATATTCCCTAGAAAAAGTACACATTTGTTTGCGGTTTTATTAATCTTTTGGTGTATTTTGTTAATTTTTGAGTTATTTAACAGTTTTTGCAAATTTAGGATAGAAGTTTTAATTTTTTGAAACTGAACTATATAAAAGCTCGTAGTTTAAGTAATTACCTATCTAAAAACTCAACTCTAACTTTTTACCCGACTGAAAAGAAGGGTTATGTGTTTCACGCGTATCTGTGTATGTGGATTTCTTTATACCCTCGAAGCATCCCAACGGCTGAATGGATTTTTATGAATGAGGTCTCTATCAATTCGTCTTAACAGCCTGATGGTTATAGGCTAGGTTATGTTTTTATAAATTCAAAATGGCAGCCGTGAAATACAAAATGGCGGTAGAGACGAAAAGAAATTTACGCACCCTATTGAGTGGCATATCATTGGATAGGTCTTTCAAAAATAAGACGATGTTTCATTGACTATTTTACAGTCAGAAGCTCCGTTAAAATATTATACAACCTGGGAGTTGTCTATGTAGGATCTCTAGCTTTACTACAACTCTAACCATCATAGACATCTATAGACCTCATCAAAAAGTGTTTATAGATAGGACCTAACAATTAAACACAACTTAAAAGTCATCAATATAAGTAAATAAAAAAAATAGGTAAGTAATATAAAAAAAATATTTTAAGTCAATTCCTACTTAGGTCAATAAGAGAATTTTTTTCTCCCATTCTTCCTTCCTCTTGAGTGGCGCTTAAAATGCCTTGATCTAGAAGAGGACTCTCTCGGTCTTAAAATACCTTGATCAAGAAGAAGGCGCTCTCGATTATTGAAAATTAATTAATTTAATTTAATTAATGAATTAATACTTGAAAAAAACTGGATTAACATCAAGTGTCATCCACTACAAGTTTAAAAAAATTTGTTTGAACTTGATTGAATGAATAATAAGTATTTTTTTAACGATTGAAAAATTGAACAAGATATATATAGCGAGAGTGTGAGCTAATAGTAGGAATTTTAAAAAAATAGTTTCACATTGGTGAGATATAATTAATTAGTTCGTTTTTTACGCAGTCGGGTTTTTGATTTTTTAAATTTAATTGTTTATTGCTGTCTTTTATTTAAGTCTTTGTGCTATTTTAAAAATTGAACTGGCGAGTACTGTTCAAAATTTGCGGCAAACTGCTCAATCATTCTACCGTTTTCATAGAAAAGGATTACATAACCGTAATTTTATTGTATTCCGACTATAAAATGGGCCGAGATATGGTAAGGATAGTGTCAAATTACGGCTATGTAATCGTTTTCTATAAAAACGGTCGAATGACTGGACAGTTTGCTGAAAATTTTTAACAGTGAAGAATACGAAAGATTCATATTTTGAAACTTCAAGAAAATTAAAAAAAAAATTTTTTGGATCAGGAAAGCATTGAATATTAATTAATATATTGATTATATTAAACTTGACCACATACTATGAAATATAATCACATCAGTAAATCTCCACAGACAACACCAAAATCACCTTTAGTAATAATAATGTAGCTCAAAACCAATTTATCTATTCAGATTATTTAAATAGCCAAAAATAAATATTCTTATTAAATTAAATTTCATGGAAAAAAAATACAAAATAGTTTCATGTCTTCACTTCGTGAAATATATCACTAGAGAAACTTTTAACAGTTTTTATTCTTTCTAAAGTTTTTAAAGATTAATCGCCCGTGAGGCAAAAGAGGTAATTTATAGTTATTAGCACAATCTAGTTCATTTATTTTAAGTACGATTTCTTAAAAATAGAAAGACATAGAGCTGTTGTGTTTATTTAGTAAAACTGTCAAATAAAAAGAAGGAGCAATTAAAATTAAATCATCTACATAATTAAAAAAGTCTTTGTAAGGCGTGTTTTCTTTTTTAAATAATATTACTGTAATTAGAAGCGTTATAATTTTATAAAAATTGAGAACTGTTAATTAATTAGGGTGTTTTAAATTTACATACCATTTAACTGGTCGTTTTTTGGATCTTCATTAATAAAAGTTAACCTATCCTTTGCAAATGAATAAAAAATAATAAATTTGAAAGAATTTTTAAACATAAAATATTTTTAACAAAATAGATTTATATATTTTTTTAATTGTTTAATATGTTTGAAAGAAAATATAAAATTATTTGGAAATTTATTACTGGAATTACCCTAGAGAGAACTTCTTTGAATTTTAACCATGAAAAAATGCAACAACATATATATTTTAACTATTTTACATGCATTTTACTGCTATATACAATTATGCTGACATCTTTGCACTGAATTCCTATATTTGAACTTCTGTATGCCGAAGTACTTTAAATAAAAGCATTGATCATATTTAAATTAGTTATATATTTAGAAAATGCATGAATAAGTAGAAGATTCATGAACTACGCCAAAATAAAGAGTAGTAAATAAATTATATAGCTAAAATAAATTTATTAGGATTATTTAAATAGCTAAAAGAAAAAAATCGTAGTTTAGATCTTATGCAATTATATTTTGGGGGAAAAAAATTGTTTTATGTTTTCACTTCGGAAAATGCGTTGTTATAAGAACCTTTAACACGTGTTACGCTTTTCTAAATAGCGTGCCAGCTCGTTACTTCTTTTTTTATTTTTTAGATTGCTTCATTGCTACCACTTTTTGGAAATAAAAATATTCCGCTTATTTAATGACAGATTAAATAAGTCGAAAATAAGGTGAATTACACTGTTTCAAAAAGTGGCAACAATAAAACAATCTGATTATTATTATTATTTAAGTAACTTATCTCTCAACACTGTAACTAAACTTTTAAAAATTCAATTCCCGAGAATCAAAATATGTATTTTATAGTTATTAACGCATTATCTAATTAATTTCTTTTAAGTAAGATTTCTTAGAAATAGAAAAGACGTAGAACTGTTGTTTTTATTTAGTAAAACTGTCCATACAACTTCTTGAAATTTCCAAGGAGTTTGGCGTCGCTAATTCAGATCAGAAATTTTCTATTTAATATTTAATTCGCGGCGTTTTAAATCGTTTGTTTAATCACAGCATTTTTACACTTTTCTGTGATTAAATGTGGCGAAAAATTTAATTCAAAATTTGTGGTGCAATTGTAGGCACTCCTATAAAATAAAAGAGTAATTAAAATTAAATCACTTACATAATTAAAAAAGTTTTATAAGGCATGTTTTCAGTTTTAAGCATTATTATTGGAATTTGAAGGGTTGCAATTGTATAAAAAATTGATGAGTGTTAATTAATTAGACCGTTTTGAATTTGCATATCATTTATCTAATCGTTTTTCGGATCTTTATTAATGAAAGTTAACCCACTCTGTCTAAATTAACCGCAAAATAACTGAATATATACCTAATAAATTTCAAATAATTTTAAAACTTGTAACATTTTTTCCAAAATATATTTTTCAATTCTTTTGAACCTTTGATGCATAGAAAATAAATTGAAATGAATTACAAAATAAAAATAATAACATGTTTTAAATATTTATCTAGCTGAATGCTGCAGCTCTACCGAAATAAGTAAAAATGTTCAGAAGCTAAAAAATAAAACGCCATTAAATTTTTATATTTATTGGGAAATAAATTTGTCAGTGTTTATCTAGCAAATTTAGTTTATTTATGAGTAATATCTCAGCTTAGGGGAACATGTTAAACTTGTGTGTTGGTCAAATTACAATTATTCGTACGGTTTGAAGAACGCATATACATAAGTAAACTACATCAAAATAATCTTTTAGGATTAAATAATAGTATATAGCTTAAAATAAATTTTCCTGAGAAGATTATTTTAACAGTCAAAAGTATACCGAATTTTCTTGCTTGCTAAGTTATAATTTGCGAAGAATAAAACTAACTAGTTTCATGTCTTCATTCAGAAAATACATCAACCTTTAACAAGTTTTGCTAAAGTTTTAAAAGACTTATCGCCCGAGAGGTAAAAGAGGTAATTTATAATTATTAACACAATCCAGTTCATTTTTTCAGTAACATTTCTTAAAAATAGGAATGGCACAAAGTTTTATTACAAAATAAAAGTTACAAAAATTTTACAATATTTCATGCTTGAAAATTATTTTTAAAGCCATAGACAATCAGTAAACTGAGATGCAGTTTTCAAAAATGTATAATCAAAAGTAGTCTTTATATAGTAGAATTTTCAAGGGGAAAAAAGAGCAATAAAAAATGAATCAGCTACATAATAAGAAAAGATCTTTATAGGACGTTTATTCTTTTTTTAAGTAATATTCTTGTAATTAGAAGTGTTACAATTTTATAAAAATTGAGAAGTGTTTTCAATTAACGCGTTTTTTTGTTTTTTTTTTTTTTTTTTACATACCATTTATCTAGTTCTTTATTAGACATTTATTAATATTAATCTATTTCTTGTAAATGAATCACAAAAAAAATTAATATCTATCGAATTTTCAAATAATTAAATATTTTTGACAAAGTACAGTTATTTTACGTTTTTAAACCTTTGAATGTATATGAAAGTACACAGTGTCACAAAACAAATTAAAATGTATAACAATTTCTTTTTAATTATTCCTTTACATTTACTAGGAGATCGAACCCGGGCTTCCCGGGTTACATATTTTAAGGGAAAATAATTTTTTTTTAATTGAAAACTGATTTTTTACATGTAACATATTTTTTAGATTTTCTACTAACACCAAAAACGCATTTTTGTATGAAAAATACCAATTATGCAATCAAATAAAGTTTTGAAATTTATCAAATTGATACTTTCGCTTTAGCAACATGCCAAGAGTTATTAGCCGAGGATTTTGCTACTTTCGGTAGCCTATTTGATTCAGATCATTTCAGTGCTTTAAGCGCGTAGTTCAATAACATGTATGTTAAATTAGTATTTTATTTATATTATTTTATTTATTTATTTATAGAGGAAGCTTAATTTTGTTATGGAATATTAACCGGAAGCAAATGCTTATCTCTTTACATTGTTTTAATAGCAATCGGATTAGTCTTTCGTAATCTAGCTACAAGCGACAGAGATAAATTTTACAATATTACATGCTTGAAAATTATTTTTAAAACCATAGACAATCAGTAAACTGAGATGCAGTTTTCAATAAATTACATTTGGAAGTTTCGTTTTTCGTGGTGTAAAAATTTAAATTGTTCGATTACATACGAGTACACGTTAAATTTATGGGAGGGGGTGTATTATTCTTTTGTTTATTTATTTATTTATCTATTTATTGATAAAACTTTAATTTCGTTATTGAAAATTAGTCGTAGATAAATGCTGAGCAATTTTTATTGTTTTATGTGCAAAGTGTTTATTATTATTTTGTAATGGAGTCGGCACGCGATAGAGATTAATTACAAAAATTCATGCTTGAAAATTCATACTTTAAATACCATAATAAATCAGTGAATTAAGATACACTTTTCAAACAAATTGCATTTGAAAGTAGATTTTTTTCCTATACCAGTTGTTCCCAACGTGGGGCGCACGCACCACAGAGGGGCAATATGACTTTGCAGGGGGAGCAATTTCAGAGTTCTTATTAACAATTTTTCTGCCATTTTTTTCTAATGAAAGTAGTGTCTTAGTCTATAAATAGAGATAATAGATGAAAAAATTTAAAAATAACTGAATAAAAATTAATATTCGAAACGATCCCATTTAAAAATTCAAAAATACACTGACACCGGAATAATTATGTGAATTTTTTTGCGTAATTTGACACCTTTTATATATTAAAAATCATTCCAATTTTTCTGGTTTAAATATTATTTTAGTAAATTACACCTCTTTTTTTTATTATTTATTTAAAAAAACTTGTACATCTATTCATAGTGTAATATGATATGCCCCATGAGGGAAATTTTACATAAGAAATTTTGTAGGCTTTATCTAAAATTGACTATTTGCACAAAATTTAGGGCCGAAACTAGCTTTTTTTTTACCCGGGGCAAACATGGATTTTAGCGCTTCCCCCACCCCCACCCCGTCCTCTGCAAAATTTATTTACAAAGAGAATTTTACTAATTTTCTAATAGCCGACTTATTTTAAAATTTTAAATATGTAATCATAAAATATGTAATATTGAACTACGTAATCTATTTTGTCAAACATTGATTCAATAAAATCTTGAATGGAAATCGAAAAGAATCGAAAAAGTCCCGCTTTATACAGGATCCTTATGCCATATCATCCTTAGATTCTTCAATGCTTTTGCATACCCCAGACAGGACAAATTTAACAATACAGTGAGAAACATAGATGTGAGAAACATCGACAAACTAAATACAACGCCCCTTCGTTCTGGTGCCCGGGCTACTTGCCCCCTCCGCGCCCCCCCCTAGTTTCGGTCCTCAGAGGTTTAATCTAAAAAATGTTTTGAATGATCTAAATGAGGTACTACATTTATGAAATTAATAAAACCCCGTGCGCATCACGGAAGGAAAAGGTTAAAAGTAAACTTCTTATGGCTTTTCTGCAGACCACATACAAAATACGACATTCATGACATATGCATTTTAAAATTTAAAATAGGAGAAAACATGGTGGCCAAATAATAATAATGGGGGAAAAGGTCCGCTATCAAAGAAGTGCGTTATGAGGGGCAAGAAAAATAGTAACTTAAATTGGATAAAGGCGCAAATCCGGAAATGTTACTTGTGATTTATGTTATCCATACAGTCTTTGCAATAAACAAATATCACTTATTCTTAATGAAGTACTAAAATCCATTATAAAATGTATCAATTCTATCAGATGTAATACAAATATAAGAGAGATTTCAAGAATTTTTATGAAAATAAAAATGTAGACTATTTATCACTTTTAAATTTCAGGTAAGTTGCCAAAAAAATAAAATTTTTGTAGATGTAAATGCGAAGATCCACGCAATCACTTCAGTCATGGAGTTAGGTTAAAAGCATACTTGTAATTAAAAAATATATATAATTTTGATAAATTAAAGAATGTGAAATCACTTATCAGAGTTAATGCTATTTTCGGATCCATCCGGGAATATGGAAGTTTACTTTTTATGTAACAATATATATATATGATATAGGAGGGAGGGGGAGGGGACATCATGATTTTAGAGATGCTTAGTTGGGGCACGGCCAAAGAAAGTTTAGGAACCACTGCCCTGTACGATGGTGTAAAAAGGGAAAATGTACGATTTTTAGAAGATTAAGAAATTGCAGTAGCGAAAATTCCAAAACCGAAATTTCATCGTGAAGTGTTGCCATTTTCAAAATGACGTCAGCTTTACGCACAGGTACGTTTGTTCTTTACAATATAGACATCATCTAAGCTTTATAATGGTACCGGAGTATAGGTATAGAGGCATAAATTCAAACATACTGATATTTTTCGGAGCATGATGTCCGTTTTGCCTAGATTAAATAAACATGTTTTAAACCAGAAATTTTAATTAAATAATGGTTTCAAATGAAGAGCACAAAGAGATAAGACAAAATATTTTAGGAAATTTTTCTGGGTTGTAATGTATTTATTTGCTGTGGAAGATATTAGCGCAATTTTCCGAAAGATATCGGCATATTGGTAGTTATAGTAGAGGTTCAGAAATGTTCCAAGATAAAGAAAATTGAGAATGAAAAAGTCCTTCCGGCCAGTGCCAGGAGTAAGAGGTAGCTTTCATATTCCTTTTTTAAAAAAAAAGCAAGCCTATATTATTCAAACACAAGAAGCTCAATTTAGTGGAAACCAATTATAGGAGATTCAACACTAATTTTTATCTATACTAAATCATTATGAATGAGAATTTCCTGAAATTAGTCAGCTTTATCCAGCTGCTTTTATTTAAAGTAACTTATATTTGGTTGCCAAATTTGGCGATATCTTGAAGTTCCTGCCATTTTAAGAGAACATGGTGGATGAGGCTAACGAGTGAACTTGGTCGAGACCTTAGTAATTCCTGTGCTCATGCTCTCTCACATCGGAATCGGTTGATATATGCAGGTGCGTTCGCAGGCAAAAAGTCAGATTTTTCAAAATGTCACCCACATTAGAAATTGAAAGTGCTATATCTGAGCCCTTTTTTAAGATAAAGACAAAACAAAAAATGTTCCGGAATCCTTATATCATGGTCAAATATTTAAGAAAGAAACCTTTTTCAATTTCTAATTTTTTTTTGCACCTCACTTTAAATATAATTTTTTATTTAATTTAATGGCCTCCATTTTGAAACAAGGTGGCTGATGAAGCTGTCCAGCGAACTTGGTCGAGAAATTACGATATACTATCCACATGCCTTCTTACATCGAAATAGGTTAATAAATGCGCGTGTTATCACGTGAAAAATATCAGATCGTTTCAAAATGTCAGCCATGCTAGAAATTCAAAGTGCTATAATTCAACAATTTTTTAAGATATATACGAAACAAAATCTGCTCCGGAATCTTTGTATCAAGGTCAAACACATAAAAAAAAATCTTTATCATTTTTCAATTTTTTGATAACTCATTTTAAATATTTAATTTTTTTTTTTTTTTTTTTTTTTAATGGCAGCCCTTTTTAAACAAGATGGCGAATGAAGCTGGCCAACGAACTCGATCGAGACATTGGTATATACTATGTACACACCAAGTTACATCCAAATCGGTTCATAAATACGCCTGTTATCGCGTGACAAAAATCAGGTCGTTTCAAAATGTCAGGTATAATAGAAATTCAAAATGCTGTAAATCAGCCATTTGTTTAGATATAGACGAAACAAAAACTGTTCCGGAACCTTTGTATTAAGGTCAAACACATACAAAAAAATCTTTTTCATTTTCCAATTTTTTAGTACATCATTTTAAATTTTAAATTTTATTAAAAAATTTAAATGGCCGCCATTTTGAAACAAGATGGCGGATGAAGCTGGCTAACGAACTCGGTCGAGACATTGGTCCGTATTATGTATACACCAAGGTACGTCCAAATCGGTTCATAAATACGCCTGTTATCGTGTGACAAAAATCAGGTCGTTTCAAAATGTCAGCCACACTAGAAATGCAAAGTGCTATAACTCAGCCATTTTTTAAGATATAGACGAAACAAAAACTGCTCAAGAATCTTTGTATGAAGGTCAAACACATAAGAAAAAAATATTTATCGATTTTCAATTTTTCGGGACCACATTTCAAATTTTAATTTTTTTTCTTAATAATTTAAATGGCCGCCATTTTGAAACAAGATGGCGGATGAAGCTGACCAACGAACTCGGTCGAGACATTGGTACGTATTATGTATACACCAAGGTACATCCAAATCGATTCATAAATACGCCTGTTATCGCGTGAAAAATCAGGTCGTTTCAAAATATCAGCCAAGCTAGAAATTCAAAGTGCTATAACTCAGGCATTTTTAAGATATAGACGGAACAAAAATGCTCCGGAATCTTTGTATCAAGGTCAAACACATAAGAAAAAAATATTTTTCAATTTTCAGTTTTTTGGTACCACATTTCAAATTTTAAATTTTTTAAAAAAATTTAAATGGACGCCATTTTGAAACAAGATGGCGCATGAAGCTGGCCAACGAACTCGGTCGAGGCACTATTTATATGCACTATTTATGCATTTGTATGCACTATTTATATACGAAGTTACATCCAAATCGGTTTATAAATACGAGAGTTACAGTGTGACAAAGATCAGATATATATATATCGACTTTTGAACGGAGGGTGGTTTCGGGGTCTGGGGGTCATGATCGATGAAAATATACCAAAATTTTTTTAAATCGCTTTCCTCCGAACGGCTGCAATAGGTAGCTTTTTGTAATGAAAGCTACCTAAAAGAATGGCATTAAATTCTTATATCCAAGTTCTGGAAAATGAATTTGCCGACATTAATAAATTTAGTTTGATTATTACAAATACGCCAGAATAGAGAAGCGTTTAAAGTAATGTATATTGGTAAAATTAACACTTTCACAACGGGAAACGAGAACTCTCGTTTATATTCAAAAAACATCATTGACTAAGTGCGTGGCTTCCACCTTACAGAAAATGCATTTATATAATGTTGTCCATATTTTTTTAGATTGTAAGACATTTTGTATTAAATTCGTAAAATTGAAGGATATTTACCGATGCATAAACTGTGGAAACCTATCTAGAACACCAATTTACAGAAGACTTTCAGAACAGGGAGGAGATTCTACTGTTTTAAAATACAGATTTAATAAAAAATATCCCGTCGGCAAAGTGTTAATATTATTTGTATGGTTTGAAGAATGCATGCATAAGTACAGTAATACCCCGACTTACGTCACCCCCAGACATGGGTGCGTTCCGACCCAAATGACTGATTATTACCACTAAATTTTAATAGCATTCTTTGCTTTATTAAATCTCAGAAATTCTGTCAGTAAATAATGCTTGAAATACTATTAAAATTTAGTGGTAGAAATCGGCCATTTGGGTCGGAGCGCTCTCATCTCTGGGAGTGACGTAAGTCGGGGTATTACTGTAGATTAAATCAATGTAATCTTTTCTTATTAAATAATACAGGTCAAAAGAAATTTTCCTGTAAAGATAATTTGAGTAGTTTAAAAAAAATTACCTTAGTTTTCTATTTGTTAAGTTATTTTTTGTGGGAAAAAGACTAAATAGTTTCATGTCACCACTTCAGAAAATGCATTAAAACAGAAACCTTTAATAAAATTTACTTTTTATGAAGTTTTTAAAGAATTAGCGCCCGAGCGGCAAAAGTGTAATTTATAATTATTAACACAAACTAGTTCATTTTTTAATTAACATTTCTTAAAAATAGGAACGATACAGAGCTGTTGTGTTTATTTAGTAAAATTGTCAAGTTAAAAAGAAAGAGCAATTAAATTTAAATGAGCAACATAATTAAAAAAGTCTTTGTAGAATATGTACAGTTTTCTTAATATTATTGTAATTAGACGTGTTATAATTTTTATAAAAATTGAGAAGTGTTTTAAATTAACGCGTTTTGTATTTACATACCACTTATCCAGTCTTTTAATAAATCAATCTAACCTAATTCTTGTAAATGAATCGCAAAAAAATTTAATATCCATCTAATAAATTTGAAATAATTTAACATTTTTTTACAATATACATTTTTTTTTAAACCTTTGAATGTACATGATGTACACAGTTATCACAAAATAAATTAAATTGATTAGAAATTAAAAAATAACACCTTTTAAATATTTATCTTAGCTTTATAATTGTAATGAAATAAATATAGAAGTAAAAATTGCTATGTGCTGATATTTTCCGGAGTCTTATGTTAATTTGGAATAGGTTAAATAAACATGTTTAAAACCAGATATTTTAATTAAATAATGGTTTTAAATTAAGAACAAATAGACAAGGCAAAATATTTTAAATAAGTTTTCGTGTTCGAAGCGTGTTTATTTTCTGTAGAAGATATTGATACAATGCTACTAAAGGTATCGGTATGTTGGCATCTATGGTAGAGGTGATGAAATGTACCGAAATTGCTAGAAAAAATTAGAGATTCAAAAGAATATTATTAAAATGTTATATTTAAATTCTGGGAAATGAATTTACCGACTTTGCTCTGATAAACTTGGCTTGATTGTGAATAATACTTCAGATTATAGAAGCTAAACCAATGTAATGGTCAAATTAATATTATTCGTATGGTTTGAAGAATGCATGTGTAAGTAAATTAAATCAAAATAATCTTTTTTGATTAAATAATACAGGTCAAAAGAAATTTTCCTGTGAAGATTACTTGAATAGTTTAAAAAAATTATCTTAGTTTTCTACTTGTTAAGTAATATTTTGTGAAAAAAAGACTAAATAGTTTCATGTCTTCAGTTCAGAAAATGCGTTACAAGAGAAACCTTTAATAAATTTACTTTTTAAAGAATTAGACCCCGAAAGGAAAATGTGGTAATTCATAATAATTAACAAAAGCTAGTTCATTTTTTAATTAACATTTCTTAAAAATAGAAACAACACAAAGCTTTTGTGTTTATTTACTAAAATTGTCAATTGAAAAAGAAAGAGCAATTAAATTTAAATGAGCGACATAATTAAAAATGTCTTTGCAGAATGTGTACAGTTTTTTAATATTATTGTAATTAGACGTGTTAGAATTTTATAAATATTGAGAGGTGTTTTGAATTAACGAGTTTTGCATTTGTATACCATTTATCTAGTTCTTTAATAGATTTTCATTTTATTTAACAAATATCAAATCAACCTAGTTCTTGTGAATGAATAGCCAAAAAAAAATTGATATATATCCAATAACTTTGAAATAATTTAAAATTTTTGACAATATACAGTTATTTTTTAAGCTTTGAATGTATATGAAGGTACATATTTATCACGAAATAAACTAAATGGATTACAAATTAAAAAATAACATCTTTTAAATATTTATCTAAGCTTTATAATTGTAATGAAATACGTATAGAAGTAAAAATTGCTATGTGTTAATATTTTCCGGAGCATTGTGTCAATTTGGCCAAGATTAAATAAATATGTTTTAAACCAGAAATTTTACTTTAATAATGGTAACTTTTAATAACGGTTTTAAATTAAGAACACATAGACAAGGCAAAATATTTTAAATAAATTTTTTTGTTCGAAACATGCTTATATGCTGTAGAAGATATTGATACAATGCTACTAAAGATATCGGTATATTGGGCATTTGTGGTAGAGGTGATGAAATGTACCGAAATTGCTAAAAAAATTAGAGATTCAAAAAGAATATTATTAAAATGTTATATTTAAATTCTGCAAATGAATTTACCGACATTACCCTGGTAAATTTGGTTTGATTGTGAATAATACTTCAGATTATAGAAGCTAAACCAATGTATTGGTCAAATTAATATTATTCGTATGGTTTGACGAATGCATGTAAACTAAATTAAATCAAAATAATTTTTTACGATTAAATAATACAGGTCAAAAGAAATTTTCCTGTTAAGATTATTTTAATAGTTTAAAAAAATATTGTAGTTTTCTTCTTCTTAAGTTATATTTTTTGAAAAAAAGACTAAATATTTCCATGTCTTCAGTTCAGAAAATGCATTACAAGAGAAACCTTTAATAAAATTTATTTTTTAGGGCTTTTAAAGAATTAGCGCCGAGAGGCAAAAGTGGTAATTTATAATTATTAACACAAAATAGTTCATTTTTTAATTAACATTTCTTTAAAATAGAAAGAACACAGATCTTTTGTGTTTATTTAGTAAAATTGCCAATTGAAAAAGAAAGAGCAGTTAAATTTAAATGAGCAACATAATTGTCGGAGTTTCCTCTTAGTCCGCACAACTTTCAAGAAATTCCGTGCTATTTATATGCTGCCACCACCGATATGATTATGTCATATCGGTCACGCACTGAGAGGATTGTTTAAATGAAAACCAACGCTTTCAATTAACTAAATTAACAGTTTATTTACACACTATTTACACAATACAAAACACTATTTACATTTCAAAATCGGATGTAAGTGATCCGGTTCAACATTAAATTAAATACAGTAAAGCTGGCTCTGTACTGTTAAAACTACATTATATCACTCTCACTCTATACGCGTTAAATTAGCTTTTCCGGAGATCAATCTCAATCTCCCAACACATGGGCTCTAAGCCTAAGCTCTGCGAGCCTCACTCAATCATACGCTCTATCTAAGAGCTATCCACAGGAACTCACCTTACACTTCGCGCTGTAGGCTCCAACTGCCACACTCTGTGCCAAAAACGACTGCTTTCCGCTCCCTCTGCTTTTACTCAACGTAACCCCCCAGGGTTTCTACCAGGCTCGCATTCCAAGCTCTTTTCCTCGTTCGTGGAATGCCTTTGTCTCCCCATCTTCAACAGACATCTCAAAAGGTCGGGCACACCCCTCTCCAACCATCTTTTTTCCCCTTCATTCCATCTGTACATTTTCACCAGCTCAATCCAGTTTCAGATAAGGAAAAAATGTTACTTTGAAATTCCAGTGCACAGGCCATACAATATACAATATATTAAGACAAAAATAATATAGAATCCTAGTTCTAATAGCAGATGTTTCTCAGAACCTGACACCCCCCACCTTAGCGGAAAATATGCCATTTAGGGGCTAATTTTCCCCAAACATATAGTAATATCCCAGAAGAGTTCAATAGTCTCTTTGCAGGTTTCTTCATTATTATTATTACATATATATTTCAAGGTGTCTGAACATTATCTACTGACATCTCTAATGAATCATGTACTATTATTATTATTATTACAGAAAAACTACACATGCTAATACGCTATTATAAACACAAAATTCAAATACAATTACACATACATAAAAAACCAATTTGAAACGTGATGACATCCCTTTCAGGTTTGTCCACTATTTAGTCATTGATGCCGATGGGCTAGCAACTGGCTGTTCTTCCCAGCTCTTCCTATGTAGCCTAGAAATTGCATGAGCATTCAAATGTTGCGCTCCTGGACGATGAGAAATACTCAGGTTCCAGCGTTGCAAGGCAAGAGCCCATCTGGTGAGTTTGGGGGACCTTGGGGTTGTTTGAGTGAGAAATTTTAATGGATTATGATCCGTTATGATCTCAATTTGAGATCCATAGGTCCACTTTTCAAACTTCCGCAACCCCAAGAGAACACTCCAAGCCTCTTTCTCTATACTCGGCCAAGCACGCTGAGCCCCTGATAATTTCTGACTGGCAAAAGCTATCGGTTTAAACTAACACTTTTAATCTTTTTGAGTAAGACAACATCCTACTGCCAGGTCTAAAGCATCGGCGTGAAGCTGATATTCCCAGCCTATGGTCGGTGTAGCCAAACGCGTCACGTTACATAACTCATCTTTAAGGGTATTAAATGCTTCTTCTTCCCTTTCATCCCATGGTACGGTATTTTTAACCTTCCCTTTAGTTAATTCAGTTAAAGGTATAGCAATTTCTGCATAATTTGGAATATAAGATCGGTAAAATCCCATTAATCCCAAAACAGATCTAACTTCCTTTTTAGTTTTCGGTCTCTTTAAGTCCCTTATTGCTCCTATTTTTTCCTCATCAGGTGCATGCGTTCCACCCCCAATTACATGACCTAAAAAGTTAGTCAATTTCTCTCCAAATTTACATCTGTACAGCCTAATCGTAAAATTTCTATTTTTAAGTTCTTCTATGACAGGCCTAACATGCTCACAATGCTCTTGCCAGGTGTCGGAGAAAATGATGACATCATCAATATATGCTTGTGCATACCTCCGATGACCTTGAAGAACCTCATTCCTATCTTTTTGGAACGTAGCAGCTGCCCCTGATAAACCAAAAGGCATAGTATGCCACTGATAAGTCCCATTATGAGTTGTAAACGCTGCCAAATGTTTACATTCCTCAGCCATTTTTATCTGCCAATAACCCCTCAATAAATCAAACGAAGATAAATATTTAGCTGCCCCCGCAGTATACATGATTTCCTGCGAATCTTTCATAGGAAATGTTGGGACCTGCGTTACTGAATTTAAAGCTCTATAATCTATACAAAGCCTAACAGTTGCGTCTTTTTTCGCCACGCAAACAATTGGATGACTAATTTCTGCATTTGACACTTCAATTAGATTTAATTCTAATAACTCCTGAATCTGTTTATCTACTTCCTCTTTATAAGCAACAGGTACACTATATAACTTTGGCTTTTTCCTTGCCACACCCGGTTTCAAATCAATACGGTGCTCACCTACTTCCGCTGGTCGCACAGGACCCATAAATACATCTTTATTCTTCCTCAAAATGGACTTTATATCCTTGACTTGACTGTTCGATAACCCTTTTATTTCGAACCTTTCTATGTCCCGTTCTACCGTTGCTCCCGGTTTAAAATAGAAATTTCCCCAACTTCTCCAAATTCCTCATCACCTTCAAAAACAATATTCACTATATTACACTTAGCAATAAATACTCTTATTTTATTTTGGTGCACGTACTTTTTGCTACCATCCGCCATCTCAACTAAGACTCTATCACGCACTTTCACTTTTCAAGATAATTGACATTCTAGACATGATTTACAGAATTTTTTAGCTTCTTTAGCCATACCTTCCCAATAAAAAGCTTGCCTAATCCTCTCTAAGGTTTTCTTTGCCGCGTGATGCTCTCCCTCATTAGAAACATGCGCTGACTTTAAGATTCCTTCTCTTTTGACTTTAGGCTCTACTAATTGCTATAACTTCTTCTACAAATTTATCTTTATGATACAATAAGTCCTTTTCAATATAATAACCCCTTTATCAATTTTAGCTAATTCCCAAGCTCTCTCTAACTCTACATTCCAATTGGGATTTCTTAAATATATCTGAATTGCTTATCGAAACATTACCATTTCCCTCTACTTCCGTCTTTTCTACATTTTGACCTTGTAAATTTCCTGATCTCGTTGTTATTGCGTAATCATTACAATTATCGCTACTTCTATCTTTCTTTTCACTTGAGTTTTCAATACTAATTTCCGAACTTTCTAATTCTTGGGACTCTACTAATGGCTCCTCGCGATTGACCCCTGACAACTCATTAATCACTTCAGGATGTAAAATCACCTGCTCATTAATATTATCTGTCACCGCGCAAAGTACTTCCTGATGAATTATATTAGTTTGTCCGAATTGCGGAATAGCTAACGGTGATTTAACTGCTTCACCAAATAATCCTTGTAAATAAATACTACCTGCTCCTTTTAATTTCTCTTCCGGTACCAAATCTTTATGAATAACACTACTTTCACATCCAGAATCAACCAATCCTTTTGCTTTTTGCCCATTTACACTAACTTCAATTTTCTCGAGTTTATTTAACTTCTCACCAATAACATTAGTTCTCTGTCCAGCCTTTGCCGATATCCTTGCCACAATAGCTCCCATAGGTAACTCTTTATTTCCTTTCACGACAATATTATTTACACCAGCTTTCTGTTCACGCCCTTTACTACCATTATTATTTCCCTCATTACCCACTTTATTACAAAAACGTTGGTAATGACCTCTTAAACCACATTAAAGCATCTAGGACTATATCTCCTAAACTCAGTTTATCTATCCAAAAAAGAATTAATCTCATTAGTCCCGTTTTGCCTCCAATTACCACTAAATTTACTATCCTCCCTCGATCTCACTTTTTCACTGTTTACATACCTATCTTTACCCTTAAAACTTTTATACGTAACGGCATAAGACTTATGTTTAGCGTCAAAATAATTGTCACATTCTTTAGCAATTTTGGAAGCTTCTAACCATTTACTCTGCTGAGTTAACCCAATATATGATGCGGTTTCTTCATCTAACGTGTTTAATAACTTATCCGTAATTATTAACTGGTTGACCTTTTCATATGAGTCAGCACCCCTAATCTTACAATAATTTTCCCATGATGCTATTAAGCGCGATACAAATAATACATGAGTTTCATTCTGGTTTCTCCTAGCCTTCTTAAAATTTTCCAAACACGCCTTCGGTGTCGGCTCATGTTCCCTTAGAACTAACTCCTTTAATTCCTCATAACTCTCAATTTGTTCCCTAGTGGTATAAATTAACAAATTATCTGCCTTATCTCCTAACATATTTAGTAGAATTTCGGCCTTCTGGTTTTCCGGTACATTTTTAGTTTGGAATGCCCTTTCTAAACTGTTGAAAAATAAATTCCATCCCTCAGTCCCTTCTGGTACTTTGATAGACAGAGTTTTCTATGTTACTTTCATTATTAGATTCCCTAGACCCATTAGAGTTATTTATCGAACCTTGTACCCTTAGCCTCTCCATTTCTAATTCATGTTCCATCCTCAATTTTTCAGACCTCTCTTCTCTTTCTAACTTTTCCCGTTCAACCCTTTCTTCTCTTTCGCGCTCTAATTTTTCTTGTTTTTCTAACCTTTCGCGCTCTAATTTTTCTTGTTTTTCTAACTTTTCGCTCTCTAATTTTTCCTGTTTTTCTAACTTTTCGCGCTCTAATCGTTCCGCAACAATAGTGTTAGATAATTCCATAATAGTCCCCTCGTCATATTCATCGCTGTCCATTATCTATTTCTTAAGCTGAAATCTGGTATCATCTTCCGTGAATTCAACCCCCAATTCTTCGGCTATTATCTGACGATCCACCCTTTTTAGTTTCAATAAGAAAGCCATAACTTCACCGATTACTGTTACTCCTCTACAATAATATTTAAACCTACCAAATTAATATTTCCTAAATTTCTACTTTAGCACAGTTACCTACACTTATTATACTAATTAATATCTTTTAGATAATCGATATATTATATTTCAAATTTAACCTACTGTGTAACCTGATTTTCCTCAACCATTAATATCACACAATTTACTTCCAATAAAAAAAAAGGTAAAACAATAATTTCGACTTGATTACTGTGCAATACAGATTCCAATTTATACATTAGATAATAACATACGATTTACATAACAATACTGATACGTTGCAAATTGAATAAAAGTATTGATGCCAATAGAAACATCCACATAAAGAAAAATTGTATGACATACACATATAAATTTCTACAATTATCCTCAATAAAATATTTCCAAATTCAATACTGGTTCTCACACTTAAAACAAATACAATCAAAACCTTCACTTTTTTTTTTTCCACTGTGAGACATTTTTTTCCGAAATTTACTTCTAGCCAATTAAAATTCTAAGCAAATGTTCATTACTCGTTTGTTATCAACTCTTCAAACTTAAAACAGTATTGCTCCATTTAAATATTACTTTAAAAATAATTTATATTTAAGTAAATTCAATTATTCCTTCCAACTATTATTAACACAATGCATTAATTTTTTCACTAGCATTATTAGTAAAAAAAATAGAAAATCAATATTAGTATAAGTTATTATGACCTTTTCTTAAAAAAATAGTAAATATGGCTATTAATATCTCCTACCTATCTGAACACAATTATTTGATTGCACATAAATTATCTAGACAATTTATCTTAAATTACTATCAATTATACAACAACAAATACATTTGGTTCGAGAATGTCAGCAGACAGAAATGATCAAAACACCTTACCTTATACTTTATCTGCTGGGGTACTCCGCTGCTCACACGTAGTTTCACGATGAATTCAATTTTTCACACTTTAAAGTCACTTTGATGATATTCAACACTCGGGCTGCAATACACTGTAATTTGATTCACCGTAGCGATGATAGGGCGAAAACACTATTTCGGTTCGCTGTAACGACGATAGGACACAACACTTTAGTTTGGTTCGCTGTAACGATGATAGGGCACACACACTCTGTATTTCTACTCGAAGCTTGATTTTTCTCTCTCTAAAATTCCGCTCGACGATCCGGCATTTCCACGCAAGAATTCCAGTGGGTGCTCCGGCACTAACACACTGCAACAGGGCTCGCTGGTCACTAGTCTGAGACGATTGTATCCCGTCGCTGCCATCAATTTGTCGGCGTTTCCTCTTAGTCCGCACAACTTTGAAGAAATTCCGTGCTATTTATGTACTGTCACCACCGATATGATTACGTGATATCGGTCACGCAGTGAGAGGATTGTTTAAATGAAAACCAACGCTTTCAATTAACTAAATTAACAGTTTATTTACACACTATTTACACAATACAAAACACTATTTACATTTAAAACTCGGATGTAGGTGATCCGGTTCAACATTAAATTAAATACAGTAAAGCTGGCTGTGTACTGTTAAAACTACATTATATCACTCTCACTCTATACGCGTTAAATTAGCTTTTCAGGAGATCAATCTCAATCTCCCAACACATGGGCTCTAAGCCTAAGCTCTGCGAGCCTCACTCAATCATACGCTCTATCTAAGAGCTATCCACAGGAACTCACCTTGCACTTCGCGCTGTAGGCTCCAACTGCCACGCTCTGTGCCAAAAACGACTGCTTTCCGCACCCTCTGCTTTTACTCAACGTAACCCCCCAGGGTTTCTACCAGGCTGGCATTCCAAGATCTTTTCCTCGTTCGTGGAATGCCTTTGTCTCCCCATCTTCAACAGACATCTCAAAAGGTCGGGCACACCCCTCTCCAACCATCTTTTTTCCTCTTCATTCCATCTGTACATTTTCACCGGCTCAATCCAGTTTCAGATAAGGAAAGAACGTTACTTTGAAATTCCAGTACACAGGCCATACAATATATAATATATTAAGACAAAAATAATATAGAATGCTAGTTCTAATAGCAGGTGTTTCTCAGAACCTGACAATAATTAAAAAAGTCTTTGTAGAATGTTTGCAGTTTTTTTAATATTACTGTAATTAGACGCGTTAAAATTTTATAAATATTGAGAAGTGTTTTGAATTAACGAGTTTTGCATTTGCATACCATTTACCTAGACTTTTAACAAATTTTCTTTAATAAACCTTACCTAGTTCTTGTGAATGAATCGCACAAAAAAATTTAAATCTATCCAATAACTTTGAAATAATTTAACATTTTTGACAGTATACATTTATTATTTTTTTAAGCTTTCAATGCATATGAAGGTACACTGTTATCGCAAAATAAATTAAACGGATTACAAATTAAAAAATGACATCTTCTAAATATTTATCTAAGCTTTAGAGTTGTAATGAAATACGTTTAGAGGTATAAATTCCTATGTGTTAATATTTCCCGGAGCATTGTGTCAATTTGGCCTAGATTAAATAAACATGTTTTAAACCGGAAACTTTAATTAAATAATCGTTTTAAATTTGGAACAAAGAGGCAAAGCAAAATATTTTAAATAATTTTTCTGCTTCAAAACATTGTTTTTTGCTGTAGAAGATATTGATACAATGCTCCTAAAGACATTGGTAAATTGGCATTTATGGTAGAGGCGCTGAAATGCACCGAAATTGCTAAATTAAATTAGATATTCAAAAAGAATATTATTAAAATGTTATATTTAAATTCTGGGAAATGAATTTACCGCCATTACTCTGATAAATTTGGTTTCATTGTGAGAAGTATTTCAGATTATAGAAACTAAATTAATGTATTGGTCTGATTAATATCATTCGTATGTTTTGATAAATGCAGAGTAAATGATAAGTAAACTATATCAAAATATCCTTCTTTCTTTAAATAATATAGCTCAAAATAAATTATTCTGTGACGATTATTTAAATGTTAAAAATATGCCGTATTTTCTTACTTACTAAATTATATTTTGTTTGGGGAAAACTAAATAATTTCATGTCTTCACGTCAGAAAATGCATCACTAGAGAAACCTTTAACAAGTTTCGCTTTGCGAAGTTTTAAAGATTAATCGTACGAGAGGCTAGAGAGGTAATTTATAGTTATTAACGCAATCTAGTTCATTTCTTTTAAGTAATATTTTTTAATACGGAAGACATAGAGCTATTGTCCTTATTTAGTCAAACTGTCAAGTAAAGAGAAAGAGTAATTAAAATTAAATCAGCTACATAATTAAAAAGTCTTTGTAGGACGTTTTTTCTTTTTTTAATAATATTATAATAAGAAGCGTTGTAATTATATAAAAATGGTGTTCATTAAATAGTTTGTATGGTATTTACATACCCTTTTTCTGGTCATTTTTGAAACTGCATTAACCCGTGAACTCCAGACTAGTGCAAATTGGCACTGCCAAAATTTCAAATGTCCGCGTATTTTGTAAGCTTGCTTTCATTAATTTGCTACTTTCATTAACAAAAAGAATTTTTTTTAATAAAAATAAATATCACAATGCTTTCTTCATTAAATTTCGTATAGAAATCATGTGCTATATTTTATTATCACTTTACTGCCAACAAAATTATACGCAGTGGTATTTTTGAAACCATAAATCGCGCTAGTGTGAAGTGCTTGGGTATTGAAATCAGGTCAAATCTCTTCCAAACTGATACATAAAAATCAAGGGGCATAAAATCTCGGTCAAGTTCGTGAATGGACAAAATCGGACCAAGGGGGTGGAAATAGGGAGGAGTTTTGTGAAAACAGAAAAAAACCCATAACTTCTTAATTTTTGTACATATCAAATCAGTTTAAAGTTTTTATTACTTCTAAAAATAGGACCAAAAATTTACGTATCACAGATTTTTGATAAAATTAAAAATGGGCTCAAGGGGCGCAAAAAATAGGGTTTTGGGGAGAAAAAAATTCATAATTTCGTCAATTCTCAAGATATCAAATCCAATTAATTTTATTATACATCTCCTTAATATTATCTACAACTTTTGTATTCACAAGTTCTTGATAGGACCAATTCGTACCGCAAAAAAAATTAAAAACGAAAGCAAAAAAAGGGGGGTGAAGAAGGAAAATTTATATAACTCCGTCAATTCACAAGATATAAATTCCCCATCAATTTATCATATATCTTCTTAATATTGTCTTCAACATTTATATAGACACGTTTTTGATAGGACCAATTCTTACAGCATAAGCAAATTAAAAATACATAGCGGTTGAAGAAAATAATCATCTTATTACGAATGTCTTCAAATCCAAACTGCTTATTTTCTTACTTATTTTTAAATTAATTTTTGCTCTCAAACGTGTCCAATTGATAGATTCTCTTCTTCAGAAACTATATAATGTACCGTAATGATCGATTTTTTGTTAGAGGCAGAATATATTTTTAAAAATTATGTCAAAGTGAGCATTTTGAACAGAATTTCCCGAATCGATTGTGTTAGAAACGAAAAATATTGCCCTACTGAGAAAATAATTGTTTATTAATCAAGTTTCAATTAATTGAAAGAAAAATAAAAACACAGGTCGCTTATAAACCTTTTCAAAAATCACGTCAGCAAGTTTCGTATTTTTTCTATTAAAAATTAATCTAAAAATGTGCCAGAAAATTTCGAGTTGTTGAACATGGAAAAGTATTTTTTTTTTAATACCGCCTTAACATGATTCTGATAAAACCAGCTATTATATAAAAATGAAATAAAAATTCGTCAAAAGCGGCCGGATAAAACTGTTAAAGTGGATTTATATGTAATCATGATTTAGTTTTTGTTGGTGCAATTAATATACTTAACTTCGAAATCTACCTCCGCCTGTAGGCCAGGCCGGCAGGGATTTTTTTTTTTTTTAGGGGGGGGGGGGGGGATTCGAAATTCTCACCAGTAAGATTAAATAGTTATTATTGTTTTATAAGATAATAGATATTCCACAAATAAAATAAAATTGCTATTCAAAAATTCCCGGTGTGAATTCCAACACTAGTGAGAAGTCGGTCGATTAGTGATGACGTCACACTCGTGTCTTTGGCCTTAAGTATTTCGATGGCAGCAGACTGAGATTAAGTTGGATTTTTGAAAATTCCTGATTCCTGAAA
This sequence comes from Maratus speciosus, assembly GCA_963932465.1. NCBI lineage: Eukaryota > Metazoa > Arthropoda > Arachnida > Araneae > Salticidae > Maratus > Maratus speciosus. Next base: position 67,471,626 of record OZ010787.1, on the reverse strand, counting down.
GAATATCAAAGTACTTTGGATATTCTTACTGGTACCTTTCTTCAGAATTTAATTCATAGCCAAGTGATATTTACGTAAGAAAAGGGGAAAATTAAAATAATTAAAAAAACTTACTTTAACCCCTTAACGGTCGCATTAAATTACGGTTTAAAAATTCAAATTGCTTATTGGCACCACATTTTTGAAAAAGAGATATTCACTTTATTTAATGACAGGTAAAATAATACCATAATAAAGCTAACTTCACTATTTTATAAAAGTGGTGGGAATCAGAGAAATCTGAATAATCTGAATAAATGACACAGCCCGTGAATATGATGGGAGCGAGAATTAAGGGGTTAATTGATATTTTCTGTCTTGCAAAAAAAAAAAAAAAAAAAAAAAAATCTAATAAATTGTGAAGTCTTTTTTTTTTTCGTGTAATTTACGAAACACCGATATCAATTTTATTTGCTTCAATTTTTTTCGTCCGCTCTTTAACAAGGTTTTCTTGGCGGGTGAAGAATGTTGATTTCGGAAAAAAAGTCTCGTACCTCTAAAGCAGATACTAATTTTCCAGTCAAATTTATGCATTTTTCAAGTAACACCTTTTCATTTGCCAGCTCCTCGTCCTCATTCTTTTGAACTGATACCAGCGTTATAGGTGGTTCTATTTAGTACAGCGTCAGCGATATCGCTGTCCGCTAATCCATTGCTTTCGATCTCGAAGTTTTTAATTCGTAAACAAATGCCATTTTTCTATTCCCGAAAGTTTGACGTGAAAAAAAGAAGGGGTGGGAATGATTTTGATACCGGATTTTTTTAAGTTGTCGGATTTTCAAAGTCACGCTGTATATCTATACTTTTCAAATAATTTTGAAACCTGTAACAGTATTCGCAGGGGAAAAAATATATCAGTTTTGAACGTATTTGAATGAAAAACACTTTTCAAACACTGAGTGAAATACAAAAAACAAAATTAATTAAAATGAAGACTTTATTTATTTATTTATTTACAAATAACGCATAATTCCAAAGAATAACAATCATAGAATAACATTTTATTAAGTATTCATATAATGCATTTTATTAATTTCTGTTAATTTCTGTTTTGTGTTATTTTTTAATAAGAAATTTTATCATAAAATAAGGTTAAAATATGTTCTGAATAAAATTACATTGTACCTTTAAATAAGGGTAATCTCTTTTGCAACAATTACAAATGGATTTAACATTGATAGTTCCAAAATTGAAACCTTTACATTTCCTTGACTATTTGACCGAATGACTTCCGCTTGGTATCCTATGTTAAAATTAACCGGAATAGCTAAATACGATGTCAAAAGTGTGTTTTCCTATTGAAAATTTTAGAATGAAGAATGATCCCTTATGCTTATTTTTTTAACATAAATTAAAAGAAGACATAATTTCCAGACAAATGGTTATTTTCGTCGTTTTATGGGACAATTTGGTGATTAAAATGCATGGGCTGTTCTTTTTGGGGGCCGACTACATATTTCACCCGAAAAGCTGACATCTGAATCTGAGAAGATAATCGTGAATATAGTTTATTTGAAGGTGAAAAATAAATAAAAATTACATACTATACATCATACTTAAATGTTTTAATATTTTTTGGTTTCCAGATCTTTCTTTACTACCTTAGGACACAATATCAAAAGAAAAATATCTAGAGTCACTCCACTCAACTTTCCGAATACTGGTGTATGTGCCCACAAAGTAAAAAAATGAAGAGTGGAATTTTTATAAATCTGAACGGAATTGGCTGGATTCGAACTCTGGGCACCTCCCTCTCTCGTTTTGAAACAAACATGTGCACAACGAGTGCTAAATTACATAATCGGAATATGTATTCCTTATATTCTGTTACTCTCTTTCTTCATGATTTATTCTAAAATATAAGTCGCAAAAGGGTTTGAATATGGTTTAAAAATGGATTAAATAGCTACTACTGAGGTCAATTTTTACGAAACTCTGCGGTTCTTGTGACAGTAGTTACGGGACCATATAGTCCGGAACCCAGTGATATCGAAAGCTCCGTCATCGCGAAATTAAAAAAAAAATTATGTAAATCGATAGTAAAAAGTCACACAAACAAAATTAGTTAGGCATGACAAGCAGAAAATAAGTTAAGTAAAATTAATTATTATTAAAATGCTGTAATGATTTACAGTTTTCACGGAAAACCGACACTTGGCTAGCGTCCAGACGCGAAATAAAGACCATCGGTAACAATTCAAAGCAAAATAAATGTGAAATTTTATCAGTGGCCCCCTTCTTAAAATAGGTATGACAAACTTTTCCGCCCGAATAATGTTTACCGTGCCAAGTTTTTCTAACAGAGCACAAAATTTTCTATAAAATGCTCTAAGAGTCAAAATCCGCAATGACGGTAAAATATTACAGCTTTTTTTATAATAATTATAAATTAATTAAATAAAAAGTGTTACTTAATTAATTAATTGTTATTAATTAATAATTATTAATTATTAATTAAAGTAATAATTTATTAATTAATAGTTAATTAATTAAATGAAAAGTGTTACAAATTCTACAATTAAATGAAGTTATTGTGGATTTCGCGATTGAAATATTAAATAGAAATTTTCTAATCTGAAAAACTAGTGCCAGATTCCCCTGGTAATTACAAGGAGTGCATGAACTTTGCTTACTCTGTTTCGAAAGTAATAGGCAGATTTCGTAAGAAATACTACTAATTACATTCTCTCCTATGTTGGAATTTCTGAAAAAATTTTGCAGAGCTACACCTATCATGGCACCTAGAACCCAAACCCACGCCCAGTTCAAAACTTTAGATGCATATATATCTATCTATACATATCATCTTTTTATGGACACGATAACTTCCATAATACTGCACAAATCTCTTCCAAACTGATACATAAAATCAAGGGGCAGAAGGTTTCGGTCAAGTTCGTTAATGGTCAAAACCGGAGCAAGGAGGTAAAAATAAGGAGTTTTTTCTGAAACCCGAAAAAATCCGATAACTTCTTAATTCTATTACATATCAAATCAGTTTAAACTTATTACTGATTCTAGGAAAAGGGCGAAAAATTGTTGTATGACAGATTTTTGGTATCATTAAAAATTGGGCTCAAGGGGTTCAAAAATAGGGAAAATAGGGTTTCAAGAAGAAAACAATTCATAACTTCGTCAATTCACAAGATATCAAATTTACTTAAAATTAATATAAATCTTCTTAATCTTACCTACAACTTTTACATTGACAAGTTTTTGATAGGACCAACTCTTACAGGAAAAAAAGGCGGTATGTGAAGAAGAAAAAAATTCATAACTTCGTCAATTCACAACATGTCACGCCCGCTTAAATTTATTATAAATGAGGGCGTGAGTTTCAAAACTCGCCTTATCCAAAATTTAAAAAATCGATCTATTCTATTGGTAGACCTGCACCGAAAAAACACTATATTATGTAAAAAAAAAACATTTTTATCCTTTATTTATGCGTTTTAAAAATATTGGTTTGGTTTCAAAACTTGCCTTAACAACAACAAACTCGCCTTAACTCGCTAGTTGCAACAAAACTAGCTTTATCCCTGCGCATGCGTGCACCAATGGACGACTAGCTAATCAGCTACTATCACAGTAATGTTCCTTCATTTCTCTGCGACCTGTTGCTAATTTCGTTTAAGGTTTTCATTAGTTCTATTCATACAAACTAATTAAATAAGTTTTACAGCATGTCTTATGTATAAAGGACACTGAATAAACTCTTGCATTTTGTGAGCGAAGGGGAAAATGAGAAAAAGAAATACGAACACATGGGCTAGTAAAGAATACACATAAAAGAAGATTAAAATGTAAGTTCAAAACGGAGAATCGTTTTCTATATTTCTTACTGTCAGAAGGTGTTAAAAGATTTAATTTTTAGTCTCGGGCATAAACCTAAGGCATTTTCGGCCCTCTCAAAATGCACTCACCAGAAAGAGAACCTGGAATATTCAACTCTCTCAATGCAAGATGTATGACGCTTCCACCAAGCTTGTTCTTTTTTCAAGCAAAGCCAAAACTGCATAAGATAACTTTATTTCGAAGTTCACATCTCAAACATCTCGTTCAAGAAACTGTCCAGGTTTTTTTCCTTCAATGAAACATCCAGGAAAGTAAAATTTTCACCTTGGAAGTTTTTTTTAAATGCATCTCAAAAGTGCGCTTTCAAAGGTATTAAAATAAGGTACTATATAAAAACTAAGAAGCATGGTCATCTTCAATTTTGTGGAATTTTATTTCGGAAGATTCTCGGAATATCAAAATTCACAGTACAAAAGTTGTGCTAGAGGCCTCTAAAAACCGCACTTTCTTCTTAAAAAGAAGGTGGGAGAAGTCCTTGTGAAGTAAGAGAAATTTGTCCACACATTGTTGAAAAAAAATTTTGATTTCGACTACGGAGGTGCTTGCTTTCTATAAAAATATTAGTCCTAAGGCATTAGAACAGGAGGAGATGGTTGAGGAGGATCACGATGATATTCCAGAAGAAAACTCAATGAGTTAATTGTTTAATTTTTTTTGTATATTTTGTAAGCACATTATATTATATATACAAGGTGGTCATAAAGAAACTTTGCCGATATATGGAACTCTAGCGGCCGGTCCGTTTAACCGATTGAGATGAGATTTCAGATATAGTTATTCAGAGGTATGAACTCGGGATTCTGTGAACGGCAAAAATTGGCGCTCACGGTTATGGTTATAGGTACAGAAACTTGAAATTTTCGAATGGTAACGCCCATTTTTTTTTTCATCGCAAAATGCTCAGCGCATGCGAAAACCCTAAATAGCGCTGGAACGATACGTGTATTGCAATAAACGGACGCGTTATGCACGCACAAAAAACAGCTCTCCGAACGGCCAAAAAATAAACACGATCGGGGGCGCACGGAGGAAATTTCCATATGACAGAGGCAAGAATCCGTGTTCTACGCTGACTATCTGGCGAATGGCGTTCTGTGATTGGTGTCTTGCCTCTGTCATATGCAAATTTCCTCCGTGCGGTGCGATCGTGTTTTTTTTTTTTTTTCCCGTTAGCAGAGCTGTTTTTTGTGCGTGCATAACGTGCCCGTTTATTGCTATACACGTACCCTTCCAGCGTTATTTAGAGTTTTTGCATGCGCTGAGCATTTTGCGACGAAAAGAAATGGGCGTTGCCATTCGAAATTTTCGAGTTTCTGTACCTATAACCGTAACCGTGAGCGCCAATTTGATGCCGTTCATAGAATCCCGAGCTCATACCTCTGAATAACTATATCTGAAATCTCATCTCGATCGTTAAACGGACCGGCCGCTAGAGTTCCATATATCGGCAAAGTTTCTTTATGACCACCCTGTATATATAATATAATGTACTTACAAAATATACAAAAAAAATTAAACAATTAACTCATTGAGTTTTCTTCTGGAATATCATCGTGATCCTCCTCAACCATCTCCTCCTGTTCCCATCTCCTCGATCGGTTAAACGGACTGGTCGCTAGAGTTCCATATATCGGCAAAGTTTTTTTATGACCACCCTGTATATACATAATATTATATATAACATAGATTATGTTACATTGTTTTAAAAATAGTTATTTTAATCATAAGCTATTTATGATAAGTTTTATTTTATTGTTGATAAGTTTGTCTTTTTTATAATAAAACGTAATACTAAATTTTAATCATACTTATTGCTCTCGTAAGGTTTATTTTTTAATCCAATATATTATCATCCTATGACAAAAAATCGAATCTATTAATTTCTTTCCGCAAGTATGATAGACGATTGGCAACAAAACTCTTCTTATCCATAGGTTAGCAACAAAACTTTTCTTATCCGAAACTTTTTCCAGTTAATTAATTTAATTAATTAAAGTAGATTTTCCAACTTAACAAAATGATATCATAGAGAAACTAGTTATAAGTATAAAAACAACTGAGGTATTCGATGCACGGGGCCGCAGTTACAGGTTTTTCGCGATTTCCCAAAATTTGATATTTTGGATAAGGCGAGTTTTGAAACTCACCTCCTCAAATCGTCTTAATATCATCTGCGATTTTTATATTGACAAGTTTTTGATAGGACCAACTCTGATAGCAAAAAAATAAATAATAATAATAATAATAGGGTTGAAGAAAAAAAATTATCGTATTAACAGGACTCTGATAAAACCAACTCTTACATAAAAATTAAATTAAAAACACGTCAAAAGTGGCCAGATAAAATTGTTAAACTGGGTTTATCTCTAATCTTGATTTAGTTTTTCTTGATGTAATTAGTACTTAACTTCGAAATCTAGCTGTGCTTGTAGGCCGAGCCGCAGGTATTTTTTGTGACATTATGACAACATTAGAATCTTCAACTTTTTTGCCTGAAAGTCGTTCGCCACCACAAATTCCAAATGGTAGTCTTCGCCATTTTTAATGGTAAAATTGCTGTCATTAACCCTTACTATAACAAGGGCGGGTCTACTGAGGACCCCAGAATGTTATTTTTTTGTGATCCTACCGTATGTATAACAACAATTTTACTCCTGATTTTTCTATGCGTCCACAATCGGATTAATGTAAATAATGTGTAATTTTACATTTGTAGTAATGTGTAATTTATCAGCATGGTCTGCTCTGAATGTAAATGTTTTATGTGTGAGAAACACAAGAATACAACCACCACTGTGACATGTTCTAAAGACTGTAGCGATGGCAACATATAGTGATGCATAGTTAGTTTTGTTATCGTAGTAAAATGATATAACCTTTTGTAAATGCACTCACTGTAACAGATTTATTGACTAACTACTTTTAATATGAATGAATTTTTTTTATAAACCCGGTTGTACCCTTACTAGAACACATTCCTTCTGAAATAAAAAAAAAAACATAATTTTGATAATTTACCCATTAAACAGTTAGAATTTAACGGTAAATATGAGAGATGTTTAGTTTTAGCTGGGGCTTTCAGAAGACCTCCAACTTGGTAAAGTACGTTGACAAGGTGTGCTTGGTATATTAAAGGTTAAATATGTGAAATATTTCTATTCTAAAATAATGGTAACTTAGTATCCGCGGAACACAGTTTAAATTCCTCTAATCTGCATTCATTTAAATTTGAAAATTTCGACACTTTTAAAATTTTACAAACAATTTTGTTGAAAAAATTAGGATTTTTTTTCTTTAAATTAATATAACATTAAGTTGGATTTTTTTTTAATTTTAAACTCATATAAGACATGTAACTTTTGTGTAGAAAATAACGCAGTATAATGCAAAATAAAAATTAACGTTTCCCTTTTTGTGATCTTTACGATTATATAAAAAACTTTACTTGAAAAATATTATATTTATTCATAAAATCTGTTGCCTGTTCTTTGAAAAAATAGAAGTGTGAGAGGAGGACAAATGAAGGCGTAAAAACGCAAACTTCAGAAAATTGATCTGAGGAAAAATATACATAACTAGCTTATTTAAAAATGCATTTACTTACAAAAATGTATTAGCTGTTAACGTTGTGATTACTTGAATAATTCTTTAAGCACTTGTGTAAACATATAAATATCGAATTAACTTAGAAAATTATAGTATGCTTCTTTTTTAAGAGTTATTATTTATTAATAAAGTATGCTTCTTTTAGTTTGAAAAAAGAGAAGATAGAAGGGAACAGAAAAGAGAGACTTATTAGAAATTGTATATGAATTTTCAAAAAACGGTGCATAAATAATTTGCTTAACACGTTCACGCCGCCGAAGTGGGTCACACTCGACTGACTCAGAGCTGGCAAGTCTCTGGCCTTTTGGATACCAGTATTTTAATACAGAAAATGTTGTTTTTCTTAATTAGAACAATTGGGCGATTTAAAGGAACAACATTTTCTCTAAAATAACAGTGGTGTGCAAAAAGCCGGAGACTTGATAACTCTGAGACAATCGAGTGTGACCCACCGCGTCGGCGTGAACGTGTTAAATATGTGCATAAAAATGAGTGAATATTACGATTACGATTACTGAAAAAAAATTATTACACAGTTCTGCAAAAAAATAATTTTTTTCTGCTGTATGGGATCTTTTTTATTAATTTTTATGTTTTTTGGAGTGCTGGATCCAAAAATAATCTTAATTTTCCTCCATTCCGTACAACATTGTTGCAAAACATAGGGAGTTTACATTAGAAAACCACAAATGCGATTAAAAATAAATCAATGTTTTATTACAAGTAACTATGGTCCAAATTGTACTTTCCCCCTTGCTTACACTTTGCATTTCAGTAGATGTTGTGTGAATCGTAGTACAAGCTTACGTCTGTGAGTAACTTTTTTTGTTCGTTTCTCAAATCCCTCACATTTTCTATTTGTATTTCTCTTGAGTGTCAATCTTAGAAATATGAAATTATAGTACGGTATCATTATTGGATATGGTTTATTACTCGAGAATAAGATACCCGATTTCAAGTTAAGAAGGGAAATTTGACCCTTAATTAAACTAAAAACATGAGTTTTGTGAGAAAACCTGACGTGATGGAATTTTCAAAATATTTTTTCCGATTTCAGTGAGTAAAAATCTATAAGAAACAGTTAATAAATTCTATGCAGGTTTTTGGTTGCAGACCTGTGTTATTATTTTGATATTTATATCAGTTTACCCACGGCTTGCAGCATTGATAGATTGTTCAACCTTTGTTACCCCTATTGCAAATCAAATATCCTCGTGGTAGATTCCTTTAACATATGCAATAGAAATGAAAATAAAGATTATCGTTTTAAAATGATGGAAGAAAGATAAGAAATGGTTAGGAACACTACGAACCGTACTTTACCTCATAAACGTTTAGAGCAACTTACTTCATAATCTGATTTCATCAGAATAATATAGCCTTTAATGACACATGATTGATATTATTAAAATAACAACTCTTATGGATAGTGCGATGAATTTTTTTCCTTTTTTGTAAAGCTCAAAATTCAATAAATTGAACGGGCTTTTTTGTTTGTTTGTTTACAAATAATAAACAATCCCCAAAAATAACATTAATTAAAAATGATCTTCGTAAATATTCGTATTTTGTTAAATAATGAAATATTCTCATAAAATAAGTTAAAAATGTGTTACGATTAAAACTACTTGAAGCAATGCTTACACTTCATACATTGCCTTAGATGTTGTCTTGACTTTAAAAAACATCATACATAACCACCTCTGATCCCGATGAAGTTTGAACTTTTTTTAAATTTCCTTTCAGGTGACACATTTTCTATTTTTTGCTTTCTGAGGTACAGTCGGCTTAAAAAGAGAGTGAATACTCCCATAGATTTTAATCTCCAAATTATCACAGTAAAAACGGAAATAGCCGTTCAACAAGAAAATATGTATTTTTGCCATTTTATGTTTAAAAATAAAAATCGTAAAGGGTTGTCTGAAATTTTCAATACGAACACCAAATTTTGACATTGTATTTGGCTTTTACAATAAATTTTACATTAATATACTAAAATAAAAGTAACTCCGTCAAGTAGTTTAAAAATGTGGGCATGAGTTTCAAAACTCACCTTATCCAGAAAATTAAATTTGGGGAAATCGCGAAAAACCTCTCAACCAAGATTTTACAAAGCCAGAAATACACGATAAAACTAGTTTCTTGGCAGATTGTAGTGTTTTTTCGATGCAGGTTCACCAATAGAGATTACAATCATTACGATTGATAGAGAAAATTCGATTTTTCAAATTTTTGATAAGTCGAGTTTCGAAACGCTCGACCTCAAATTATGAAGAAGCAGAGTTGCCAAGTCTCCAGCTTTTTGGACACCAGTGTTATCTTAGAGAAAATGTTGATCTTTTAAATCCGCTGAATGTCCCAATTAAATTAAATAACATTTTCTGTATTAAAATACCGATGTCCAAAAAGACAGAGACTTGGCAGCTCTGAAGAAGTAATGTTTGAAATTTCTAATGTTAAATTTATATGCAATTGTTGCCAAACAGATTGCAATGTGGTAGTTTTTATGAGTACCCCAAGTACTATTTGATAGAATGAGCTGTAATTTTGGATTAATATAATTAAAATTTCTAAAAATCGATTTCTGCTTAAAAAATAATGGGTTACAATTCATAATATTTTCAAAAAATTAGTTACATGCCATTTTATGAAATTAATTCTTGAAAATATTATGAATTGTAAGTTAGTTTAGTGCGTTTTCATACGTTATGAATGTAGTAACTTACTTTAAAAAAATAACTACGTACAATAATGATTAACATAAATTAGAAAAGTTCAAATGACACTCCAATTTAGTGTTGCCAGGTGTTCCGCGTCAATCAGGCTTCCAAATGCTCTGGACGCCACTAATTTTTTACAGTTTATTTCGCCATCTTCAATCGCAGATAATTCTGCCTTTATATAACGTGAAGGAAATTAATATACTGTTGTCCAGAGCATTTTGAGCACTGATTTACGCGGGACACCTGAAAACACTATTCCAATTCCATCAAGCCCTTTCACAATTTATGAAACTTAAAAACAGAAAGTAAAGATACCACATTTAAGCACACGTGTTAGCTCACAAGACAACATGATCTAATTCCAAAACTGAGTCGCCCATAGAGTGCCTTTGTATAAATAAAAACGCCAGGCATGACAATATCTATCACACTTTGTCTTGATGTAAACTATATCGGAAAATATTTTATTTAAGGAATTTGAATTGTTTTCAATTGAAAAAATTACCATAATTCTTGTTTCAGATTTAAAAATAGTTAGACCCTATTTAAATATTAACTAACTTTTTAATAATAAAGGAACGTTTCGTGAAACGTCGTGAACGTCGTCGTTTTTTTTCGTGATAAATATTCTTGCTTAAATTCTATAATTTTACTAATGAAAAATTAAACACCCGTCATAAGTCCAAAGTCCATTCGTTAAATTATTTCATGAACTTTATTGTTCATTTAAAAGTAAATTTATTATTTTTTTTCTTAATACTGTTTTTCTTTTGATGAACCTCTAGAGTTCTCGTGTTTTCTTGAAAAATGTAACAAAATTTCCCAAGACTGTCTACGGCAGTGGTTCCCAACCTTTTATTGTCCATGCCCCACCAAAGCATCTGTAAAATCAGGATGCCCATTCCCCCCGACTTTGTAACATATATTTGTTATTATTTAAAAGGTGAACTCAATTCAAACATTGGAAGCATAACATAGCCTTAACAATAACTATCAATTTCACATTTTTTAACCTATCTAACAGGTTAATCTTCTGTCACAGATATGTTTTTAACATCATTCTATAAATGCAATGAGGTTGAGTTTTGTTATTTTCCAACTAACCTTAATGTTAAAGAAAATTGTTATATGGCCTGCCTATTTATCTTCACAAAATATCTTGAAGAGACTCTCACATTTATCATTAAAATTTATAACATTGACACTTAATAAATAAGATGAATCAATTTTATACTTAGCATTTGTAATTCATTTACCCAGTAGAGCAAACTTTAATAACATTAAGTAAATTTTCGAGATAAAGACCTATATGAATAAAAGATAGATTTTACTTTGTGTATGTTTGTAAGCGTCGGATAGGGAAATCTATCGTACGCAAATGTCTGCAATTCTGGTTCCGAATAGACGAAGGCTGGTCCATGTGAACCTAAACCTTAGATTTTTTATATTTTGTTATCTTTATATTGAACTGGAATATTCGAGTATTTCTCTGATTTTCTAAGTTCCCCACTGATTTTGACCGACAAATGAAATCAATCTTTTGCCCAATATAGTCAATTTTGTACTCTTTTCGATAAAGTTTATCCGTAATTCATGCAGAGATTATTGAATTTTTCACGATTGTTTAAAAGTCTCCATTCCACGGAAAATGAGTACTTTGTTTTATATAATATAATATCTATTTGATACCTTAGCCATTCAGTATTATATTTTATATCCCCATATGGAGAAAACACTTGGGAATCAATAACAAAATACAGAAATATTAACATTCTACATTTATACTAATTTCTGGAGAGGTTAATAAAACAGAAAAATTTTCGGCAATTCCAGCGAAGATTCAAAAAAAAAAAAAAAAAAAAATCCCCCCGCGTTGGATTTAATAGAATAAACTTTTATCACTAAACCATGTTGCTATGACGATGAAGTTAGTTGAGAAGCGAGAGCACAAAATGCTTTTCGTCCATCTCTGTCAACTCGGCTTTTATATTGAAAATATTTTTTTTCTTTTTTTTTTTTGTAAAGTTCTCTATATGACCCATTTAAAACGAAGTGACGTATTGCAATGAATGGAACGGCAGCTATATATTTTCCTCTACACAAGTTTATTCTGAAGGAATACTACTTCTACCATTTTCCAGCTGCGCATTTAAAACGTATTTAAAACGTATTTAAAACGTAATTTAAAACGTGGCGTATATGATCAAAGTAACGTATATGAACAAAGTGACCTAATAAAAATGAATGGAACGGCAGTTAAATATGTTACTCTACACAAATTTAATCGAAGCACTACTACTTCTACTTCCAGTACCCTAGGAATTATAGACTCTCCCATTTCAAAGTGAAATACTTGAATTAATGGAATGGCAATTCATGAAAATATTCCCTGACGATAGCTGCGGGATTTCAGACCGAAAGTTCTTGGAAATTTAAATAAAATATATATTTTTAAACATCTAACATCTGTATTGTTATTATGTGTCGCCTTTTAAGTGAATTTTTAAGTGAACTTTTAGGTAGCTTTCTTTACAAAAAGCTACCTATTGCAGCCGTTCGGAGGAAAGTGATTTCAAAAAATTTTGGTATATTTTCATCGATCATGACCCCCAGACCCCGAAACCACCCTCCGTTCAAAATTTATATATATATATATATATATATATATATATATATATCTGACCTATGTCACACTGTAACTCTCATATTTATGAACCGATTTGAATGTAATTCGGTGTGTACATAGTACATACCAATGTCTCGACCGAGTTCGTTGGCCAGCTTCATCCGCCATTTTGTTTCAAAATGGCGGCCATTTAAAAATTTTAAAAAAATTTAAAATTTGAAATGTGGTACCAAAAAATTGAAAATGGAAAAATATTTTTTTCTTATGTATTTGATCTTTATACAAAGACTCCGTAGCAGTTTTTGTTTCGTCTATATCTTAAAAAATGGCTGAGTTATAGCATTTTGAATTTCTAGCGAAGCTGACATTTTGAAACGTCCTGAATTTTGTCACGCGATAAAAGGCGTATTTATGAACCGAATTGGATGTAACTTCGTTTATACATAGTACAGACCAATGTCTCGACCGAGTTCGTTGGCCAGCTTCATCCGCCATTTTGTTTAAAAATGGCGGCCATTTAAAATTTTAAGAAAAATTTAAATTTGAAATGTGGTACCAAAAAATTGAAAATTGAAAACATATTTTTTTCTTATGTGTTTGACCACGATAAAAAGATTCGGGAGCAGTTTTTGTTTCGTCTATATCTTAAAAAATGGCTGAGTTATAGCATTTTGAATTTCTAGTGTGGCTGACATTTTGAAACGCCCTGATTTTTGCCACGTGATAACAGACGTATTTATGAACCGATTTGGATGTACCTTGGTGTGTACATAGTACATACAAATAACTCAACCGAGTTCGTTGGCCAGCTTCATCCGCCATCTTGTTTCAAAATGGCGGCCATTTAAATAAATTTTAAAAAAATTAAATTTAAAATGAGATACCAAAAATTTGGAAAATGAAAAAGAGTTTTTTTGTATGTGTTTGACCATAATACAAAGATTCCGGAACAGGTTTTGTTTTGTCTATATCTAAAAAAATGGCTGAGTTATAACATTTTGAATTTCTATTGTGGCTGACATTTTAAAACGACCTGATTTTTGTCACGCGATAACAGGCGTATTTATAAACCGATTTGAATGTAACTTAGTCTGTGCATAGTACATACCAATGTCTCGACCGAGCTCGTTGGCCAGCTTCATTCGCCATCTTCTTTCGAAAGGGTTGCCATTTTTAAAAAGAAATGTAATTTAAAATTTTAAATGAGGTATTAAAAAATTGGAAAATGAAAAAGATTTTTTTTATGTGCTTGGCCTTGATACAAAGATTCTCGAGCAGTTTTTGTTTCTGAAAATTTGTTGTTTTGTTTATATCTTAAAAAGTGGTTGAATTATAGCACTTTGAATTTCTATCATGATTAACACTTTGAAACGATCATGTATTTGTCTCGCGATACCACACATATTCGCCTATTTCGATGGAAGAAGGCATGTGGATAGTATACATCAATATCTCGACCAAGTTCGCTGGCCAGCTTCATTAGCCATCTTGTTTCAAAATGGCGGCCATTAAATTAAAAAATATAGATATTTAAAGTGAGGTGCAAAAAAATTGGAAATTGATAAAGGTTTCTTTCTTAAGTATTTGGCCTTGATATAAGGATTCAGGAGCATTTTTTGTTTGTCTTTATCTTAAAAAATGGCTCAGATATAGCAGTTTCAATTTCTAACGTGGGTGACATTTTGAAAAATCTGATTTTTTGCCTTTGACAGAACTCGTATATATCAACCGATTCCGATGTGAGTGAGCATGTGCGCAGCAATTACTAAGGTCTCGACCAAGTTCACTGTTTAGCCTCATCCACCATGTTGTCTTAAAATGGCAGGCACTTTAAGAAATCGCCGAATTTGGCAGCCAAATATAAGTTACTTTAAAGAAAAGCAGCTTGGATAAAGCTGACTGATTTCGCGAAATTCTCATTCATAATGATTTAGTATTGATAAAAATTAGTATTGAATCTCCTACATTCAATTTCAACTTAATTGAGCTTCGTGTGTTTGAATAATATAAGTTGGCTTTTTTAAAATAAGGAATATGAAAGCTACCTCTTCCTCCCGGCACTGGCCGGAAGGACTTTTTAAAGTTCATATCGCTCACCCGCAAGAAAAGTGACGCATCTCAACAAAAGTACATTTCACAGGAGAGGCAAAAGAAAATTTGTATGATTTTTCTGTGACATGAAATAATAGCGCTTAGCTCTGCAAGCCGGAATAAAAACGTGCATAAAAGTGTAAAACCCTTAAAAATGAAGATATATGAAGAGGTTTGGAGGGTTAGATAAATATACCTCCCCACACAATCCACCCGTCTCTGTGGTCACAAATGAACAAATAGCGTAATAAAGTGATTTTCCGCATAACTACACTTATGAAACGTTTTGTGTAACAAGACACACGATGACAGACCTACTTGTGGAACAAAACTCAAAATGAATTTTTGCCAGATGTGCCACTTTTCTTGCGGGTGAACGATATTATCTAATTTAAACATTTTTTAAGTTAATCTTTTTAACGATTGTGCGTTTTAATGAAATATGCGCTTTAGAGGTCTGCACGGGCCCGAGACCTGTACCCGGCAAGCCCGCAGGCCGGGCCGGCAGAATTAGGACAATTTTTTCAACGGGCCTGCAGGGCCGATAAAAAAAATTAATCGGGCCTATCGGCCCGATATAAGAATTCAAGCAAAGCAGATAAAATACAAGCCATTTTCAATGAATATGATTTTCTCGAGAAGTATAAATGTGCGTCACGAGCCGATGCGAGTTTAACAGCATCAATACAGTTGGTTGGTTTGTTGTGTTTATGCCGGCCAATTATCAACACGTGGGATATAGGCCCTAAGAGGGGAGTGCCTTTCGTGGGGGTCTTTCTAAAGGAACCTAACCCGTATTTATGCTTGGAAAACCAAGGTTCGAAGAAAAACATCAATATAGAAATGTAACATGCCCATCGTAGAGATCGGCATCGTACAGTTACAAGATGTCTGATTCCGAGTTTTTTTTTCTTTTTTCAGCAGACTCGTGCCGGGACGGAACTGGTCTTAATCGATCTCAGAATGCGTAGGACAGTCATTGTGTTTTGTAGTATTAATAGTGATAATGAACTTCTCTTAACAGTATCTTTGGAAATATACCTTAAGGCCTCATATTCACTGCTCAACAATGCGAAACTTTCAGACACATTTTCTGACTCATTTTTAACTATAAAGGCATAAAATTGACAGGCCTGGCTATTGAAGACATTTGGATATGAATAACTTTTTTCATATTTGATAAATTACTTAGAGAGATAACAGTGATTCTTGTCACGTGAGTGTACGTTTTTCTCCTTTCCTGTGCTATCGCTTCCGGAAATTTTATTCAAAACGTTTACTTTGGCAGTATTTTCAGAAAGATACATTGCTTTTATCTATGAAAAAAAAAACGAGAATTACATAGCTTCTGAATAATAATATCTGCCAATCTTACGCGTTTCCGAAAAGAAATGAATTCATAAATGTGTCGAAATGTAACTCCTTTGGATTTCAGAAAAGCCTTAAAAATGGCAGAAATATTTTCACAAACCTACTTTTTATTATACAGCTTCAAAAGTTATCATGTTTTTAATCCTTTATTCTGAACTGCATTAATCTTTTAATGAATCCTTATTTGAATTTTGAAATGTCTGTAGACACGATGACTAAAACACTGTAAGTAATCGCTAATGTTTACTATTGTGTGTTTTCTGTTTTGCGAACATAGTAATCTAAAATATACTGTAAAATGTTCCCATAAATATGTATGCATTAAAAGAATCTTTTTTTGTGGAAATTGTGTCGGGCCGGGCCTGTTTTCACTGATTTTTGTACGGGCCAGGCCGGGCCGAGAACTGTAAAAATGCAAACGGGCCGGGCCGGGCTCGGGCCGAACTTCCAATTTTTACACCGGGCCGTGCCGGGCCTGGAAATTCCGGCCCCTGCAAACCTCTAATGCGCTTTCTAACAAAATTATTTATGCTTACGATTGTGGTTTTAACGATTTATGGGGCACGATCTAAAGTTTTTGTCTAGCAATTTTATTTATTTATTTATTTATTTATTTATTTTGCGTTTTCTTTTATCTTTGAGTTTCGTAAATTGTTCCACCGGCCCGGACTGCCCGACGTTTTAACCCAAGAGCGGACTACGAGCATGTTTCGGATAGATCTCTCATTAGACTGGGGGCCAGACGAGGCTGTATCCGAGGTGAGTTTTTCTCTGAAGACTTCGATAGGGCCTGCCGGGCTACACCAAGCGGATCTGGTAGGCAATAAAAAATGGAAATATTCAAAATTTTACGCCTTTTAGGTAGATTTCGTAAGAAATACTACCTATTGCAGTCTCCCTTATGTTGGAATTTCTGAAATTTTTTGCAGATCTACGCCGACATGGCCCTAGAACCGAAAACCACCCCAGTTCAAAACTTTATATATCTGTCTATCTACCTATCAATCTATCTATCTATGTATATATATATATATATGTATGTATATATCACTTTTTTATGGACACGATAACTTTCGTAACTCTGCACAAATATCTTCTAAACTGATACATAAAATCAAGAGTAGAAAATCTCGGTCAAGTTCGTTAATGGGCAAAACCGGACCAAGGGGGTGAAAATAGGGAGGGGTTTTGTGAAAACCGAAAACAGCCTATAACTTCTTAATTATAATACATATCAAATCAGTTTAAAGTTATTATTACTTCAAGGAAAAGGGCCAAAAATTTATGTAGCACACATTTTTGGTAAAATTAAGAATGGTCTCAAGGGATCCAAAAAATGGGGTTTTAGGAAGAAAAAAATTCACAACTTCGTCAGTTCTTAAGATATCGAATTCAATTAAACTTATCATAAATCTTCTTAATATTATCTACAACTTTTTCATTGACAAGTTTTTGATAGGATCAACTTTTACAGCGAAAACGAAAATAAAAATAGGGGTTGATGAAAAAATTATGGTATTAAGGGTGTACTCAAAACCATACGGCTCATTTTCTGACTCATTTTTAAATTCATTTTCGCTTTCAAACACATCCCAATTGGCAGGTTCTCTTATTCAGAAACTGTATTATGTGCTGTATTTGTCTATTTTTTTTTTTATAAAGGCAGAATATATTTCAAAAAATGCTGTCAAAGTGGGCATTTTGAACCGAATTTCGTTGAAGCGATAGCGCTGGAAACTAAAAAAAATGGTCGTGCTGAGAAAATAATTGTTTGTAAATCAAGTTCTAACTAATTGAACAAAAAATAAAAACACAGGTCGCTTATAAATCTCTTCAAAAAATCACGTCAGCGAGTTTCATGATTTTACTTTTAAAAATGAATCTGAAAAAGTGTCAGAAAATTTCGAGTTGTTGAGCCCGGAAAAATATTTTTTAATACCGCCTTAATATGATTCTGATAAATGAAACTCTGGCAGAAAAATGAAATTAAAAATTTGTCAAAATCGGCCAGATAAAATTGTTAATCTGGGTTTTATCTCTAATCTTGATTTAGTTTTTGTTGGTGAAATTAGTACACTGGTGTGCTTAAGCAACCATCATAAAATGCTAATTTTCGAGCGCGTTAATACTTAAAAGAAAATAATATAATTCGAATATTATGTACTATCCCTACAGCGCAGCTAGTCGATGTGACATCTCCTTCACGTCACACATGGTCACACATGTTGCAGTCACTACGTTGAAACGAAATGTGGGATCTTTCACCGTCTCATTATTCGCCTCAAATAATCATCATATGACGACTCCACTGAGAAGTCACTGTGACCGTTGCTTTTTGATGAGTCATCAGATAAAATTACAATGAGGTCACCCTGTGATTCTCATGTGACTATCATTTGAAGACTCAATTTTGAAGTAATCGTGAGCATTGTATTATAATGAGTTACCATATAATGTCACAGTGAAGTCACGTGGTGACTTTCAGGTGAGCGAGACTTTACTGTGAAGTCACCATTGCGCTCCTTTGTGAAAAGTCGCCTAATAATTTCATTTTCTCTCACTTGGGAACTCGTCACAAAACATGAAGTCTCAAAATGACTGTCACATGTGAGTCACTAGGTGACTTCATTGTAAAGTCACTTGTTGACTCGTCATAAAACAGCAGTCATAGTGACTTCTCAGTGGAGTGACAAATTGAGAGTAAGAATGAGATAAATAAAAGATATCCCATTTCAGTTCTTTGTAGTGATTGTGACGCTTGTGACCATTTGAGACGTCAAGGGGAGTTCACATAGACTGGCTGTGCTGTTAGGGCAGTAGCTATTTTCTACACTTGATGTTTGTAGAATTTTCTTTTGAGTACTCAAGCGTTCAAAAATTAGCATTTTGTGACTGTTGCTTAAGTTTTGCGCACTAGGGTACTCAACTTCGAAATCTACCTCCACCTGTACGCCGAGCCGGAGGGATTTTTGTTTTCATTTTTTTTTTTATTTATTTATTTATTTTTTTTTAATAATTGAAGACCTGAGTGGAAGATGCTATGTACATTATTATTGATGTTCTGTAAATTCCTAAATAAAAATTGATATATATCAAAAGCTTATCTTCAAGACTAATTGGAATCTAATTCAGGACTTGAGAGGAAGATGCTATGTACTAAATTTAATTTTGAGAAAATTGAAAGGAAAGCTTTTTCTTCAAAATTATATTGATTTATTCTCTTTTTGATAGTACGAGGGTGTATCAATAAGATTTTCCCTCACATAGAAATAATTTAGTGAAATTTATGAAATTGCCACATTGTATTAGTCCTTTTCTATATATTCACCGTGCACAGTAACACATTTCTGCAAACGGTATTTCAAAAAGAGGGGGGCGAACGTATTCCAGGAGGCGTGATAATAGACCCAAAGGGGGGGGGCATTTTTCTAACTTTTTCCGACGCCCATATGTGACATATTGTTGGAAAGGCCAGTGATCACTTATTCATATTACGCACTCTCTCCCTCCTCCCCCCCCATATTTGCCCACCGGGGGGCAATAATGATGTCTGCGAAATTTAGAAAAGTGCCCCCCGGAAGGCAAATTTGGGGAGAGGGGCTTTGGAGGTATATAGCATGAATAAGTGGTCACAGGCCTTTCCAACAATATGTCATATGTGGAGTCGTTAAAAGTTAGAAAATTGGATTTAATATCGTGCCGTCTGGAATACAATCCCTCCCCCTCTCTTTGGTTTACTGGTTGCACAAATGTGTTACTGTGCACACTGACTATATAGAAAAGGCCTCATAAAATGTAGCAATTTCATAAATTTCACTCAATTATTTCTATGTGAGCGCAAAAACTCATTGATACACCCTCGTATATGTTAAATATTTTTCTAGATGTCACTAAATCCTCCTGAAAAAGTTTTCAACATTTAATTTTAAAAATTAAATATTATTGATGCTACATAAATTCCTAAATAAAAATTAATAAATATTAAAAATTTATATTCAAAGCTAATTAGAATCTAATTGAATACTTGAGTGGAAGATACTATGAGAGCCTAATTGAAGACTTGAGAGGAAGATGCTATGTACTTAAAATTAATTCAATTTTCAATTTTGAGAAAATTGAAAGGAAAGCTTTTTCTTCAAAATCGTATTGATTTATTTTCTTCTTGATGGCATATGTTAAATATTTTACTAGATGGTGCTAAATCCTTCTAAAAAAGTTTTCAATATTTAATTTTTAAAAATTAAATATTATTGATGTTAGGTAAATTCCTAAATAAAAATTAATAAAGATTAAAAATTTATCTTCAAAGCTAATTAGAATCTAATTGAAGACATGAGTGGAAGATGCTATGAGAATCTAATTGAACACTTGAGTGGAAGATGCTATGTACTTAAAATTAAATTTTGAGAAAATTGAAAGGAAAGGTTTTTCTTCAAAATCGTATTGATTTATTTTCTTCTTGATAGCATATGTTAAATATTTTACTAGATGGTGCTAAATCCTCCTAAAAATGTTTTCAATACTTAATTTTTAAAATTAAATGTTTGTTCCGTTCCGGAAGTATAACCAGCTCCCCCTAGCAAGCAGTCTGTAAAAAACGTTACTAAACTGTTGATCGTCAAAGCATCAACACGTATCAAAAACTCCATCCAAACTACGCGATGGATATTAATTATACTTTGCAATCTATTCGAATTAGTCAAGTTTATGTTTGTGTAAGTGCATTGTGCAGCGTTTACGTGTGAATGGAATCAATTAAAAAGAAATTAAACGTTTGAGTTCCATTATAACAACATTGTGGTCCTAAAGAGCCTGAGAGCTACACTGTAAAAAAAAATGGTAACGTTCCATGTAAAATCCAGGAACGTTTCACCTTTTCTCAAGTTTTCAGAATAATTTAGCTCTTTCCTGTGAAATTCTGGTTTTCTTATCTGAAACGTTCCTGAACCAAAAGTTGGAAACAGCAAAACGCTGCGGCCGCATTTATTATTTTTTTGCTATAATCCGTTGCTCGCGCGCGAGTGTCGAAAAAGAATTCCTTAAATGAATGTAAAAAAATCAATATGGAATGCAAATAAATCAATAGACGACATAATCCTTTACGTCTCTATTGTCAAGACAATTCAGATGAAAACAGAATACCTCCGTGACATCGCTAAGAGATTATATCTCGTACTTGTCTGTGGAATGTTTAAGGAGCAGACCGTGTAAAAAAAATACACCTATTATTTGGATCTCCATTAACCAGGGGACCATCAAACATGATTCTCACCGATTTTGATTAATTTAAAGTATGTTTTAGAGTTCTTATCTCTAATTATTCTTGTGAAAGGATTTCTTCAAATGGGACTTAGATTTTCAGAAGTTAGATGCCGAGGTTTAGCATACGTTTCAAATACCCATTAGTTTGCAGTCATCAACGTGTCTTTCGTGGTGTGGGCGCAGAAAGCTCGCACGCCACCCGTACGGCCCGAGTTCGATGCTACCTCTTGATTTTTTTTTTCTTTTTTAATTAATTTTATATTTTAACACTTTATTACAATTTGATTTAAATTTGACATATATTTGACACTTTGAATTGCTGCAAATTTGAATTTTTTTTTTTTTTTTTTTCGGAAAAAATATACAATTACGTTTAGGTTTTTTTTTTTTCATGAAAATTTATATGTATTTTATCTAACTTGTAAACTAACATAATTACTGACGAAAATCCAAAATATTTTATGTCTAGATTTTTTTTTTCTAATTATTATTTACATTTATACATTTTTATATTTTAAGCAAAGTTCAGAAACAATATATCACATATATATTTACTTTATTGAATTTTAACTGAAAATTTATTTTTTCGTGTAAATTATAAATAATAATTTTGATGTCAATTTCAAAATATTTTTTCATTCTAACAAATAATGATAATAAAGCGAAAATTGTCAACTGGAAATGTAAAAATCGTCTGCGGATCCCGCATGTTGTGAAATGTCAGTAATGTTTTGCTGTCAACAGAAATATTCCTGGTATTTCGCAGGAAACTTACTGGCATTTCTGTAGAAAGTTTTTAACATATACAGTAAAGTTCCAGTCATTTTCAAGAAATGTTTCTTGGAAATAATGGGCAACTCAGCTGCCCATTTTTTCCCAGGAACGTTGCGGAATTTTTTTTACAGTGTACTATGGATAAACTGAATAGATTAAAAGGCACCGTAAAGGCTGCCATCACCAGATTAGAACAGTTTTTAACAGATACCACTGACGTAAAAACAACGAATGTGAGTACATTAAATGTGAAATTAAAAAAGACAGAAGGTCTTCAAAATAAATTGGAGGAAATAAGAGAACAGTATTTTGATATCCAAGAATTATCTGCGCAACAAGTCCAAGAAATAGAGGAGGATATCGACATTGCTAATGAGAGGCTCGAACAAGTGGAGGTAAGCTTGAATGTTTTATTAGCATCTTTTGAAAATAAATGTAATATTGTAAATGTTGATGATTATTCAAATGAAAACAAAACAAAGGTGCGATTCCCAGAATTTCCGTTTCCTACATTTGGAGCTGATAACTGTGATTTTGCTAATTTTAAAAAGCAATTCACTAACTTAATTATTAATAATGCTCTATTAGATAATAGCCAAAAGTTATTTTATTTAAAAGCTTCTTTAACCTTCCGTCTACCAGACGGGTCCATTGGACCCGACATGTACATTCAAAATATTTATTCAAACCAGAAATTTCTTCAAAACAAACTAAATGTATAAATCAGACAATAATAAGTTAAATAAACAAATTAAATAGTTTTAAGTAAAAATTCTGGTGTAGAATGTTTTTATAAAACTTGAGTAAAATTTCCGGTAGTTCTAGGGTTAAAAAACGAAGCTAAACATTTAGAATTACCTGATGATGATTTTAATTCTTTATTTCAAGCCCTGATACACAAATATGAAAATAAAAGATTGTTAATCGATTCGCATATTTCTCCAATTTTAAATTATGAAAAAATGCAGTATGAATCCCCTGAAGAATTGCGCAATTTTATTGATTGCATTAACAAAAACAACCGTTCACTCAAAGTTATGGGATATACGCAAAATTATTTATCAGAAAGTGTGTTTATAAATATAATTCTCAAAACATTGGATAAAGAAACTCAAAAGCAGTTTGAATTATCTCTTGAAAACTCAAATGTTCCGACTTTTGATTATTTAATTTCCTTTTTGGAAGAAAGATGCCTTGTTCTAGAAATAATAAAATTATCGTCTGACGCCAGTCAGTCTCAATCAAAGTATTCAAAAGCTAAGAATAATTACGCAGTAAATAAATAAAGATCATTTTTATCAGCGATAAAATTAAAAATAATGTAAAGCCATGTTCATTGTGCAAGACAAGTAATCACCCTTTATGTTCAAATGTGCTGCATTTTTAAACATGAGTGTTCGCGAAAGGAAAATGATTGTAAATAAGAATAAATTATGCTTAAATTATTTACAATTGCATCAAGGTCAATGCAAATCTAAATTCACCTGCAAGCGTTGCTCCGCAGTACATAATCCCTTATTATATGAAGTATATGAAAATGATTGGTCAGAAACAGCGGTAACATATAAAAATAACGAGTTTGTTATAAACAAACAAATAAGCAATTCTGAACCTGAGAATGAAGAAACGTCATTAATCGGTTCTAATTTGTTAGTAGATGATAGTAGAAATTGCGCAATATTAAACACAGCTATAATTTTAGTAACTGATGTGTTCGGAAATAAAATTAGATTAAGGACAATTCTAGACAATGGGTCGTCGATTAACGCTTTAAATCAAAACGCATGCAGGAAATTAAATCTAAAACCAAAACCATTCAAAAGTATTATTTCTGGCATTGACGAGTCTCACCAGGAAGTAAAGCAAATTATCAATGCAGAAATATCAAATGAACAGGGAACATTTTCTAAAACATTAGAGTTTGCATTTCTACCTAAAATAACAAACAATATTCCGGTTGAAAGATTAGACACTTCAAACTTATCCATCCCAAACTACATAGAATTAGCAGATAATAATTTTCATATACCTGGTCAGATTGATGCATTAATTGGTAGCGAGGTATTTTTTGACATTTTAAAGAGTGAGCAAATTCGTTCAGCAGATGCTAATTGTATATTACAGAATACAGTATTTGGGTATTTAATCGCAGGTTCACTTCCACAAGTTGAAAATAAGTCATATTGTTGCCTTTTAACTGAAAATAGCTTAGACAATACTTTACAGAAATTTTTTGAAATAGAATCTTTACCTGGGGATAATAAAGAAACTGTCAAAGGGGATGAAGAAATATTTTGTGAGGGACCTTTTAGAAGCACCTACAAACGCGATCATACCGGTAGATTTACACTACAGCTACCAATGAAAGAAAATGCAGAATCAGTGTTGGGAACTTCTAGAGAAATTGCAGCTAGGAGAATAAATAATTTATCGGCCAAATTAGATAAAAATAAAACAATGGCTAATTTATATACAGCTTTTATGGAAGAATACTAATCTTTGGGATATATGACACAAAATAAAATTGAAAACGAAAATAAGCAGTCTTATTACATTCCACATCAAGCTGTGTATAAACCGGAAAAAATATCCACTGCCCTGAGAGTTGTATTCAATGCAAGTTCAAATAGATCTAGTGGTTATTCACATAACTCTATTTTATTAAATGGAGGAACGGTTCAGCAAGATTTATTTTCGATTATAACTAGATTCCGTACCCACAAATATGCATTCTGTGCAGACATTAAGAAAATGTGCAGACAGATAATGATCGACCCACTGCAGAAAAATTTTCAAAAAATTCTTTGGAAGTCCAGTAAGGACGCTCCGATAAAAATATTTGAACTTAATACGGTTACCTATGGAACAGTAAGTGCTCCCTTTCTACCCAGGTCGAAATTCATGCTGGTATTTGTTTGCTAGACAAGCATTAAATGCTGGATCCCAGCAAAGTAATCTAGCATAAACTACCATAACACATTTCCTGGTTCCACCATAATTACCAGCAAGTCATGGTGTGTATTGGAACACTTTTCTGCTTGGCCAGCATACATATTCCAGCTTGTGTTGCTTGAATATGTTGCTGGCCTAGCATTTTGCTTTTCTAGCAGTAATTCACAAGCAACAGATACTTTTTTGTTGCTATTCTAGCATTACATTTCTACCATCAGTTGCTTTTAATTTTTGCTAGGCTGGTATTACATTTCTAGCTTCACTTGCTTTTAATTTTTGCTATGCTAGCATTACCTTTCTAGCATCACTTGCTTTTATTTTTGCTATTCTCCCAGTTAGACAAAAAAAGACGTTGGTGGCGCCCTCTTTCGAGTATTTCTGAAGTACCTACATTTTTTAGAAGGAGAAACTTATATCGGATTTTCTTTTCCTCTGAGAAGGGCAGAACTCGCTACCTCCGGTTTGGGAACTCGATGCTCTACCAACTTCGCTACTGTGGCCGTGTTTGTAAACCATTTTAAATGCGGGTAATGGGTGTAGAGCTGATTCTGCTGTGTGTTGATATTTTTATAAGATAAGGGTGAATTTTTCAATGCTGTTATTCTCCAAGTTTCAATTAATAAGGTTAATTTTATTATTAGGGTTTTTTCTATGTTTAATGGATAATTAGAAAATGGCTTAATTATTATAATTTATTTGTGGAATTTTCTTTGCTTAATGAATGGTTTGAATATGGTCATAATTATTTGTTGCAGAAAAATAAAAGATTTTGAAGTGTATTTAGGATAGAATTTATCAATTTCAGTTGGAGGTTAAGGTTTTCAAAATTTAGTCCTTATTGGAGGGGAGGGGAGGGGATCAATTGTACATATTTTCAATTCGATTGTAATGGGCTTATTTTTTAAATGAAACAGTGCTCCTTGAATTTTGAAATTTAACTGACTAAATTCTCTTTTTGAAAAGCACAGATTTTTTTTTTTTGTATCCGGATTTTTCCGTTCCTAGAAATCATGTTAAAATGGCTGTAGACCAAAATATTTTAAACAGAATTTTATTTTTAACCTTATATAGAAAGTAGTGATATTAAAGATATTATAGCATCAAATTGAGATTTAAAAAATATATATCCTGGGATTTACAAGCATTCTTATAAAATTACTCCAAAACCCTCGGACGGTGAAAGGGTTAAAATAATTAAACACTAAGAGAATGAACAGCTAAGAATTTTACGATGGGGAAGTGGAGGGTAGGCGCTTTTTCCCAAAAATCCTTCATGGAAATTAATTTTCAGTTTTTTTTATATATTTATGGGTTAAAATTTTTTCTAAACGGAAGGTGGGGAGGCGCTTTTTCCCAATAAATCCTTTATAGAAATTAAATTTATTTTCAGTTTTTTTTTTTTTTTTTTTTTTTTTTTTTTTAAGATTTGTTTGTTTAGATTTTATCTAAAACAAGTGGACGAAGGCAGTATTGAATTTACGTTGTAGTGGTTCCAAAAGGATATCTACCGCACCTGGATTTTGAAATTTAACAAACTAATATTTTTTTTCTCTGATTTTAATAAACAGAGTAAATTTAATCTTTTTGAGAAACTTAAAAGAAATAAATACTAAGAGAAAGTGCAGCTATGAATTTTCTTCCAATTCGAGGGGGGGGGGGGGTTCAAAAATATATATATTTTGTCAAATATATATTTTTCGAGTAACTAAATAAATAAATAAATAAATAAACATTTGATGCTGCCAAGCATTAACAAGCATATAATGCTTCATTTAAGTACCTACCTCAACATTACTGGGAAAAATATCTTACTGGCTACTAGTTATCAGTTACTAATAAACTAGCATATTATGCTGGCAAGCATAAAAAGCATATAATAGCATGTAAAAGTACCTACCTCCTCCATGCTTTGACAGAAGCTTAAACAGCAAATAAGCACATAAAGTGCTTGTACATAGCTTGTCATGCTATTTCTCCCTGAGCTGGCTGCATAGCATATTATGCGGGCAAGCCTGAAAAAGCATATAATAGCACGTTAAGGCACTTACCTCTCCATGCTTTGAAAGAAGCTTAAATAGCAAATAAGCATAGCATGCTTGTACATAGCTTGTCATGCTATTTCTCAATAAGCTGGCTGCATAGCATATTATACTGCCAAGCATAAGAAAGCATATAATAGCATATTAAGGTACCTGCCTCTCCATGCTTTGAAGAAACGTGAACAGCAAATAAGCATAACATGCTTGTACATAGCTTGTCATGCTATTTCTTCCTAAGCTTGCTGCATAGCATATTATGCTGGCAAGCATAAAAAAGCATGTAATAGCATGTTAAGGTACCCACCTCCCCGTGCTTTGGAAGAAGCTTAAACAACAAACAAGCATAAATGCTTGTACATAGCTTGCCATGCTATTTCTCCTTAAGCTGGTTGCATAACATATTATGCTGGCAAGCATAAAAAAGCATATAATAGCACGATAAGGTACCTACCTCTCTATGCTTTGGAAGAAGCTTAAACTGCAAACAAGCATAAAATGCTTGTATATAGCTTGCCATGCTATTGCTGTGTAAGCTAGCTATATAGCATGTGATGCTGGCTAGCATTATAAAGCATATACTAGCATGAAAATCTAGCAAGCAAAGCGATACATAGCAATAACTAGCATATTTTGTATGCTGGTACTAGCAAGAATTTTGACCTGGGTAGCCACGCGGACGTTGAATGCTCTTGCTGATGAAGAAAGCAAAGATTTTACGAAAGCTGCAGAAGTGATTCATAACGACATGTACGTTGATGATTGTTTATCTGGTGCAGGTTCCTTACAAGACGCACAGGGCTTGCAATCTCAACTAATTCTGATCTTAAAAAGGGGAGGGGTGGGCCTACATAAGTCGGTCTCTAATCATCCTGAATTATTACAAGACGCAGTCATATCAGAATATGCATTTGACGAACACTTGCAGCAAATTTCTGTAAAACTTTAGGGATGCTTTGGAAACCTCAAACTGATCATTTTACTTTTGAAATTAGTATCGAACCCAAAGATGTTTTTACTTAGAGAGAAGTTTTGGAACAAATTGCTAAAATTTACGATCCCTTAGGCCTAATTGGCCCTATTCTAACCAAAGAAAAAAATTTTCATGTAACATTTGTGGGAAATAAAGATAAATTGGAACCAACAACTGCCTGCCTTTCCTCTTCGGGAATAGCAACATTTCTGATTAAATGGACAGAAATAAATCATCTTACAATTCCGCGGTATGTTTTGTCTGACAACATTGCAGCTCTAGATGTACATGGATTTTCAGATGCTTCTAGAAAGGCCTATGGATATAGCGCCTAGAATACATAGTGTGGAAATAGGCTATCCCTGTAATACTTAAAAAGGCGCTAAAATATTGTATCCCTTAAATGTGAACGATGCTGCTGAAATATGAAGATCGCAGCGACATCTGCAGGATATTTTCTACAACTGCAAGATATTGCTAGCCTATACAATGTAATACTAGTAATACGAAAACCCCGCAGATGTCGCTGCGATCGACACTTGGGATTTTAACAGTATCGTCGCATATTTAAGGGATACAAATTTTTAGCACTGTTTGGATAGCATATTTCCACACTAGGTATTCTAGACGCTGTACTATGGAGCAGCCATCTACATAAGATCTCTCTCCACAACTGGACAGTTCAGGTCTAATCTTCTGTGCAGCAAGTCCCGTGTGGCACCCCTAAAGTCAATGACCATCTCGCGACTAGTGCTGTGTGCAGCTCTACTTTTGATAAAACTGATTCAAAAGATAATTCCCATCCTACAGCTATGCTTTCAAAATGTGGGGCTATGGACAGACTCTTCAATAGTTCTATTTTGGCTTAATACACCACCCCACAAACTTAAAGCATTCGTTGCCAACCAAGTCATCACGATCCAGTCTATTTCTGAGAATTATCATTGGAACCATGTACCCTCTAAATCCAATCCAGCAGATCCTCCAGAGGTGCAACAGCCAAGGATCTGATAAATAATGATTTGTGGTGGTTTGGACCAGAATTTCTGCAAAGGGAAATTATAATTCCCAACCGATTTCCTACTCTTACAGACATGGACTGTGACCATGAACTCAAAACTAATTTTAATTTATTGACTATTCTAACGATTTGTTTCATGTATTATATAACTCTTCTAATAATTTTCTCAAACTAATTAGATTATGTAGTTTTAATTTTATGTTCATGAATAGCACCAGACGTAGAGCTGTAAACGGAAATCAGCTTTCGGGCACAGAATTAAAATACAGTATACAATTTTTAGTAAAAAGACCCAGGAAGGTAAGTTCGCTCCTGAATTAGCAACACTCAGAAAGTTGCAAACTGTTCCTTCTTCCAGTACGTTAAAGAGATTAGATCCCTTCATTGACAACTGTGGATTACTTCGTGTAGGTGGCAGATTAATAAATTCTGACATACCTTTTTATGCTGAGCACTAATTAATTCTGCCCAGTGATCATAAGCTCACTAAATTAATTTTTGAGTACTTTGATAAAAAGTATTTTCACACAAGTGCTCAGGGATTAGTTCATCAACTACGGATGAAATTTTGGCCTGTAAAGGCTAAAAGCATTGCCCGAAAAACAGTTCATACTTGTGTCACATGCTTCAGGCATAACCCCAGTCAGTTCATGGGAGTTAGATCACTTAATGGGAGACCTCCCATCGCAATGCGTAACACCTAACTACACGTTTCTCTATTCAAGTGTTGATTTTTGTAGCCCCTTACACATTAAGTACAAAAATCAGAGAAAGGACGCTTATTCCAAAAGTTACAGTTATGTAGCCATATTTATATGCATGGCTACCAAGGCTATTCATCTAGAGATAGTAAGCGAGTTATTCGCTGCTGCATTCATCGCTGCGCTTAAAAGATTTTGCGCCAGGAGAGGCAAAGTAAATACGCTAACTTCTGACAATGCCACTAATTTTAAAGGTGCGTCAACAGAATTAAATAACTTTAAGAAATCATTGGCCACTCCAAACAAGGAATTATCAAATTTCTTTACCGCAGAATTCATAACTTGGAAATTTATCCCTCCGCAATCTCCTAATTTTGGCGGTCTATGGGAAGCTGGCGTTAAGTCCTTCAAATATCATTTGCTTAGGGCCGGAGGTAATAATAAAATCACTCTAGAGGATTTTCAAACTTTAATAGTTCAAATTGAGGGGATCCTAAATTCCCGTTCTTTATTTCCGCCTTCTGATGACATAAATGATTTTGAAGTGCTTACGCCAGAACATTTTTTAATTTGCATTCCCATTAACAGTATTCCAGAGCCTAATGTTATGAATATTTCTGACAATAGATTAACCCATTGACAATTAATTACCAAATATGCTCAATGCATTTGGAAACGTTGGTCTATTGACTTGTAGCAGCGCGGTAAATGGCAATTTACAAAGAAAACATTAAGTTAGGATCTCTAGTGTTATTAAAAGAAGAAAATCTCCCACCATGTAAGAGGGCTCTTGCCCGAATTATAGAAATAATTCCAGGCAAGGACAATAATGTTCGTGCAGTCAAAGTCAAAACAGCATGTGGTATATTTTTAAGAGGAATTTCCAAAGTATGCCTGTTGCCCATGCAAGACTCTTAACTAATATTTATGCATCATTGTATTTCTTATATATATTATTTTAAAGTAATTATCCTAATTGCTTTGTATATTAAGTATTTTGTATTTTAGTATCATTTGTAGTATTTATTAGTTACCTAGTGTTATGTTTATATTAATTGCTGAAATATTTCATATTTCATCCCCGGGCGGCAGGTTCCATTCCGGAAGTATAACCAGCTCCCCCTAGCGAGCAGTCTGTAAAAAAGGTTATTAAGCTCTTGATCGTCAAAGCACAACAACACGTATCAAAACGTATCAAAACGTATCAAACGATATCAAACGTATCAAACGATACAACACGTATCAAGAACTCCATCCAAACTACACGATGGATATTAATTATACTTTGCAATCTATTCAAATTAGTCAAGTTTATGTTTGTGTAGGTATGTTGTGTGAATAAAATGTGTTTACGTGTGAATAAAATCAATTAAAAAAATCCCTGCCGGCCCGGCCTACAGGCAGAGGTAGATTTCGAAGTTAAGTATACTAATTTCACCAACAAAAACTAAATCATTATTAGATATAAATCCACTTTAACAGTTTTATCTGTCTGCTTTTGACGAGTTTTTATTTCCTTTTTATTAAATAGCTGGTTTTATCAGAATCATGTTAAGGCGATATTAAAAAAATATTTTTCCATACTCAACAACTCGAAAATTTCTGGCACCAGATTAATTTTTAATAAAAAAAAAATATGAAACATGCCTGACATGATTTTTGAAAAGATTTATAAGCGACCTGTGTTTTTATTTTTCTTTCAATTAATAAACAATTATTTTCTCAGTAGGGCAATATTTTTCGTTTCTAACACAATCGTTTCGGGAAATTCTGTTCAAAATGCCCACTTTGACATCATTTCTTGAAATATATTCTGCCTCTATCAAAAAATCGATCATTACTGTACATTATATAGTTTCTGAATAATAGAATCTAGCAATTGGATGCGTTTGAGAGTAAAAATGAACTTAAAAATTAGTAAGAAAATAGACAGTTTGAATTTGAATGCACCCATAATAAGATGATTTTTTTCTTCAACCGCTATGTATTTTTAATTTGTTTTTGCTTTAAGAATTGGCCCTATCAAAAACTTGTCTATAGAAATGTTGAAGACAATATTAAGAAGATATATGATAAATTCATGGAGATTTTATATCTTGTGAATTGACGCAGTTATGAAAATTTTTCTACTACAACCCACCTTTTTTGTTTTCGTTTTTAATTTTTTTGCGGTACGAATTGGTCCTATCAAAAACTTGTGAATATAAAAGTTGTAGATAATATTAAGGAGATGTATAATAAAATTATTGGATTTGATATTTTGAGAATTAACGAAGTAAGGAATTTTTTTCTCCCAAAAACCCTATTTTTTGCGCCCCTTGAGCCTATTTTAAATTTTATCAAAAATCTGTGATGCATGAATTTTTGGCGCTATTTTTAGAAGTAATAAAAACTTTAAACTGATTTGATATGTACAAAAATTAAGAAGTTATGGAGGTTTTTCGGTTTTCACAAAACCCCTCCCTATTTCCATCCCCTTTGTCTGCTTTTGCCCATTAACGAACTTGACCGAGATTTTATGTCCCTTGATTTTATGTATCAGTTTGGAATAGATTTGTGCAGAATTGCGGAAGTTATCGTGTCCAGAAAAAAGTGATAACACAATTGCTTCGGGAAATTCCATTCAAAATGCCCACTTTGACATAATTTCTTGAAATATATTCTGCCTCTATCAAAAAATCGATCATTGCGGTACATTATATAGTTTCTGAATAAGCGAATCTACCAATTAAATGCGTTTGAGAGCAAAAATGAATTTAAAAATGAGTCAGAAAAGAAGCAGTTTGGATTTGAGTGCATCCTTAATGCAATGATTTTTCCAACACAATCCGCTTCGGGAAATTCGGTTCAAAATGCCCACTTTAACAGCATTTTTTAAAATATATTCTGTCTCTATCAAAAAATCGACCATTACAGTACATTATATAGTTTCTGAGTAAGAAAACGTACCAATTGGAAGCCTTTGAGAGCAAAAATGAATTGTAAAATGAGTCAGAAAATACGCAGTTTGGATTTGAATACACCTTTACTTAGATGATTTTTTTCTGCAACCGCTATGTATTTTTAATTTGTTTTTGCTGTAAGAATTGGTCCTATACAAAACTTGTCTATATAGATGTTGTAGACAATATTAAGAAGATATATGATAATTTCATGGGGAAATCTTTTGAATTGACGGAGTTATGGATTTTTTACTTCTTCAAACCCCCTTTTTGTTTTCGTTTTTAATTTTTTTTTTTTTTTTTGCGGTACGAATTGGTCCTATCAAAAACTTGTGAGTATAAAAATTGTAGATAATATTAAGGAGATTTATAATAAAATTAATTGGAATTGATATCTTGAGAATTGACGAAATTATGAATTTTTTTCTCCCAAAAACCCTATTTTTTGCACCCTTTGAGCCCATTTTTAACTTTATCAAAAATCTGTGATACATAAAATTTTGGCCCTATTTTTAGAAGTAATAAAAACTTTAAACTGATTTGATATGTACAAAAATTAAGATGTTATGAGGGATTCGAGTCGGGCATCGAGTCGACTAACTTTTGAATGCGACCTGAAAGAATTCGATCCCACTCATTTTTAATAGCTTCGTATAAAGCCTCCATATTTGAATAATTTTGTTATCTTACTGTACGATTTAACTTCTTCCTCTAAAGCGCTATGGTGTTAAAATTCGTAATTTAGCTTAGTCATTCTAGAACCTTGACTTTTCTGTGTCTCATAAAATCACTTACGTACTTGGATTGTGTTTCGGGTCATTATCTTGCTGAAAATACCACTTATCAGGCATGTTTTGTTTAGAGTGTATTAGCATATGAGTGTTTGAACCGATCCGTAATCCTCTCAATTTGAACTAAGGTTCCAACTCCGCTGCGTGAAGAACAACTCCAAACCATCACATTGCCGCCTCTGCGTTTAACGGTGATATTTGGTATCGAACATCATATTTTTTTGTTTTTAGGACGTCGAATGTACTTGATTCCATCAGATGACAGTAAATTAAACTTGCTTTCATCGCTCCACAAAATATTAAACCTCTCTACACCTGTCCACGATTTATACCGTTTTGCAAATGCAAGTCTAGCCTTCCTGTTCTTAACAGATATCACGGGCTTTTCTGTTGACCTTCGGTCATGTAAACCATAGTGGTTTAGGCGTCGTTTGACAGTTGAAACGTGTATGTCTATGCCGTAATATTATTTCAATTCATTTTTTATTGGTACAGCCAACATACGACAAATCACTTGTAGATAGCTTTTTCATAATACGATCAACATTGCAAGTTGATATTTTCGTTATTAATTTTCGTTGATTAATTTCGTTGATTTCCGTTTATTAAAAAACTTTTTTCCAGGTACTAACAAACTGCCGATACACATTTTGGCTGGGGCAACTTCTGCTGGCATCCTTCCTTGTTTAAATACATTTACAACGGTTTTTCTAAAATCACTGGAATATTCTTTGCGTTTAGGCATTTAAAAATAATCACAATAAGTCAATATAAACACTATTTAAAGCTATAGAGAAATGACGCTCTTAACAATTAAATGCAAACTAATTGTCAAAATACTTTTGAGCTAAGGAGGAGTCATATTTCTAAGATGACGCCGAATGTAAACAAACAAGTTGAAACTTAATACCTTTGAATAACTGCAGTCATATTATTCTCAATAATAGGGAATATATTTTCTTTTATATTTTTATATTAAATAAAATAAGAGTAAATATAATGTTGTCAAAATACTTTTGAGCGCTACTGCATATAACGAAGTGAGTAAAATAATAAAATGTATTAGTAATACTTGACAATTTCAAAATTTCAAAATTCAGTAGTACTTTCTAAGGCAGTGGTTTGCAAACTTTGTTGTTATGCGATCCACCTAATATGTAAGCCTTTTTACATAATTTAACCTAAAGAAAACATTAACTTTGGCACAAATAATGCACGCGAGAACAATAATAAATAATACTAATGTGAAAGTGGAATTACTAAAATCCTTACTACGTACAAAAATACGTTTAGTTATAAGTTTATTAGAAAAAAAAAGATACAGTTTTAAAAGTCTATGTGCTTTATGGAATTGTTTTGCAAAATCTTTGCCGGGATTGAAACTTTTTTTAATTTTAGCCTTCAGTCGTTCTCTGCACAAAGTTTAAATTTTAAAAAATGTATTTTCCCAAAATTATGTATATCTTTTCACGCTATTTTCCTTTAAAATTGTAACATCATTTTTATTATATAATTGCAACAGATAAACTTAATTATACATTTTTATAGATCTGAATGATCGTTCCTTAACACACCAATGGGTCGCGACCCAGTGTTACCGGATTGGGGATTTTTTTGTCCCCAGATTGTTGATTGTCACCGCTTTTTTGAAATAGAAATATTCGTCCTATTTAAAAATCGATTAAAAATTCTGAAAAATAAGGCGAATTATATTATTTTAAAAAAGTGGTGACAGTCAAATAATCTGAATTAAAGAAGCCCACAATCTGGCAACACTGTCGTGACCCATAGTTTGAAAACCATTGTTCTAAAGTATTCCATTCTATTCTGTTTTGGTTCAGGTGAAAATTCCAGCATTAGTTATGTATTTTTGACATGCAAATTAGATAAAGCTTCATTTTTTCTACACTGTACTTTATTTTGTTAGATTTAATTTTAATATTTTCTTCTTTTACTATCAGTAGAAGTTCATATCATTTAATTTTTGTGACAATTAAGCTTTTCCTTATGCTGTTAATTTTATTGTACAAAACAAATAATGTAACACAAATTAAAATAGTAAGTGTTATTGAAATGAACTCCAAGATCCAAAGAACGCATTAAAAATCAATATTACAACATACAGAGTGTCCCCAAAAATTGAAATGTTTTTTTTTTTTTTTTTTTTTTTTTTTTTTTTTTTTTTTTTTTTTTTTTTTTACCTGTTGGAGATATGCTGGCAATGTAAATTGCAAAATTGTTCAAAATAAGATCAGAATTAAGATTTTTCAAATGAAACACTCCTGCCATTAATTTTCAAACGGTTACATTTTTTTAAAATTTTATATGGTCTTGGGTCCTATATTTAGAAACATTTTCTCCGTGCTCTGACAAGTACAGTAAAAATCCCATTCTCCTACGACCAAAATTCAATACGATACGTTAAAATTTATCTAATTTCGGAGCTTTCCTGCATAAAAAAACTGTCTGTTTTTAGTGCTGGAAAGCTCCCAAAGTTCATAAACTTTAATGTGTCATAACTAGATGAGTTTGGGCCGTTGAGAAATGGAATTTTTCTGTTTTTCGTGACAGAGATGGGATTTATTTTGTTTCTTCTAAATATAACTTATAGGACACATGGGCAGTATAAAAATTTAAAAAGTGTAACTTTTTGAAAATTAACGGCAGTATTAATTCGCCAACATAATCTTAAATTTAACACTTTTGCAATTTACATTACGCTTACCTATCTCCAACTGGTACAAAATGAAAGCATGATTCAATCTTTCTGGGACGCTCTGTATATTGGACTTTTTCATTTGAATTGAGTACGGCTTGGTAATTTTATATAGAGAATGCTTTCTGTCATCACTTATCCAACATTCCATTTTCCGATTTTACAGTGTCGACCTTATTCGTTTTTTTTTTCTTTCGTGGAAACATAATATTGTAACAAAATTTAAATTACTAAGGTGATTATAACAAGGTGTGTACACTCCTTATAATTTCCAAGGAGCGCGGTACCACTATTTCAGATTAGAAGTGGTTTCCAAAAAATTTTTCTTCTGATTAGAAATCTTTCTGGCATTAATCGAAGAGTTTGTAAATATTTTCTGCCGTTAAATAAAGCAAAAAAATCTCTTGTTGTTAATGATCTCTGTGACATGTTTACAATATGTCATTAAAAGTTCTCCTAAAAGTAATATTTTTTCTATTGATCCATATTTAAAAAATTTATCATGTCAAAATAATTAATTTTATTCGTCTATGATTTGCTGTTTTATAAAATCTAATGATAATTACAATGATTACCTTCCAAGATCAGCAATTTATATGAGTCCCAAACTTTGTTTATTGAGAGTGGTAACCACTAATAATTTCTTCTAAAAACATATATAGTAATAAAATATTTTTGTCTCTATTCGGACCACAGCCAAACTCGATATCGAGTGTTCGTACTAAGTTTCTTTTTTTTCCTTTTGAGAACACTATATATACCAACAACCGGTCATTTGGCTGGTACCAAAAGAAAATATTTAGATTCGAACCAGACATTTCTTATTAAAATAAATAAAAATATAAATCACACAGAAATAAGATAAATAAAAAAATTAAATAGTTCTAAATTAAAATTATGGTGTGAAATATTTTTATGAAACATTAGTAATTCCCTGTATTTTTAGCGCTAAATACTGCAGTATTTTGCATTTATTGGTAAGACTCACTTTAAAAGAAAGAAAAACTTTTTATACATTTATTGGTATAAAACATTAAATATTAATATTTTATACGATTAACACGAGTGTTTCTCTTAATCATTGCTAGAAAAAAAAATAACAAACAAATAATATTTCTATGATTAAAACATATGTAATCTAATATAGGGGAGACTAGGGACGGTTGACCATACGGGAGGCTTAACCCACCCATCAGTTTTCATATTTAAAAGAATTTCAGAGTTTTATGACTAGGTGTCAACCAAAGATACTGGAATGCTCAAACAACAGTCTCTGTTTCATACAGATAATCGCAATAGGTGTAAAAAAATGAATTGTGAGGCGTTTTCAACCTAAAAGTTGTGTTTTTTAGAAATATTTTGTAAGCTTTTTTCAGATAAACTATATCATAGAAGTTTAAGTAAGTAAATTTTAAGTAATGCAGAAATACCTAGCTTTCATTCCACGTATAAATATTATACAGAAAGTTAGGTTTAACATAGCAATGTGCTATTGTTTAGAAAAGAGCTACGTGGAGAGGCTTAATCCAGTCAATGTGAGGGAGGGTTGACCAGATGTTCAAGGCTCCCTTAACACATTCATGGCGGGAAACGAGAATTCTCGTTTTCATTCAAAAAATATCATTGACTAAGGGCGTGGCTTCTATCTTACAGAAAATGCATTTATGTCATGTTGTCCATATTTTTTTAGATTGTAAGACATTTTATATTAATTTCGTACATTGAAAGATATTTACCGATGCATAAACTTGGGAAACCTATCTAGAACGCCAATTTGCAAAAGACCTCCAGAACAGAGAGGAGCTTCTATTGTTTTAAAATTCAGATTTATAAAAATTGCTCGTCGTCAAAGTGTTAATTTAGGGGTTTTGGAAATCTTTTTTATTATACACTGTGCATAATGAAAGATTAATGGTTATGTATAAAAATGAATGCAAATTTATTCTGAAAAGCTGCAGTAAAATGGTGTGAGGGAAAAGAAAACGTTTAAAACTAATTAAAGAAAGATGTGAAAAATCCCTATAGCATCCACCGCACGAAAAATATTAATGAAATATAAATGGGAAAGTTGATAGGAACTTTTTACCATTTAAATATTACTTACAATAGGTAAATAGAAACAGTGGAAAGGACTAGAACGCATGAAAGCAGCAGTCTTAACCGTTTCTGGGGCAGTAGTATGTTTATGAAACCACTTAATTTTAATTCCCAAAAGCCACAATGGCACTAGAATTTTGCTAAAATATTTTTAATTTAATATGCATGTGAAATATAGCCTTTTTCATATTTCCAAATAAATGTTTTCGAATATTCCGGTGTCAGACATTTATGTCAACATTTTAGCCCTGAAAGTACTAGGCCCCTTAAAGGTTAAAAGATTTTAATGATAATTTAAGTACTCATGCGACTGCAAAAGGACATAGCATTGATCGAAAAACTTTAGGAATGTATGTAGACAAATTTCAACATGATGAATAAAGTGAAATAAAGCCAGACTATGTGACAACTAGAGTTGTCAGGTCGAAAGTCACAAAAAGTAGGAAAAGGAGACAAAAAAAAGCGGGACAGTGGCTATTAAATCCGGACATAATAATGCATAAAACCCTATGAAAACGGAACCTGTCTCTAGTGGGATACTGTCTTAAATGTTAAAATTTCATTTTCCGTGCTGTACAATTATATCTGCTTAGACAAATTCCTGTTTAAAACCAAATTTTTCTCCTCTGACATACGATTGCATCTAAACCGGTTTGTTTAAGCATAATTTTTTTCAAAAATATGTTTTTATCATAATTAAAGCAGGTAGCATAAAATTATTTGCCTGTTTTAAAACTGATTTTATTTCTCTTCACAAATATTTCATTATAAAACAAAATGGGTCAAGCCTCCCACCCATATAGTGGGTCAAGCCTCCCATATAGTGGGTCAAACCTCCCATATGTGGGGAGCCTTGACCCATTATTTTCTCACGATTAAAATCCATCATTTTTCAAATTTCTTATATATTACACTTATGTAGCAATTTTATTTTGATAACTGATTGTATAACGAATACAATGATATAGAAAACTTTATTCTACGTTCAATATTTAAAAAATAAGAAATCATTTTGTAAAAAGTGTGTCAACCCTCCCTAGTCTTCCCTACGTGTTTCGGGTTAACCCGAGTTTTTAAAAAAAGGTCCGGAATATTGTTTCAGAGGAAAAACTATACATCTAATTTTGAATGATCCTTTGTACGTTTATTTTCAACGTAAAAGATAAAATTAATACTATAAATATATTTACGATAGGCTATATTTACATAATTGCATTTAATTGTAAATTTCCTTTTTATGTTTCGGTTTTCAGGCCACGTTGAAGTATTCAAGGTTAGGATATGGTTGCGGTTCAACACATTTTTACTCTTTTTTCAATTCAACAAAAATAATTTCTCGGGATTGTGTCTGGTTGCGAGCGATTTGATTTTGAATAGAAGTTGAGGGTTCGGTTCGAAGACAGCAGCAATAAATAAAATTGTTTTTTAAAGCTCACTGTATAAGTAACATTGACTTTTGAGCATGTTGAAGATATGCAACGAGGTGATACCAAGGGTTAACATTTGCACTGTATTCACGAACGCTTGTTTAATTGGAGCTTTAACTCAAATGAACATCAGTGAGTGAACATACAGCATAATATTACCGGAAACTAAACAAATTAACCTACCATTTACCTTCAGTTATTAGCATTCTGGCAAGTAGTATAAATAACCAAACAGGAAATAAAAGGCTTGGTCCAATTAGGATGGTTGTTGGAGTTTTGTTGTTGTCGTTCTTGTTGTTTGATTTGTTTTGTTTTTTGTTTAGCTATGATTGAGGTGCCTAGATAAAGCAAAACTGCTGTGAGCTATTCGATAAAATAACTGGCTGCGTTCTTTTGCGGTAAATACCGTAAGTACCTCCAAATTTATTGGAAATATGATCAAAGGTTCAATAATAAAGAAGTAGATAATTCTAAATTAAGTAAAAAAAGTCCTTCCGGCCAGTGCCGGGAGGAAGAGGTAGCTTTCATATTCCTTATTTTAAAAAAAGCCAACTTATATTATTCAAACACACGAAACTCAATTTAGTGGAAACCGATTATAGAAGATTCAATACTAATTTTTATCAATACTAAATAATTATGAATGAGAATTTCGCGAAACTAATACTCTATTCAAGCTGATTTTATTTAAAGAGACTTATATTTGGTTTCCGAATTCGGCGATATCTTGAAGTTCCTGCCTTTTTAAGACAACATGGTGGATGAGGCTAACCAGTGAACTTGGTCGAGACCTTAGTAATTATTCCTGTGCACATGTTCACTCACATCGGAATCGTAGATATATACGAGTGCTGTCGCAGGCAAAAAATCAGATTTTTCAAAATGTCACCCACATAAACAAATTCAAACTGCTATATCTGAGCCATTTTATAAGATAAAGACAAAACAAAAAATGCTCCGGAATCCTTATATCAAGGTTAAATACTTAAGAAAGAAACCTTTTTCAATTTCAAATTTTTTTGCACCTCACTTTAAACATAATTTTTTTAAATTTAATGGCCGCCAATTTGAAACAAGATGGCGGATGAAGCTGGCCAGTGAACTTGGTCGAGACATTGCTATATACTACCCACATGCCTTCTTACAACCAAATAGGTTAATAATAAATACGTGTGTTATCGCGTGACAAATATCAGATCATTTCAAAATGTCAGCCATGCTAGAAATTCAAAGTGCTGTAACTCAACCACTTTTTAAGATATAGACGAAACAAAAACTGCCCCGGAATCTTTGTATCAAGATCAAGCACATAAAAAAAAACCTTTTTCATTTTCCAATTTTTTGATACCTCACTTTAAATTTTAAATAAAAAAAAAATTATGTTCCCTTTTGAAACAAGATGGCGAATGAAGCTTGTCTACGAACTCGGTCGAGACATTGAATGTACTATGTACACACCAAGTTACATCTAAATCGGTTCATAAATACGCCTATCATCGCGTGACAAAAATCAGGTCGTTTCAAAATGTCAGCCACAATAGAAATTCAAAATGCTATAACTCAACCATTTTCTTAGATATAGACGAAACAAAAACTGTTCCGGAATCTTTGTATCAAGGTCAAACACATAAAAAAAAATCTTTTTCATTTTCTAATTTTTTCATACCTCATTTTAAATTTTAATTTTTTAAATTTTATTTAAATGGCCGCCATTTTGAAACAAGATGGCGGATGAAGCTGGCCAACAAACTCGGTCGAGACATTGGTATGTATTATGTACACACCGAGTTTCATCCAAATCGGTTCATGAATACGCCTGTTATCGCGTGATAAAAATCAAAACGTTTCAAAATGTCAGCCGCGCTAGAAATTCAAAGTGATATAGATCAGCCATTTTTTAAGATATAGACGAAACAAAAATTACTCCGAAGTCTTTGTGTCAAGGTGAAACACATAACAGAAAAATATTTTTCAATTTTCAATTTTTTGGTACCATATTTCAAATTTTAATTTTTTTTTAATTTTTAAATGGTCGCCATTTTGAAACAAGATGGCGGATGAAGTTGGTCAACGAACTCGGTCGAGACATTGGTATGTACTATGTACACACCGAGTTTCATCCAAATCGGTTCATAAATACGAGAGTTATAGTGTGACAAAGATCAGATATATATATATATATATATATATCAACTTTTGAACGGAGGGTGGTTTCGGGGTCTGAGGGTCATGATCGGTGAAAATATACCAAAATTTTTTGAAATCGCTTTCCTCCGAACGGCTGCAATAGGTAGCTTTTTGTAATGAAAGCTACCTAAAAGACGTCTTACGCACACGAATACAATACGTAGTCACCTGCATAAACGAAAATATCCAAAACCCATGCGGGATATTTTGTTTGAAAAAAAAAATAGTCGTGGACGATTAATTCACTTTAAAGTTTCCGACACTGGCCATTTGCAGATAAAATCCTCTAAGCTCTGAATAGAAAATTTTATTATTAAAACGAAAGTAACAAAAAGTTCCTTTTTATCTCCTTTCTTGCACTACGTCACAGTTTTTACTTCATTATTTTCTTATAGTTTCGTTTTGATTTTGTTTTTCAAATTGCTATTGCATACGTTTAACCTCTTCGGTCCCTGGGTCCCCAAACGGGGCCCTCTGTTCTTTTCTGTATAAAAACTGTGTCCGATATAAATGTCCGATTTTGTACATTTTCACATCACTTCTTAATAGTTGAATGTTTTTTGCGTTCAAAACAAACGAATAAATGGTAGCATCTAAGCTGATTCCCATATAAAATAAATGTTATTTTCATCTGAGTTTGTAAAAGGCCTAAAAATGCCCAAAAGACAGTATGACCAAGAAAGTGAGAAATTTTCATAAGTATTTAACTTAAATCTTTTTCAATAAAAATTTTTGAGAACTTGTAGACTGTTTACTTGTTTAAATCTCTTAAATTTGTGATGGCGCTAATTTAGGTTAATGGATATTAAGTTGATGTTTTAAGGGGGTTTCTAGTTTTAGATCCATATTTTTGAACACAAATTACTAAGCGCCTAAAGGATCAATTTCAGAAAAGATATTTTTTCTGTCATTTATGATGTCATATTGTTTGGAAAAATCCTATGAATAGGCATTTATATTATTATTTTAGCCACGAAACTGAAGAGTTTAAAGAACTTCTCATTTCACATTCGGAGATAATTCATGTTACCATAAATGAAACATATCCGATCAATGTGAGATTTTTTGATCTCTACATGCAAATATGTATTATATCCCCATGCACAATATGTGTTTTAATACTAAATCAATGATTTCTATAACTTTGTCATTGAATTTTTTTCGCACTTCCTATAGTTCTCGAGATCTACGGAAATAACTGGTAAGGGTTACCCATTTTACTATACTTACAAGGGAATATCCTCAAGTGTCAATTCTGGATTTTGACGAGGGTGGCATCGTTTGGAAGGTCACAAGGATCAAGAAATGTATGCTTATACTCCCAAATACAATAATTTGCGAGATATGGCCCCTTTTCTGTTCCGGAAGAAGAGAAATAAAGAAGGGAAAACAACATGAGATTCCTATTAAAGCTATCAAAGGCAAAAATTTTGTAATATGATTGAGATATGATTGTGCTTGTCTACTTAAAATTGATGAAAACACAAGTTTTTCCAACACCAGGTACAAACAATGAAGTGCATTATTATTTTACAGTCAGCGCAGGTGTGTTTTGTAAGAGTGAAGCATACATGTTTTACTGATGGGAAGACTGGATCCGTGTTTCGCATTAAAGCCTTTTGGAAAGAATATTTACGTACTTCAATGAAAGTAAGTGAAGAGAACTGGTTGCTGGCCAAATGATGTATTTTTAGTATTCTTTCTGTACTAATAGTATTTACATCACAGCAAATACTTCGATGAGTTTTTGAATAGTCGCCTATTTTCTTTACCAAGAACTTGTTGTCTTGGAAGAAGTAAAGATTTAGTGGCTGAAGATATTTTTCGATTCAGATGGATAAAAGACTGGCTATATAGCAGAACCTAGTTTTTTTATGCTTACATTTTTATCTGTTTGGCCACTCCGTATATCTAGTACTAGGACAGCATTATCACTACCACACTATCATAAAACACTATCGTGAAAACCACTATCATGATTAATTATCTCATTCTATTTCTTCTTCTTTATTTCTCTCCTTCCGAAACAGAAAAGTGTCGATATCTCGTGAACTATTGTATTCGGGAGTAGTTTTTACTTTTATTGATCCTCGTGCCAAGCGGTTTCGAACTATACCACTTTCGTCAAATTCTGGAAGTAACACTTGAATCGCTCCAGGCAAAAAGGGCTTCAGTCACCAAATTGGCAAAATTGAGTTAACCACGGATTTTTGTTCTTACAGGGTAGACCCATGTTTCTATGCGAGAAAGGGCTTCAGTTTCACTGTCATACACTGTCTAAACACTACTCATTTTTTTATATTCTATGCAGAAAGGGCTTAAAACAGCAATGTTTTTTTTTTCAGATTTATTAACCTCTTCGGTCCCTGGGTTCCCAAACGGGGACCTCTGTTCTTTTCCTTATAAAAACTAAAATGTCC
This sequence comes from Maratus speciosus, assembly GCA_963932465.1. Taxonomy (NCBI): domain Eukaryota; kingdom Metazoa; phylum Arthropoda; class Arachnida; order Araneae; family Salticidae; genus Maratus; species Maratus speciosus. The sequence goes on along the minus strand of OZ010787.1, from coordinate 67,427,016 downwards.
GATTTTTTTACATTTTCACATCACTTCTTAATAGCTAAATGTTTTTTGCGTCTAAAGCAAACGAAGAAATGGTAGCATCTAAGCTGATTCCCACATAAAGTAAATGATATTTTCATTTGTGTTTTCAAAATGTCTAAAAATGCCCATAAGACAGTATGACCAAGAAAATGAGAAATTTTCATAAGTATTTAACTTAAATCCTTTTCAGTAAAAAAATTTGAGTATTTGTAGATTATTTACTTGTGTCAAGCTCTTAAATTTACGATTGCGTTAATTTAGGGTAATGGTTTTTAAATTGATGTTTTAAGGGGGTTTGTAATTTTAGATCCATATTTTTGAACCTAAATTACTAAGCGCCTAAAGGATCAATTTCAGAAAAGATATTTTTTCTGTCATTTGCGATGTCATTTTGTTTGGAAAAATTCAATGAATAAGCATTTGTATTATTATTTTAGCTTCGGAACTGAAGAGGTTAAAACTAGGTTTAGTTGACTGAAGCCTTTTTTGCATGGAGTCATTCACTTGGGACGTTCCCCAGTTGGACACCGCATTCATGTATGTAGCTAACTTGGTTCACCAAATATTTGAAGTAAAACAGACTTAAGGAATTATCCTTTATATTATAATTCTAGTCGATGACACAGTAAACATGAACTTGTGCATGTTTTGAGGTGGTTTTCTTTTTCTTTTTTTTATAATTTTAATTATCCCAATCAAACTTTAGTTTATCACATATATTTCAAATTTATTATTGCGTGCATGCATTATCCCGAAAAAAAAAATAGAAATAACAGAAACAACTTAAAATGTTCATCAATTTCTTGTTTTGTGAAAAGAAACTTTGACATTGAATTTTTGGTTGGACCTACTATAGTTCACGAGATCTCCGGATATAATTGGTAGGGGTTACCCATTTTATTATACTAGCATTCATGCTTGTAGCTAACTTAATTCGTCAATTATTTGGATCGAAACGGACTTAAGGAATCGTCCTTTATATTATAATTCTAGAAAATGACATAGTGAACATGAATTGGTGCACGTTTTGAGTTTTTCCTTCTTTTTTATAACTTAAATAATTCCAATAACATTTTATTTTATCACATATATTTCAAACTCATTATTGCGTGTATGCATTATCCTAAAAAAGTAGAATTAATAGAAATAACTTAAAATTTTCATCAATTTCTTGTTTTCTGAATAGAAACTTTGTCTTTGTACTTTTGGTCGTATCTACTTTGTTCTCGAGATCTCCGGAAATAACTGGCAGGAGTTACCGATTTTACTATACTTAGAAACCGCATTCATACATGTAGCTAACTTTGTTGAGCAATTACTTGAAGTGAAACGGACTTAAGGCGTCATCCTTTATATTATAATTCTAGTTAATGACACAGTGAACATGAATTTGTGCACGTTTTGAGTCTTTTCTTTCTTTTTTTATAACTTTAATAATTCCAATAAAATTTTAGTTATTACATATAATTCAAACTTACTGTTGAGTGCATGCATTATCCTGAAAAAAAAATTAAATAACAGAAACAACTTAAAATATCCATCAATTTCTTGTTTTGTGAATAGAAACTTTGTCATTGAATTTTTGGTCGGATATACTATAGTTCACGAGATCTCCGGAAATAACTGTTAGGGGTTACCCATTTTACTATACTTAGACACCGCATTCATGCATGTAGCTAACTTAGCCAATTACTTGGGGCGAAATCGACTTAAGGAATCATCCTTTATATTATAATTCTAGAAAATGACATAGTGAACATGAATTTGTGCACGTTTTGAGTTTTTTCTTTCTTTTTTTATAACTTAAATAATTCCAATAAAATTTTGTTTTATCACATATATTTCAAACTTATTATTGCGTGTATGCATTATCGTAAAAAAGTAGAAATAACAGAAATAACTTAAAATTTTCATCAATTTCTTGTTTTCTGAATAGAAACTTTGTCATTGAACTTTTGGTCGCATCTACTATAGTTCTCGAGATCACCGGAAATAACTGGCAGGAATTTCCCATTTTACTATACATAGACACCGCATTCATGCACGTAGCTAACTTGGTTGACCTATTATTTGATGCAAAACAACTAAAGGAATTATCACATTTTGAGTTTTTTCTTTCATTTTTACAACTTTAATAATTCCAATCAAATTTTAGTTTATCACATATATTTCAGACTTATTGCATGCAAACATTATCCTGAAAAAAAAATAGAAATAACAGAAACAACTTAAAATTTTCATCAATTTCTTGCTTTGTGAATAGAAACTTTGTCATTGAATTTTCGGTCGCATCTAGAACAGTTCTTGAGATCTCCAGAAATAACTGGTTGGGGTTACCCATTTTACTATACTTAGACACCGCATTCATGCATATAGCTAACTTGGTTGACTAATTTTTTGAGGCGAAAGGGACTTAAGAGCCTACACTAGTCACTCAAAAAGACCCTTATGATAATGTTAATCCTACGGGGAAGCTATTTTCAAATAACTCGCTGGAATTTTGATATTTTCGAATGATTTTTTTGCGTAGGATAGCTGAGGATGATCTACAACCGGGCTAGTTTTTACTGTTTCGATTTTGGTTATAGATTTTTTTTTATGTTAGGATAGTTTCAGTGGTGGAAAATTGGCGCAGAGGAGGAGCCTATTGACACCACTAAATTTCAGTAGTATTTTTGGCTTATCTAATGATAGGATTTCTGAGTTTTTATTAAGTTGAAGAATACTTCAAAATATTAGTGGTGTCAATAGGCTCCTCCTCTGCGCCAATTTTCCGCCACTGATAGTTTTAATTTCAGAACCTGTTCAGAAAGTAAAAGTAATTTTTAAAAAAATATATGAAACCAAAATCAAAAAAGTAAACACTAGCCCGGTTGTAGATCGTCCTCAGCTACCCTACGCAAAAAAAATCATTCGAAAATATCAAAATTCAAGCGCTATATTTGAAAATAACTTCCCCATAGGATTAAAATTATCATCCGGGTCTTTTTGAGTGACTAGTGTAGTCTTTTAAAGAATCATCTTTTATATTTTAATTCTAGTCAATGATATAGTGAACATGGAATTTTCACGTTTTGAGTTCGTTTGTTTTTTTTATAAATTTAATAATTCCAATCAAATTTTAGTTATCACATATAATTCAAACTTATAATTGCGTGCATGCATTAAAAAAAAAAAAAAAAAAGAACAGAAACAACCAAAAATGTTCATAAAATTCTTGTTTTCTGAATAGCTATATATTTATTCTTTTTCTGTCAGAAAATCTTTTAGCAAGCTAAAACATATTCATTTATTTCTCGCGCACAGAACAAAAAACCTAAATAAATAAAGATGTCTTTTGTTTTGCTTCTGTAAAGCATCTGAAATCTAAGCAACTTCTTCAGTTTCATAATACGCTTTGTGAAGCAGAACTTCGTCACATTTTTCAGCCATTTAGACACAATCATTTATTAATCGCGCAAGAAATAGGGAGGTTGAAAACTGACTCTTAATTCAAAAGAACGTATGTGAGCGAGCATATATAACATTCTCGGAAACCAAACAAATTAACCTACCGTTTATCACTGACAGGTCATAATTTAGGCGACGTTTTCAAAGCAGAAATAAATGACACTAGGGGACAAAGCAGTGCATAATTAAATGAATTTTTCCAACTTTTTTATTTTTATTTTTGTTTGAAACCCAACCGGGCCGATTATTAAGTCTGCCACTTTTCATTAAAGGCTGGCAATGTTTCACAAGTTTTTAAAAAGAGGAAGCGAACTATAAACCACTGCAAATGCTTTAAATTTTTTACAATAAGTTACGCATTTTGTTATCTATAATCTTTAAATGAATTTTTAAACACACAACAGATATGGTTCGAATTAATGACACACAGTTGCATGGACTTTTTAAATTAAAAGGTTTTCTTTTTATAATTTAATTATTTGTTATCGGATTTTAATTTATTCTGCATAATACAAAGTTTCCTTCTGAATAGTTTTTCTTTCGGTTTTCAATTTTAAAATATGCTGTGAACAAAAATCTATACTGTAACCTTAACAAGAGCAAATACGTTAGCGGACTTTTTAGATAAATATTGTTATACTAGAAATACGTTTAATTTATAGTTTACATAATTATCCAAAATATATGCTTACTTTTAAAAATGTGCAAGGGTTTCCAAAAATATAAATTAAAATTTTTGAAACTCCGTTTGTTTAAATTAAAGACCAAACTGGTTGATTTATAGTTATTTCAGATAGTAAGTCGGATTTGGAAAATAATATATTCCAATAAACTTTATTTAATATGCAAACAAAGCAACCTAGAAATGTACGGATAGAATATTATCTTGTTTAAACGAATGTTCTATACATTTCTAAAGGCACTGGTATATATTTTTTGTTTGAATTCAATGTTAGGATGAAATATTCTTCAAATGTTTTATCATTTATTTAGTTCAGAAATAATAAAAATGTAACAAACTGAATATAATCGTTTTAATACATTAATAGTTCTCCAGATATATATATATATTAATATTTAAAATCATTATTAAACCCATATATGTTATATAACAGTACTTGAAAATTACCTTTGAGTATATAGTTTCTAATATTTGTTTTATATTTGATACATCTGTCTAATAAAAAATAGGGCCTAGTCAACGACTGTCCTATTTTCACAGTCACAGGAAGTACAAGTTGGTGCAGCATTCCGAACATTTGCTTAAGTCTGTTGTTGACTGGAAGTTTTTAGTTTTTTATTCCATTTCATTTACTGATACACTGCAAATAGAAGCGTCTTAAATTTAGACACATATGTGACTGAAAAAGAATTTTAGACACTTAAGTGTCTTAATCTGAAAATTCAGACATTATAGATGTCTTAATTTAAGATACATAAGTGTCTTACTATGACCATGGTGTAAACGAACTGAGAATAATGTCTAAAATATCCGCAAACGTCTTATTTTAAGACACTTCATTGCTTTAAACGTGTCTTAATTTCAGACGTTTTGATTCTTCCGACGCAATAACCACCAGGGGGCACTAGCACTCCCAGTTGCGCATGCGTTTTAGATGTCTTCGTTCGAAGTGGTATACGTTGTAATTCAAACAAAGTTTGTTTTTATGTACGCGTGTATTTTAATTCGTTTTTTGCGAAATGTGAAGTACTGTGATTTTAATTCGTATTAACTTGGATTATTTATTTATTGAATACATACATCTGACGTGTGTGCTCGACATCAAATGTCTCTTAGAAGCTGTCGTCGATACAAGGGCGGGATAGACACAGAACAGAAGTAGACGACGGTTGAAGATTACACCCGGAAATTCTACAAAGCGTGTGCAATGGGCTTAGTGTTAACTCGTATCAATTTATATCAATAATATTGTGTTATTCATCTTCGTCCTGTCGAAGCTGGCAAAAAAAAAAAAGAAACTTTTGTCTGGCGGGTCCTGTTTTTAGGATGAAACATCTCATTCTTTAAATATGGCTAGTCGGATGTATTATGGGATTACCTTTTAAACTGATGAAAGTCTTTCTCCCTCACTGTGGTTGTGGTAGTTTTTAAAATTTCAAATCGAGGAATATTTCTTACCTCTTGCAAACAGCGATTGAAGTAAGTGTTATAATTTCTTTATAGTACTAAAATTATTGTCTTTTATGATTTTATTTATTGTACTAAACAAAATCTTACATGAAATTTAATTAGTTTTGAATCTTTTTGCAAAAAAAAACATTAATTCTAGAAGTATATATTTTTAAATTTATGACGTTGTCTTTTATTACAAATTATGTATTATTTATTCTCATCTTTTTTCTCAAATTTAAAGTAATAACATCACTAAAAAACAGACATATTTAAAAGTTAAGTTCATTCTCTTGTTTTGTTTTGTTTTCAATATGGCAGTTCTTAGTTTCAATTTCAATGGCTAATGCTTATCTCATACTCGACCACAAGGAAATAGAAAAAAAAACTTTGAAAGATCTCCTAAAGTTTTCTTACTTCCTAGCTAGGGATTACAATCCCGGATTGAGATCCCGGGATCCCGCTTTAATTTTAACCCCGAAAATCTCGGAATTTTTACTGGAAAATTCCGGGATTTTCGGGATTGCCTTTTTTTTTTCCATTGAACAATATTCAGCTGAAATTAAAAAATATATTTTTAAACTTTCGCTTTTAGAAAAAAAAATCAATTGATTTTCATGAAATTTATATATAATTGAAAATGAATGTTTATCTCAAGTATTTCTTAGATATATTTCTAAAGCTATTAAATCTTTTAATGTGTGAAAACTTTTGATTTGGAAACATAAGTAAGCCAGTCAGGAAAAAGGAAATCATTTGTTTATTTAGATTTCGCTGCATGCGTGGATTCAAAGGTCATTTTCCAATTAGACTTTACTGATAAGCATCGCAAGTTTGTATCATAGTGATATCATGTGCTAACTTTTTTTTTTTTTTGCTTTATTTTGCTTTAAAGATGTCTTGTTTAGTACCTCATAGGAATGATAACAATAAGCCCATGTGGCAATATAAATTTTTAAAATATCTAATTTTTAAATGATAAGGATTTTTTTTTTTTTTCGGGGAGGTGGGGGGGGGGGGTGATTTTGTATGAAATTTTCGTAAAGTTGATACCTTAAATCTTGCACTGATTATAATGAAAGTTTTGAACTTTTAGAGTAGGACAAGATTAAAAAATACAAAATATAAATAAACAAAATACCGAAGTAATTTTTTTCTCAATATTAACCCTTTGCACTCGAGGACTCCGGAGCGGAGCCATTTAAAATTTGTCTTCAAACTCGAGGTCTCCGCTACGGAGACAATGCAAATAATTTTGTGATACCATGTAATCTCGGCTTTTCTAGACAGGTATCCCAAAATTATTTGCATTGTCTCCGTAGCGGAGCCCTCGAGTTTGAAGACAAATTTTAAATGGCTCCGCTCCGGAGCCCTCGAGTGCAAAGGGTAAAGTAGAATATTTATTTATTTATTCATAGTTAAATAGCTGTTGTGATTATCATCTCATATATATGTAAAATTGCCTATGTGGCAATATAAATTTTTAAAAAATCTATTTTTAAATTATATGAAGTAGAGTAGGACAAGATTATAAGAAATATATATATTTATCCATGTACTTTAAAAGCCCTCAATAGCCCTTGCCGCTGAATTTGTCCGATAATCGGAGATGTCTGCTTTTGTGAGGTAAAAATATACAAATATGTATGCCATGCGGATTAAAAAAGTATTCGCTAAATAGATGTTTCAGAATAGCTATTCGGGAATGTCCATTAACCTCCACAACGGATACTCCCGAATACCGGACATCTCAATTAAGATAACAATAATGCAGGGTTGCATTTTTTGCAAAAGAACTTCTTGATTAAAGAATGGGCATACTGGGCCGTGCCCCGCCCCCCTACGATTTTAGTGCCCACAAATTTGATGTGCAATATTTGTAAAGTTTATATTTTAAATCTGTTTCGAAATTCCACTGATTATAATCAATATTTTGAACTTTTAAAGTAAAATAAGATTAAAAATAAAACAAATTAAAAAAAATCTAATATTTAGATAAATATTTTTTGTTTTAATCTTGTTCTACTCCTGAAGTTCAAAATATTGATTATAATCAGTAAAATGTCGTAAAAGATTTAAATTATCAGCTTAACAAAAATTGCGTACCAAAATTGGGAGCACCAGAAAAATCAGGTTGTAGGGGGGGGGGGGGGGGGGCAGGACCCCAGCCAAATATTTTTCCAGGATTCAACGTGGTCAAACATGGCTACGTATGATGCTTACAAAAAAAAATGGATGCTATTAAGACGTTTGAAGTGTCTGAAAAAATTCAGACATTTTAAAATGTCTGAAAACTGAACACTCCGTTTCAGACACTTAAGTGTTTGAATTTCAGACATTTTAATTTACAGTGTAATCTAAGATTATTTTAAATTAGAGATGTTTGCCTAATATCAAACAGGTATAACTACTGCCACATGATACACAAGCTGGCATAGTATTCCAAACATTTGCTTAAGTATATTTTTGAGCCGTTCTTTGTAATATAATTTATTTTTCAAAAATTTTCCTAATGTAAATTGTGTATAAGCCTATAAATGGATAAATTTCTTTAGTAAATATGTGTTTTCGATCTCGGTAGCAGCAAACTAAATTCATTGAGAGGAATATTTCTCGTACAGGTCGCTTTCATATGAATGGCAGAAATCATAACTGTATGTAAATGATCATTACAATCTATGAGATACAATTCAAAGAGATTGGTACACGCGTTAACAATCGCCGATATTATAAAACAAATGCAACCAAACGCAGTTATCGAACGCGTTGTAATATTGTAAAATTATAAACTGGCAGACTCTATATTACTTAATTCCAATTATCGGTGGACAATTCTGGATTCTGAGTAAACAGCCATTAAATTTAGTAGCATACGCACTACGCAATCGTATTCTTAAAATTCTTCGGCAAATTCCATATAAGGAAAAGGATGCTGAATGTTTATTAAGCTTGTCATAAAAATGGATTCTGAATCAGCTAAATGATAATCTGAGTTAATATTTTCCTTGCTAGCTAAGATGATGTGATTGAGCAATCTCTGATCCCTTCTTTAATATTTTTTTCGTCTGAAATCTAAAAATCTCCTTTCTGAATGTGGAATCAGAATGCGTAACAAATTTGTTTCTTAAATGCGAAATCTATAAAACGTTCTCCTATCAAAACATTCAAGACATTTTCTCTTTTAAACATATTCATTTTCGTTCATTTGTCATTATTAAAGGCATCAAACTTTAATCTTACTTAAAGCAAAATATTCTCTTCGTCTTTATCTTTACGTAAAATGCTGTGATAATGAGCTCAAAACTTTTAACACTAGAACTACTAAGACCGTCATTTTGACGATTTTCAAATGCCATGCTTAAAAATTTGATATAATTTATGTATTGTTCTAGAAATTTATGATACGACTTTTAATGAAATATAAGAATAGTTACATATTCCTATTCAATTTCCACTCGTCCACTTTAATTTCCATAATCAGTATGACTCATGCTTATTTATAACAAGACCCGTCAAAATGACGACTTCGGCAGGGGTGCCACAGGCGACTATTTTTTAATTCTACCTCACACCACTTGTTCAAAACAAAAATCTTTGATATACCGTTTGAAAACATTTGCAAGAGAAGTATACTACAAAATGTATTTTCTTAAAATACATTTAAATACATTAAATAAGGCTGATATTACGACTTTAAAAAAGTGGTGGCAATCAAGCAAACTGATTTTTTTTTTTTTTTTTTTTTTTTTTTTTAAGTAGAGGGCTGGCAACACTGGCTGGGCTGGAGGTGGTGCATAAATTATTTATTTTACGAACACTACAAGAGATAATAACGGCTTTACCGAACTCGTGAATACAAAACCTTTGTGCTGCATAGTAGTCATGTTTCTCACAATCGCAACTGTCACTACGGAAGATTTAGAAGAACTCTAGCGATAGCCTTTGAAACATTAGGGCATCCTCTTTAAAATGACCTGTATAAGATATTCATTCACATACAGTCAAAGAGATCTGTAAGTCATTCATTTGGAGTGTGTAGCAGTGTGAAATCGAGTCCATCTTTTTTAATCACCCTGTTATAGATATGTCTGACGTTTATGAGCATAGGATCAGAAGGGATGGGGGGCCTACGCCGCCATCCCTTCTAACTAGACTACCGGTAATCAAACTAGATTACCGTTGGGATATGTGCCGAGTAACTAAGGGCACACATATTGAACATTTGTAGTATGTACCAGAAACTTTGTGAGTGTATGTACCTATTCATCTATCACCCGTCTTTGTACGTCGTATACCTGTCTTTTGAAATCCAATGAATCATTTTGACTGCCTAAGGGGAACTGCTCAGACGTGGGGACCACGTCTGTAGAGCATAGATGTTCCCCCCGGACACCTTTATTAAGGTCTTCAAAAAAAAAAAAAAAAAAGAAAAAAAAGTTACATTAATGAGTCTGTAGACTCAAGTCGCCGGAAAATAAAACGCGAGCAATGGGCGACTTATAGAAGGATAACAAAAAGTAAGATACATTGAGGTGGACCAGATCGCCAAAAACGCGACAAGGGGCGATAGTATGTCCAACGCGACAACTGTTTAATGTAAGAGAAAATAGAATTAATTGTTTGATAGATCCATTAAAAAGCTAAATATTTGTTTTAATTTTAAACGTAGTGCTCGACGGGATAAAATATTACTTAGCCAATTTTTAGGCTAACCCCGTATAGCGATCATTGCTTTAAAAAAAGTCCTTCCGGCCAGTGTCGGGAGGAAGAGGTAGCTTTCATATTCCTTATTTTTAAAAAGCCAACTTATATTATTCAAACACACGAAGCTCAATTAAGTGGAAACCGAATGTAGGAGATTCAATACTAATTTTTATCAATACTAAATCATTATGAATGAGAATTTCGCGAAATTAGTCAGCTTTATCCAAGCTGCTTTTATTTAAAGTCACTTATATTTGGCTGCCAAATTCGGCGATTTCTTAAAGTGCCTGCCATTTTAAGACAACATGGTAGATGAGGCTAACCAGTGAACTTGGTCAAGACCTTAGTAATTGCTGTGCACATGCTCACTCATATCGGAATCGGTTGATATATACGAGTGCTGTCAAAGGCAAAAAATCAGATTTTTCAAAATGTCACCCACTTTAGAAATTGAAACTGCTATATCTGAGCCATTTTTAAGATAAAGACAAACAAAAAATGCTCCTGAATCCTTATATCAAGGTCAAATACTTAAGAAAGAAACCTTTTTCAATTTCTAATTTTTTTGCACCTCACTTTAAATATATATATATATTTTAATTTAATGGCCGCCATTTTGAAACAAGATGGCTGATGAAGCTGGCCAGCGAACTTGGTCGAGATACTGATGTATACTATCCACATGCCTTCTTCCATCGAAATAGGGGAATAAGTGTGGTATCGCGTGACAAATACAAGATCGTTTCAAAGTGTTAGCCATGATAGAAATTCAAAGTGCTATAATTCAACCACTTTTTAAGATATAAACAAAAGAACAAATTTTCAGAAACAAAAACTGCTCCAGAATCTTTGTATCAAGGCCAAACACATAAAAAAATCCTTTTCATTTTCCAATTTTTTAATACCTCCTTTTAAATTTTAAATTACATTTTTTTAGGTAGCTTTCTTTACAAAAAAGCTACCTATTGCAGCCGTTCGGAGGAAAGCGATTTCAAAAAATTTTGGTATATTTTCATCGATCATGACCCCCAGACCCCGAAACCACCCTCCGTTCAAAATTGATATATATATATATATATATATATATATATATATATCTGACCTATGTCATACTGTAACTCTCGTATTTATGAACCGATTTGGATGTAATTCAGTGTGTACATAGTACATACCAATGTCTCGACCGAGTTCGTTGGCCAGCTTCATCCGCCATTTTGTTTCAAAATGGCGGCCATTTAAATTTTTTAAAAAATTTAAAATTTGAAATGTGGTACCAAAAAATTGAAAATGGAAAAATATTTTTTTCTTATGTATTTGACCTTTATACAAAGACTCCGTAGCAGTTTTTGTTTCGTCTATATCTTAAAAAATGGCTGAGTTATAGCATTTTGAATTTCTAGCGAAGCTGACATTTTGAAACGTCCTGAATTTTGTCACGCCATAAAAGGCGTATTTATGAACCGATTTGGATGTAACTTCGTTTATACATAGTACGGACCAATGTTTCGACCGAGTTCGTTGGCCAGCTTCATCCGCCATTTTGTTTAAAAATGGCGGCCATTTAAAATTTTAAGAAAAATTTAAATTGGAAATGTGGTACCACAAAATTGAAAATTGAAAAAATATTTTTTTCTTATGTGTTTGACCTTGATAAAAAGATTCGGGAACAGTTTTTGTTTTGTTTATATCTTAAAAAATGGCTGAGTTATAGCATTTTGAATTTCTAGCGTGGCTGACATTTTGAAACGCCCTGATTTTTGCCACGTGATAACAGACGTATTTATGAACCGATTTGGATGTACCTTGGTGTGTACGTAGTACATGCAAATAACTCAACCGAGTTCGTTGGCCAGCTTCATCCGCCATCTTGTTTCAAAATGGCGGCCATTTAAAAAAATTTAAAAAAATTCAAATTTAAAATGAGATGCTAAAAATTTGGAAAATGAAAAAGATTTTTTCGTATGTGTTTGACCATAATACAAAGATTCCGGAACAGGTTTTGTTTCGTCTATATCTAAAAAAATGGCTGAGTTATAATATTTTGAATTTCTATTGTGGGTGACATTTTAAAGCGACCTGATTTTTGTCTTTCAATAACAGGCGTATTTATGAACAGATTTGGATATTACTTGGTCTGTACATAGTGCATACCAATATCTCGACCGAGTTCGTTGGCCAGCTTCATTCGCCATCTTGTTTCAAAAAGGTTGCGATTTTTTTTTAAATGTATTTTTAAATTTAAAATGAGGTATTAAAAAATTGGAAAATGAAAAAGATTTTTTTTATGTGTTTGGCCTTGATACAAAGATTCGGAGCAGTTTTTGTTTCTGAAAATTTGTTCTTTTGTTTATATCTTAAAAAGTGGTTGAATTATAGCACTTTGAATTTCTATCATGGCTAACACTTTGAAACGATCTTGTATTTGTCACGCGATACCACACGTATTCGCCTATTTCGATGGAAGAAGGCATGTGGATAGTATACATCAATATCTCGACCAAGTTCGCTGGCCAGCTTCATCAGCCATCTTGTTTCAAAATGGCGGCCATTAAATTAAAAAAATTATATTTAAAGTGAGGTGCAAAAAAATTAGAAATTGAAAAAGGTTTCTTTCTTAAGTATTTGACCTTGATATAAGGATTCAGGAGCATTTTTTGTTTGCCTTTATCTTAAAAAATGGCTCAGATATAGTAGTTTCAATTCCTAACGTGGGTGACATTTTGAAAAATCTGATTTTTTGCCAGCGACAGCACTCGTATATATCAACCGATTCCGGTGTGAGTGAGCATGTGCACAGCAATTACTAAGATCTCGACCAAGTTCACTGGTTAGCCTCATCCACCATGTTGTCTTAAAATGGCAGGCACTTTAAGAAATCGCCAAATTTGGCAGCCAAATATAAGTTACTTTAATTAAAAGCAGCTTGGATAAAGCTGATTAATTTCGCGAAATTCTCATTCATAATGATTTAGTATTGATAAAAATTGGTATTGAATCTCCTACATTCGGTTTCCACTAAATTGAGCTTCGTGTGTTTGAATAATATAAGTTGGCTTTTTTAAAATAAGGAATATGAAAGCTACCTCTTCCTCCCGGCACTGGCCGGAAGGACTTTTTTAAAAATGGCAACCATTTTGAAACAAGATGGCGAATGAAGCTGGCCAACGAACTCGGTCGAGACATTGGTATGTACTATATACAGACCAAGTTACATTCAAATCGGTTCATAAATACGCCTGTTATCGCGTGACAAAAATCAGGTCGTTTTAAAATGTCAGCCACAATAGAAATTCAAAATGTTATAACTCAGCCATTTTTTTAGATGTAGACGAAACAAAACCTGTTCCGGAATCTTTGTATTAAGGTCAAACACATACAAAAAAAATCTTTTTCATTTTCCAAATTTTTGGTATCTCATTTTAAATTTATTTTTTTTTTAATTTTTTTAAATGGCCACCATTTTTAAACAAGATGGCGAATGAAGCTGGTCAACGAACTCGGTTGATTTATTTGTATGTACTATGTACACGCCAAGGTACATCCAAATCGGTTCATAAATACGTCTGTTATCACGTGGCAAAAATCAGGACGTTTCAAAATGTCAGCCACGCTAGAAATTCAAAATGCTATAACTCAGCCATTTTTTAAGATATAGACGAAACAAAAACTGCTCCCGAATCTTTTTATCAAGGTCAAACACATAAGAAAAAAATATTTTTTTAAGTTTCAATTTTTTGCTACCACATTTCAAATTTAAATTTTTCTTAAAATTTTAAATGGCCGCCATTTTTAAACAAGATGGCGGATGAAGCTGGCCAACGTACTCGTTCGAGACATTGGTCTGTACTATGTATAAACGAAGTTACATCCAAATCGGTTCATAAATACGCCTTTTATCGCGTGACAAAATTCAGGACGTTTCAAAATGTCAGCTTTGCTAGAAATTCAAAATGCTATAACTCAGCCATTTTTTAAGATATAGACGAAACAAAAAATGCTACGGAGTCTTTGTATAAAGGTCAAATACATAAGAAAAAAATATTTTTCCATTTTCAATTTTTTGGTACCACATTTCAAATTTTAATTTTTTTTAAAAAATTTAAATGGCCGCCATTTTGAAACAAAATGGCGGATGAAGCTGGCCAACGAACTCGGTCGAGACATTGGTATGTACTATATACACACCGAATTACATCCAAATAGGTTCATAAATACGAGAGTTACAGTGTGACATAGTTCAGATATATATATATATATATATTGATATATATATATATATATATATATATATATATATATCAATTTTGAACGGAGGGTGGTTTCGGGGTCTGGGGGTCATGATCGATGAAAATATACCAAAATTTTTTGAAATCGCTTTCCTCCGAACGGCTGCAATAGGTAGATTTTGTAAAGAAAGCTACCTAAAAGTGATGGGAAGTGTGCCTGCGTCCCTACCCTCCTGATGCTACATCTATGCCGATGTCATTTTGCTAACACAAAATTGGGTGTATGTTAAAAAGTCCTTCCGGCCAGTGCCGGGAGGAAGAGGTAGCTTTCATAATCCTTATTTTAAAAAAGCCAAATTATATCAATCAAACACACGAAGCTCAATTTAGTGGAAACCGAATATAGGAGATTCAATACTAATTTTTATCAATATAATGAATGAGAATTTCGCGAAATTAGTCAGCTTTATCCAAGCTGATTTTCTTTAAAGTAACATATATTTAGCTGCCAAATTCGGCAATTTCTTAAAGTGCCTGTCATTTTAAGACAACATGGTGGATGAGGCTAAGCAGTGAACTTGGTCGAGACCTTAGTAATTGCTGTGCATATGCTCACTCACATCGGAATCGGTTAATATATAGGAGTGCTGTCGCATGCAAAAAATCAGATTTTTCAAAAATGTTACCCACAATAGAAATTGAAACTGCTATATCTGAGCCATTTTTTAAGGTAAAGACAAACAAAAAATGCTCCTGAATCCTTATATGAAGGTCAAATACTTAAGAAAGAAACCTTTTTCAATTTCTAATTTTTTTGCACCTCACTTTAAATATATATATATTTTTTAATTTAATGGCCGCCATTTTGAAACAAGATGGCTGATGAATCTGGCCAGCGAACTTGGTCGAGGTGTTGATGTATACTATCCACATGCCTTCTTACATCGAAATAGGCGAATACGTGTGTTATCGCGTGACAAATACAAGATCGTTTCAAAATGTTAGCCTTGCTAGAAATTCAAAGTGCTATAAATCATCCATTTTTTAAGATATAAACAAAAGAACAAATTTTCAGAAACAAAAACTGCTCCGGAATCTTTGTATCAAGGCCAAACACATAAAAAAATCTTTTTCATTTTCCAATTTTTTAATACCTCATTTTGAATTGTAAATTTAATTTTTTTTAAATGGCAACCCTTTTGAAACAAGATGGCGAATGAAGCTGGCCAACGAACTCGGTCGAGACATTGGTATGTACTATGTACAGACCAAGTTACATCCAAATAAGTTCATAAATACGCCTGTTATCGCGTGACAAAAATCAGGTCGTTTTAAAATGTCAGCCACAAGAGAAATTCAAAATGCTATTACTCAGCCATTTTTTTTTAGATATAGACGAAAGAAAAACTGTTCCGGAATCTTTGTATTAAGGTCAAACACATACAAAAAAAAATCTTTTTCATTTTCCAATTTTTTGGTATCTCATTTAATTTTTTTTATTTTTTTATTTTTTTAAATGGCCACCATTTTGAAACAAGATGGTGGATGAAGCTGGCCAACGAACTCGGTCGATATATTTGTATGTACTATGTACACACCAAGGTACATCTAAGTCGGTTCATAAATACGCCTGTTATTACGTGAGAAAAATCAGGACGTTTCAAAATGTCAGCCACGCTAGAAATTCAAAATGCTATAACTCAGCCATTTCTTAAGATATAGACGAAACAAAAACTGCTCCCGAATCCTTTTATCAAGGTCAAACACATAAGAAGAAAATATTTTTTCAATTTTCAATTTTTTGTTACCACATTTCAAATTTAAATTTTTCTTAAAAATTTAAATGGCCGCCATTTTTAAACAAGATGGCGGATGAAGCTGGGCAACGAACCCGGTCGAGACATTGGTATGTACTATGTATAAACGAAGTTACATCCAAATCGGTTCATAAATACGCCTTTTATCGCGTGACAAAGTTCAGGACGTTTCAAAATGTCAGCCACGCTAGAAATTCAAAATGCTATAACTCAGCCATTTTTTAAGATATAGACGAAACAAAAACTGCTCCGAAATCTTTGTATAAAGGTCAAATACATAAGAAAAAAATATTTTTCCATTTTCAATTTTTTGGTACCACATTTCAAATTTTAAATTTTTAAAAAAATTTTAAATGGCCGCCATTTTGAAACAAAATGGCGGATGAAGCTGGCCAACGAACTCGGTCGAGACATTGGTATGTACTATGTACACACCGAATTACATCGAAATCGGTTCATAATTACGGGAGTTACAGTGTGACATAGGTCAGATATATATATATATATATATATATAGATATATATATATATATATATATATATATATATATATATATATCAATTTTGAACGGAGGGTGGTTTCGGGGTCTGGGGGTCATGATCGATGAAAATATACCAAAATTTTTTGAAATCGCTTTCCTCCGAACGGCTGCAATAGGTAGCTTTTTTGTAAAGAAAGCTACCTAAAATGCTATAACTCAGCCATTTTTTAAGATATAGACGAAACAAAAACTGCTCCAGAATCTTTGTATAAAGGTCAAATACATAAGAAAAAATATTTTTCCATTTTTAATTTTTTGGTACCACATTTCAAGTTTTAATATTTTTTGAAGCTGGCCAACGAACTCGGTCGAGACATTGGTATGTACTATGTACACACCGAATTACATCGAAATCGGTTCATAATTACGGGAGTTACAGTGTGACATAGGTCATATATATATATATATATATATATATATATCAATTTTGAACGGAGGGTGGTTTCGGGGTCTGGGGGTCATGATCGATGAAAATATACCAAAATTTTTTGAAATCGCTTTCCTCCGAACGGCTGCAATAGGTAGATTTTTTGTAAAGAAAGCTACCTAAAATCTAAAAACTTATATTTCCTAAAAGAAATCTCAACCGTGAAATGTTCAAAAATAAAATTTATCTTATATTCCAATATTTTAAGAATATGGAATTCTTTAATAAAAAGATTTTTCAAAACGTTAAATATTATACGTAGAATATCCAAATTATAGCTAAAATTATTTAATATCATTCAGTTTTCAAAGTTTTAACCCTGTGTTAAAATATAAACTCATTCTTTATAAACGAGTTCTCGGTGATTAAATGGCGCAGATAAAAATGTTTTAAAAGTTTAAATGCTTAAACAATATCGATTTCTTTAACAATGATGAAATTTTAAAACCGTTAAAAAGCATATTCTTGAACTAACATAGTTTACTTAATTTTAAATTTACCTATAATCGTAGCATTAACCAATGTTCTGAGAGCTTTGAAGAACAGAATACCTTCTTGAAAATTACTTAACTGGGTACATAATGAATGATGAATGCTAATTCACAGCCATTTTGAAAATATCAGTTAATTCAAGCATATGTGAAATCCCAGACATTCATTAATTTAAAGTTTTAATATTCACAAAGCAAATGTTTTAAAATCCATGTGCTTCTTGAAACATAAATTAAACTGGTCTTTCAAACAATTCCGCATATTCTAAGCAATTTTTAACATAGAAAATATTTGCATTTTAGAAAATTAATGGAAATTAAATGTAATTCCTTCTTTAAAATTTAGTAAGAATATTTATTATTTATTATATTTTGTTTCTGTAATTTTTCAGTGTATAATTTAGATTTATTTTTTGCTTTTAACTCAATGCCTCTCGTTATTTGTTTGTTTGTTTTCTGGCCGAAAGTTCATAATACTTTACAGTGAAAATCAAATTTTAATCTGCTGTGTGTCATTATTAATATTATTTAACGTAAGTTCTTAATAAAAGTGTTTTTTTTTTCAAACTTGAAATTAGATTGATAAGATTTTTCTTGATTTTTAAGTAGTGTAAGGAAAGACACTGAAAGGAAATCTAAAACGTTTCACTGTTGTAAGAGACAAAAGTATACAACAGAATATTCCGATAAAATAAAATTAAAACTGAAGTAGTTGTACATAAAAATATTTTCAAAAGCTTTCAATTTACGTTTATTATAATATGAAACTTTCTAAAAGGGCAAAAATATAAAATATGCTATGCGTTTCGATTAAATGAATCCTTTATCAGACAAAAGCGCACTAAAGTTTTTATTACAAGAAGATCCTATTCAACCCGGAAGATAACACTATGACTTTACACATGGAAAATTTGCCGCCAACAGAAATGAGTTCGAATCCGTATTATCCGGCAGGAATGTAAAATCTGTGCAAGTATTCCGTGTAAGGCTGCAGACTGCAGACCACAACAATCTATGAGTTCGCGGTACGCTTATTTTCATAAATTGTTTGGTGTAGTTTTGTTGATTGTAAGACTGCATTTAAACGCTTGTTTCTCCATCCTTCTACATTTTCCCAGGAAATCTTTTGTTCTGGACCCTTCTGCGGTTTATTCACAAAAGGATGTGAGGAATCAACAATGAGTCAGGACATAAGGAGTTTAGCTCTACTTGGCGGAAAGGTTCCTCTTTTGCAGGACATCAGTCAGCTTCCTTTTAAAGCCATTAAAGATCAAAAACACCGCGGGACCACAAGAAAAGACGCCGATACTGATAACAGTAGAATGGTGGTCTATTCTGACCTTAAGTCACTTTAAACGGGGGGGGGGGGAGGCATGAACTTCACGGATCGGACGGACCAGTTGTGAAAACAAAAGCATACTTTTAGCTTACTTTGGATCAGCTGCTGGGTCCGTTCAGATCACATTCTGCGACGACGAATCTTTTTTTGGCTATTTTGACGTGAGGAACCCCTCTTGCTCTGCAAGAGAGGAAAGCCCTTGACATGTTTATCACCTAACATGGGCAGAATTTATTTCGTTGGTTTTGTGCGTTTTACTTTCGCACCTTTGAAGACCAATAAAAAGGTTCAAAAGCCTTTGGAAAAGAAAGACCAGAGAAATAATTTATAAATTCTCACCGCAGAATGTGATCCGATCGGACCTTAAGTCACACCTAGATCACCTTCTCGCGGAAAAAGCTCTTGCCACTTTCACTTCAAAGGACCAGATTCGAGAAATTTTCTCTAAGGCAGTAACAGCTAAAAGAGATTCTAAAATACTAATAACGCAGACAAGGACACTCCTAACGAGAAGCAAGACTGAGGAAGTGGAAAGACGTATAATTTGTAATGAAAACTGGAGTGCAATGCAAAACCGAGAGACTCGTTAACTGGCATACAGAAAATATTAAGAAGAACACTTAAAATCGCATATGTAATAAAAAGTAATGGGGGATTAAACAATGAAAAATGAATAGAAAAGCTAATCGAAAAATAAAGTCATATCAGGGTTCGTAAAGTTTTAAGAAAATACCAGTGTTTTCTTATGGAGATGCTCCTTTTATGTAACCGCGCGATTGCAGAAGGCGAGTTTTCCTCAAAGTAAATACTGTAATTTTCTGATCTAAAGCCAGGGAAATTCTCTGACCTGTAGGAATCCTGCGTATTTAAAACACCAAATAAGTAAAAAGATAAATGAGGAATAAAAAATATAACTTATTAAATGCAATTTTTTCTGCGTTCTGCCATTTGATTTATACAAGGTGATTTTAAAATATTTCGCAAAAGGGTCATTCCATACAAAATGAGCAAATCACCTGTGGCAGACATGTCACAGATTTTAACGAAAATCATTTTGTAAGTAGATCATATCTATTTATGAGTAAACGTAAAATAATAGATTTTAGGATTGTTTATTTAAGTATTAAAATTTATATTAAAAGTGGATGCAAAATCGTGGTTTTGGCTACATGCTTGAAGTTTCAATTTTGGTTATTAGCCTTAAGTATGCAAAGACTATATTAAAAATTATTTATAATTAGGAATGAATAATAAGTAACAGATTGACGTAAGTTAGTAATTGTATTTTTATTCCTTAATGAGAAAAAAATTATTTTTGAAAAAATTTGAGGGAAAAATGCAACGTTTCTATTGAGATGAAGGACACCTCCTACAATATCAAAATTGCTTGACGTTATAGCTAAAAGTATATATATTAAACATTTAAACTTTCATTCTTGCCTTCTTTATTCCTTAATGAGAAAAAAAATAAATAGTAAAAAATGTTGAGGATAAAATGCAATATTTCTATCACTTGTTTCAACGTGAAAGAAAGCTTTTTTAAACTTTTAATTCTTTTCATATTGTAGATAACAGTGTATATATTAAATATAAAAACTTTTATATTTGCTTTCAGTTTATTTTTTCCTCAAGAAGATTTTTAATTAAAGTAGAAAAAAAGCTCAATTGAACAGAAAATTATATATTAATATCTAAATTCAGATACAGAAAATAGATGGCAGCACTAAATTTTTTCACCTTGAAATCGTGCAATATTTTAAGAAACGCGCGCGAATTTAAGAAAAAAATAGCTATGGAATGTAGTTAATATTGCCTTTTTTAACCCAATTTTGTGGCGTTAGGAATCAAAAAGGCATACTTGAAATTTTTTTAGCAGATTATGGACTTATTGATCTTTATGACTGTGCAATAACTGCAATGTGGGACATTTCCTTCATTATTTTTTTTACCTATCAATAAGAGGAAAAATTACGATTTTGTCATTTTTTTAAAAGTTTCTAAATTTTTTTAAAGGTGAAGGAAATACATGACAACTTAAAAACTTTAGTAATTCGTTCTTAATATGTAAAACAACATCAGGCATTAATTTCTCAGATGTTTTTGAATTCCTTTAATTTTTATTACGTTTTTAATTTTCTCAAAATTTGCAAATTTTCAATTTTTACAACCAATTAAAGAATAATCATGGTGTTACCAGATTATTATTGCTCAATAAATAAGAAGATAATTTTTCAGAGGTTATATTATTAAAAAAAAATTCATTTCAGTTAAATAGTTTTCAAGATACAGAACTTCAAACCTGCAACTTTGGACGATTGCACACATGCCATTCTTTATCACAAGTTTTTTAAATGTCCAAAACTGCTAAAATAATTTATTTTTTGTGAAGATATTTTGCAGAGCTCTATTTGAATATGAATTGAAACTGTATATCAAATTTTATTAAAATCTGTTACTATGTGGCCACGAATTTTTTTTTAATTTTTGCTCATTTTACGTGGAATGACCCAAAAATGAAATCATAAATTAGCTGTGCAGAAGCAATATTAGATAGGAGCATAGGTTGAAATTATTTAATATAACTTATACACGGGGTCTCATAGAGAGCTAGGGGCTTTCGTCAATAGAAAAGTTTCAGGTCTGAACCTTAATATTCATTCATAACTTTAACATTAATTAGAATATTTAAACTAGTTTTTCATCAAAATTACTTCTTTTTGCGATAAACGTTTTAATATACCGGTAAGTGCTGGAAGTGTCCATCATTCGTGCCCATGCAACGCTGCGCCAAATGCTCCATACTTCGGAATATAAATGATGATATGTAAGGTACCACTGACCGAATTATAGTGTACTTTGAGCATTTCTCGTAATGTCATCTAATTTCAGACAAAATAAATAAAATACGTTGAAAATATCGTTACAGTAGCTTCATCATCCATAAATATTTGAAAGAAAAGAAGAATTCTGCTTTGAATGCGACACTGTATTTTTGACTAAATAAGTGCATTACAATTTTATGTTCCTACGTGATTTTTGTCTGTTTTTCCGTATGCCTGATTTGACTTTTCATTTCTGCTTATCTTTTAGAATCACTCTGTATAAATGAGTATTTTAATAAATCCGTGTTTCAAATAATTTGTATCCATTTCCTGATTTATCTCGGCTTCAGCGAAAACATTGCACCTGTGTTTGACAAAATAAAACAAGTATTTTGTAATAACGTTAAATTTGGCTCAAGAAAGTTCACTTGATAAGATTAATCATAGTGGTATAATCATGTTTTTGGATCTAATTTCCTTTTCAAATATTCTTTATATCATTTTTCTTTAAATCTCGAATTTAGAAGCTATTAATGTTACTTTTAAAGTTTTATGGCCATATTTTTTCACAAAAAATTAAAAGAGACTAGAACATACAGCTTCAACCGAATTCCAATCACTATTACATTAAAGTCTGAAACGGGAATTAAACCATCAAATCTTAACTAATGCCCTGCTCTCAAACTACAAGATATAGAGATAAACTCCTGTATACGTAATAATTTTCATGATTCAAACCAAAGTTTTATTTTTAAACATTTAGTGTGAATGAAAGTCGTTTTAATTCTATTTACAACTACTTTTATTCAATTATCTATTATATCTTGACCTGAATAACTATTTTCATTATTGAATCCCATTCAAAATACATTTTCACCAAAAAATATAAAGTTGAATGTTGTCAAAAGTTAAAATTCTGCACGTACTTCCTGTTCTAAATATTTACGATACAACTTTTAAAATACTTTTAAAAATACAACATTATCTAAGAAAGTCTTTTTTTTTATTTATACGATGTTAGTTTTTAAAAAAGTGTTCACTTGATTAAAACTTATTGTTGTTTACAGGAAAGAAAATTTTATCCTCTTAGCGACTAATAAACTCGTACTTTACAATTTCAGTCAATCTGTATTCATAGCATTTCCAAGACACGCACTCAATTCTTTTTACAGACTCGAGCGAATTTTACTTTCTTGCATTAATTTCATCTGCCAAAAGCTATAACGCCCCCTTTTGTTAATCATCTGTGTCCTTCTTTTTGTGTAATAGTTTCTGTAACATGAATATTTTAACGAGGTAACTTTTATAGCTCTAGGTGAAAATATACTCCATTAAGTATTCAAAAAAATTCACATCATGTTTTAAACATGACTCCAAGACAAAGGTTTTTAAGCCATTCACTGAAAATGCTTCAGGTGACTAGATTTTTTGTTTAATTTTCTTATGTGTGAGCAACCCAGTCTTAAGATTTCTATTATTGTTTTAGAAGAATAGTTCGCAAGTAGTTGAAAAGATTTTTGTTCATAAAAAGGAAGTTTATTAAATTTGTAGATAAAAATTTTAATGATTTTCATGTATAAGAACTGAATTTTTGTGTGCTTCAAAAGTATGAAGATACGCATAAGATAGTTCAAAACAGACTTTTTTGAACAGAGAATATGTGACATGCGTAGATAATAGAAAGTGTTTTCTAAGAGGGCGCATTAAGTAATCCAGAAAATTTACTCCATGTATTAAGCATGACTTTGGGGTCATGGTGATAAACAGTTTCAAACAAAGGTTTTTAAACCATTCACTGAAAATGCTTCAAGTGACTAAATTTTTTGTTTAATTTTCTTATATGTGAATAACTCAGTATTAACACGTTGACGGACACTTGTATATTATAGGTACCACTTAATTTTAATTCCTAAATTGGCACCAGTATTTTAAAACTAAATTTTGCATTATTTAATGTACGTGAAGTTAAGCTTTTACTTATTTTTATATATCTTTTCATTTAAATCCTGGTGTCAATCAATCATTATGCCACATAGTGAATTTCGCTTTGACGGCTATAGAAGCAAGTGTCCGTCAACGTGTTAATATTTCTATTACTGTTTTAGAAGAATAGTTCGCAAGTAATTGAAAAGATTTTTGTTCAGAAAAAAGAAATTTATTAAATATGTAGATAAAAATGTTTAATGATTTTCATGTATAAGAAGTTAATTTTTGGTATGTGTTTTAGAAGTACGAAGATAGGTTTAAGATAATACTAAACAGATATTTTTTGAACGGACAACATGTCACATATGTCGATAATAGAAGGTATTTTCTAAGAGGGCGCATTAAGTATTTCAGAAAATTTTCTCCATGCATTAAGCAATATTTTTGGAGTCATGGTGAAAAATAGCCTGAGACAAAGGTTTTTAAACCATGCGCTGAAAATTATTCAGGTGACTAGATTTTTTGTTTAATTTTCTTATGTGTGAGCAACTCAGTCTTAAGATTTCTATTACTGTTTTAGAAGAATAGTTCGCAAGTAGTTGAAAAGATTTTTGTTCAGAAAAAAGAAGTTTATTAAATTTGTAGATAAAAATGTTTAATGATTTTCGTGTATAAAAACTGAATTTTTGGGGTGATTCAAAAGTACGAAGATACGCATAAGATAGTTCAAAACAGACATTTTTTTCAACAGAGAATATGTGACATGTGTCGATAATAGAAGGTATTTTCTATGAGGGCGCATTAAACATTCCAGACAATTTACTCCATGTATTAAGCATGACTTTGGAGTCATGGTGATAAATAGTTTCAGACAAAAGTTTTTAAACCATTCACTGAAAATGCTTCAAGTGACTAGATTTTTTGTTTAATTTTCTAATATGTAACTCAGTCTTAAGATTTTTGTTACCGTTTTAAAAGAATAGTTCGCAAGTTCAATTGAAATCCCCATTTTTATCATGTCATTGATCTTTGAAAAAATCAGTAACATTTTTTATCTACAAATTTAATAAACTTTTTTTATCTGAACAAAAATCTTTTTAACTACTTGCGAACTATTCTACTAAAATAATAATAGAAATCTTGAGACTGAGTTTTATAACAGAGCCATAAAATAAAATTAAACAAAAAATCTAGTTAGAATCACATGGTGATTTCAAAGAAAAAACAAAAGATTTTTGTTCAGAAAAAGGAAATTTATTAAATTTCTAGGTAAAAATGCTTAAAGATTTTCTTGCATAAAGAACTTCATTTTTGGTGTGTTTTAGAAGTACGAATATGGGTTTAAGATAGTCCTAAACAGATATTTTTTGAACGGAGAATATATCACATATGTCGATAATAGAAGGTATTTTTTTTAAGAGGGCGCATTAAGTATTTCAGAAAATTTACTCCATGTATTAAGCATCATTTTGGAGTCATGGTGATAAATAACCTGAGACAAAGGTTTTTAAACCATTCACTGAAAATTCTTCAGGTGATTACATTTTTTGTTTAATTTTATTGTTTCATTTATAAAACTCAGTCTTAAGATTTCTATTATTGTTTTAGAAGAATATTTCGCAAGTAGTAGAAAATATTTTTGTTCAGATAAAGGAAGTTTATTAAATTTGTAGATAAAAAAGTTTACTGTTTTTTTTTTTTTTCATGTATAAGAACTGAATTTTTGTAATTTTTCTAAAGTTTAATAATTTAATAATGTGTAGATAATAAAGGGTATTTTCTAAGAGGGCGCATTAATTATTCCAGAAAAATTACTCCGTGTATTAAGCATAGATCTAAAACAAAGGTTTTTAAACCATTCACTGAAAATGCTTCAGGTGACTAGATTTTTTGTTTAATTTTCTTATGTGTGAACAACTGAGTCTTAAGATTTTTATTATAGTTTTAATTGAATATAGTTCGCAAGTAGTTGAAAGGAGTTTTGTTCACAAAAGATATGTTTATTAAATTTGTAGATAAATGTTTAATAATCTGAATTTTGAGATATTTTAAAATATGCAAATAGGTTTTAAAAATAAAATTGTAAGAAGAAATGCAACATTCCACCTTGATCCAATCACAAACTATAAAAAATACTGCTTTAAAAATGACAAATAATAATACAGATGCTAAAAGCCTTCGTCAGGGAATATTTGCATCAATTGCCGCTCTATTCATTCAAACACGTCACTTCGTTTGAAACGGGACTCTCCTATTTCAAACGAAGTGACGTATTTGAATGAATGGAATGGCAGTTAATGCAAATATTCCCTGACGTCCCGTTTCAAACGAAGTGACGTACTTGAATTAATGAATCGGAAGTTAAGGCAAATATTCCCTCCTGACTAAGGCTGCGGATGCAGACCGAAAGTACTCGTAAATTTGAATAAAATGTATATTTTAAACTTTTAACATCTCTATTATTATTTGTCACCTTTTAAATAAACAGAGAACTTTTAAAGTTCGTATTGTGTAGTTTCAGGTTTAAAAAAGTTCAAAATAAACTTTTTTAACAAAAAATGTGTTACATGTGTAGATAATAGAGTGTAGTTTTTAAAAGGAACATTGAGTATTCGGTAAAATACCCATCGTGTTTAAAACATGACCCTAAGGAAAAATATTTAATGTTTAATTTAATTTGTTTGGATTTTTAAATATTCAATTAATATTATTCCGATGACTCGCTTTATTGTATTTTTTTTTTAATTTCTTATTTGTAGCCAATTAAATATTAAGATTTCTATTATTGTTTTAGAGGAATAGTTCGCAAGTAGTTGAAAAGATTATTGTTCAGAAAGAAGAAGTTTATTAAATATGTAGATAAAAATGTTTAATGATTTCATGTATAAGAACTGAATTTTTGGGGTGTTTCAAAAGTACTAAGATACCTTCAAGATAGTTCGAAACAGACGTTTTTTGAAAAGAGAATATGTAACTTTTGTCATAATAGAAGATATTTTTTAAGCGTGTTCATTAAGTATTGCAAAACATTTTCTCCATGTATTAAGCATATGACTTTGGAGTCATGGTGATAAATAGCCTGAAACAAAGATTTTTAAACCATTCACTGAAAATGCTTCAGGTGACTAGATTTTTTTTTTTCTTATATGTCAGCAACTGAGTCTTAAGATTTCTATTTCTGTTTTAGAGGAACAGTTCGCAAGCAGTTTAAAAGACTTTTGCTCAGAAAAAATACTTTTACTAAATTTGTAGATAAAATGTCTAAAAATTTTTACAGTGCAAAAACTGAATTTTGAGGTTTTTCAAAAACATGCGAATCGTTTTTAAAAAATTCAAAATAAACTTTTTTAACAAATAATGTGTCACATGTGTAGATAATAGAGGTGTAATTTTTAAGAGGGGCATTAAGTTTTCGCAAAAATTCACATTATGTTTAAAACATGACCCCGAGAAAAAATATTTAATGTTTAATTTAATTTATTTTCATTTTAAAATATTCAATGAATATTATTCCCATGACTCGCTTTATTGTATTTTTTTTTTATTTGTGACCAATTAAATCTTAAGATTTCTATTATTTTTTTAGAGGAATAGTTCGCAAATCGTTGAAAAGATTTTTGCTCGGATAAAAAGTTTATTAAAATTTTAGATAAAAATAGTTTCAAAATTTTCAGCTATAAAAGTTGAAGTTTGTGGTGTTTCAAACACACGTAGATAGGTTTTAAAATGTTTAAAATAATCTTTTTTTTTTTTTTCAAGGTAACAGTAGGTAACAGTAAGATAGTAAAATAAGGTAACAATATCAGTGGGGGACCCTGAAGCAGAAGCGGACTCTTCTCGTCGCACTAAAGTCTTGCAAAGTTTCCTGATACTGATACAATCTTGTAATGTAAATGGCTCTAACTACAAAAACTTCAAGCCATTAGTTACGGAGCGAAGAGATTTCAACTAAAACAATACGACCGTGTGGTGATCTCTTCATGATTTCTTGTAAAATAAGGTAATAATAATAATTGTGAGGTAATAATAATTGTAATAATAATAAAATTTCTTGTTAAATAGGGTAAGACAATTTTTTTTTGTCTTTTTTAAGCAATGTTTTGGTACTTTTTGCTATAATTTAAATTGGTGCGAAAAATTAATTTTTTGTTTTTTATTTATTATTTATTTAATATTTATTTTTTTTTTTTTTTTTTTTTTGCATCAACTTGATGCATTTCTTACGTGTGACCACTACTGGTATCACTATTTATGACCATAGCCAGCAGTGTACAACCTTGTCAAAAGCTTGAATCCTTTTGACATGGGACGACAATGAGAACAGTATGCGACAGCCGAGGACAGAACTGGATTGGAATAACCTCTTTTGTGGACGACCTACCAGATCACAAATTGTTTAATGCATTTTCCTGAAGGAAATTGACAATTCTGTCTCCAGTAGCTTAGATTTTAACAGCAACAACACTCTAAAAAATAAATGTGTAAATTAGGTAATTTTACACATATATATGTGTAATTTTCTAAGATTACACACTTGTCATAAAATTTACACATTTGTTTTAAAAATTTACCTGTTTTTATGTGTATTTTGCCTCTGAAAGTAAGCGTGTAATTTGTTATCACTTTAAAAACACAAATAAATGTGTAAATGTAAAAAAAATGCCTAAATTTACACGAATTGATGTGCTATTCTAATTTCCACATAATTATATATACATAGATAAGTGTGTAAATTTCAAAAATCACACACTGGTCTTAAAAATTACACATTTTGTACAAAAAATTACCTGTTTTAATGTGTATTAATGTATGACATTAAGTCTGTCAGTTGTTATCGGTTGATAAACACACATAAGTGTGTAAATACAGAAAAATCGTCTGCTTTGACTCTGAACGCAAAGTAAACTGGCGAACAATGAAAAAAAAAACATCTGCTCGTCAAATGATTACAAATGATTCTGTCAAATGATTTTGGCTGCCATTTTTAAGGCGATGCCGGAAGACAAGTCTGCTTTATCAGCCGAAATTCTAAATAATATATATATTAAGGTGCTAATAATAAAAGTTAGCTGGATTATCATGATGAAATATTTTTATAACAGTGTAGTGCTAATGTGTTCAAATGTAATGTTCTTAATTGGATTTCTACATTCTTTGCCGTTTATCGGCGGGGGAAAAATGGATAATCATTATAAAGGTATGCAAATATTTGGATCTAATGAAAAAAATGGTGTTATTAAAATTATTATTATTTAAAAATAATAAGATATGATTCATAGTTCTATAAAACTGGGTGCTTTTTCTATGTGAATACATAGGGTAGATGTGCCAGTATAATGGACGCCCTTCAAAGATTTTTGTTTATAAAAAAATAAAAAATAAAAATTTAGCAGGGTCGTACTTGTCCTGAGATTTCAAAACCAGGAAATTCTTCGGTACCGATATTTTCTTATGGAAAATATCTTTTTAAATAAGGCGAAATGTCGCGTGTTTAACTTAGATTTATTTTTCTATTGAGATCTTAATTGTTAAATGCATTTGGAAATAATCTTTGAAAATAACTATTTTCTTTTCTTAATATGCTTTCATTAATTTCTTGTTCAAAATACAATCAAAATAACCTATATATCTATTCTTTTGCAAGGTGTCCATTTCTGGAACATTCAGTGGCCATTACTGGAACAATGAATGCCCTAGTTATTTCTATTATTTACAATTAAATTTAGGTTCCCATTAGGAAATGCGACTATGAGCTGAATGATTAAATATTGTTGATAGATTAATATAATATTGAAAGAACTAGAATATAATAATTATAACTATTAATAAAAAAAATATTTCTTAAAGAAATTCCTTAAGGGTGTCCATTACTGGCACACCTACTCTGTATGGTGTATTAATAATCTTGGTCTTTATTGCTTTCTGATTTCTTTTTTTATGATAGAAATTCTGCATTATTTTCGGTTTTTTATTATTTTTAAAAGGTACATTATGTCCAATGTTAAAAAGTAGTATGCTATAAGTGTCAAAACTTCTCTAGTTGCAATTTCTCTTAGTTCTTAGTGTAGCATCCTTTTTATTGAAAAAATGTAATGTAAGCGAGTAGTGCGATACAAAAAAATACTACAGTAATACCCCGACTTACGTCACCCAAGAGATGAGAGCGCTCCGACCCAAATGGCCGATTACAACCACTAAATTTTAATAGTATTTCAAGCATTATTTACTGACAGAATTTCTGAGATTTAATAAAGCAAATAATGCTATTAAAATTTAGTGGTAATAATTAGTCATTTGGGTCGGAACGCTCCCATGTCTGGGGTGACGTAAGTCGGGGTATTACTGTAATAGGCTTTACTTTTGGATCGATGCAGGGTTTTTTTTTTCCACGGACATATTTTGTGTAAAGTAAAATTTATTTTTGTGAATTTTTTTATATTTTTATAAAAAATAAAGAAAGATGAAATCCAGTTACTCAAACTCGAACCAAATATTAATTAATAATAACCTTTTCAAGCCTTTCTCCTATAGTTTTGCTTTCTGATAAACTTGTTTTATTAGCAAAATATACGTTTTAAAGTCTAACAAAATAAAAAATAATTAATGAAGAGTAAGTTTTTATAAAATTGAATTTTGTGATGGGGCCTATTTTATGAGGAGGAATTTTGTGAAGGGGCCGATTTTTTATAAGAGAAATTTTGTGAAGGGACCTGTTCTGTTAAATTAACTTTGTGAGGAAGCCTATTTTATTAAAATTAATTTTTACTTTCTTTTATCTTTACATGAAGAAAGTATTGGATTCGTGAAAATTTTCGACTTTCGGTTTTCGACGGATTTACACGGTTTAGGGGTCAGAGATTCCGAAAAACATGTTTTTACGAAATGTCTGTCTGTGACACCGTGACTCTGTCCGTCTGTCTGTCTGTCTGTCTGTATGTGACACAAATTTTGTGGGCGCTCTATCTCAAGAACTAATGCACGTAATTTAATAAAAATTTATATTCATTTAGTCTCTGATATAAATTGGGGCTGATTAGTTTTTGGTGTAAATCGTTCCACAGGTGGCGCTGTTATGCAGCCTTTTTCACAATTTCCACAATATTTCAATCTCCAGAACTAATGCACGGATTTTCATCAAACTTCAGATTCAGTTAGTCGTTGACATGAATTGACGTTTAGTAACATCATGGTGTACATCGCTCAACAGGTGGCGCTGCTATGCTGCATTTTTTACGATTTCCGCAATTGCTCTATCTCAAGAACTAATGCTTGAATTTTCAACAAACTTCAGATTCAGGTATACCTGGATATGAATTAAGGCTGTTAAGTTTTAGGTGTAAATCGTCCAACAGTTGGCGCTGCTATGCAGCATTTTTCACGATATCCACGATAGCTCAATCTCCAGAACTAATGCACGGATTTTCATCAAACTTCAGATTCAGTTAGTTTTTGACATCCATTGACGTTTCATATATTTTGGTGTAAATCGCTCAACAAGTGGCGCTGCTATGCTGCATTTTTTGCGATTTCCCCAATAGCTCTATCTCAAGAACTAGTGCACGGATTTTCAACAAACTTGAAATTCAGGTATACCTGGATATGAATTAGTGCTGTTTATGTTTTGGTGTAAATCACTGAACAGGTGGCGCTGCTATGCTACTTTTTTCGAAATTTCCGCTATAGCTCTATCTCAAGAACTAATGTACGAATTTTCATCAAACTTCAAATTCAGATATATTTTAATATGAATTGGTGCTAAATTGATATAATTTCTTGTACTATTTAAATGATTTAATTGACGTGATTTATATAGAAGAAAGTTTTGTGATGGCCACAATATACTAGTTTTTAGAGGCTTTAGAAATAATTTAATTTCAAGCTATAATTACTAAGCAGAGCCGCAGCAACACTATTTGGGTACTGGAGCGAAAACTTCGTTAACTTTT
Organism: Maratus speciosus; assembly: GCA_963932465.1. Taxonomy (NCBI): domain Eukaryota; kingdom Metazoa; phylum Arthropoda; class Arachnida; order Araneae; family Salticidae; genus Maratus; species Maratus speciosus. The sequence goes on along the minus strand of OZ010787.1, from coordinate 67,395,177 downwards.
ACGTTGATGATTGACGCATCATTAAAGATAATTGATGGCGCCGATGAAGCCTGCTATTACAATTGGGGATGCCTGATGCAGGGGCATCGTCCGCATCATACTTGTTGCGGTTCTGTATCCAAATATAATACATACCGTAAGATTTTTACCGTACTTTGTGACAGGTGGGGTAACTAAGTGACAGCTGGTCTAGTTTGCGTATTTCGTGTTAGAGCTTCGAGAAACGGTCGTTAGGTGATCTGGCACACCGTACTAGGAGATTGCGACGCTGTTTGTTTTTCTACCATGCCGGTCGGAGCGGGAGATTCGCTCAGCCGACAGTAACAGTGACGCCAGCCATGGAGATTCGAAATACAAAAACTAGACCAGGTCTCACAAAGTTACCCCCACCTGTCACAAAACTCTTCATATTACGATACTTCATATAAGCAGCTTGAAAATTTCTTTCCGTTCTCTGAAAAAGCTTAAATTAAGTATGCTGCAGACAAAAGATTTTTAATAAAATTGTCTTGCTAGAAATATTTCAGATTAAGTAATATTTATTTCAGCATCAAACAAAAATAAACGAATTAAAATAATTTAGTCTGAGTTTCTGAAGCATTTCTATAAAATGCAGGAAAATTTCTGAATACATTTGAAAAAAATTCTATTCCTAAATAATATTTTGTGCCAGTTATAAATGCAGTTAAAGCTAGGTAATTTTCAGTGCGTGGTGAGGGGGGGGGGGGGGGATGTATAAATATTTTTGAAAGAAAATGTTTTTTAAAATAATAAAAACAACCAAAGAGGTTACAGTTGTAAGGCTGGATGAAGGAAATTGTCTTTTTAACTTTAATTTGAAGACAGTCTCCACACTGTAAGTGGATATTTATTCAGATTATACAGGTTCTATGTATAAATTATGACTTAGGACTAAACCAAATCAAACAGAAGATGACTTGTAGTAATTGTGATTTTAAATGATCCTGTTTTATGTAAAAATCAGGTATATCGACGGTAGGGAAATTGTTTGTTTATATGTGGTGTGTAAATTACCTAAATACATTGGAGTACACTGTTTGTGGTCTTAAAACATACTATAAAGAAAAAAAAACACACCAAGCGTATGAGCTTGTTCTTCATGTTTTTTCCCGATCATAAAAAACATTTAGCTCACAATTCACACATACTAAAGTATAAAGATAAAGCTGCGTAGCCAAAAACATGTCTATTTTGAATATTACACAAAATTTTATGTATTTTGAATATTACATAAATCTGTGTTTTGCGTATTATGCAAAAATGTGTGTAAGAACAGAATATTACACGAAAATCTCTATTTTGCATATTACTCAAACATATGTGTGTTACATATTACACGAAAAAATGTGTATTTTACATATTACACAAAACTGTGCGTATTTTGCATAATACACAAAAATATGTGTATTTTGCATAATACACAAAACTATGTGTAATCGCAGAATATTACACATATATACGTGTTACACTATTACACAGAAATATGTGTATACTTGTGCAATATACACATTAAAGTGTGTATTTCAAGAGTAAAAAGATAACTTTTACACACTTAGTGTTATCATCAAATTACACATTTAAATGTGTATTTTGAAATTTACACATTAGGCGTGTATTTTGGCAATTTACACACCCCTTTACACATATAGACAAATCGTTTTTGTATCATCGATATACCTTTTTTAATGTGTAAATTTACAAATTTTTTTTAGAGTGAAGAGCTCTATCAATGAAGAAAAAATGTTGAAATGGTTGAATGAGGTCTACAGCTAATAGTTAGTAAAGGACCGTCACTCGAAAATTGAAGGTTTAAGCAGAGTGCTTAATACCGACGAGTCAGCATTTGCTACAAAGTTTAAATTATTAAACGTTTTAGAGACTATTTTTTCAGCATTTTACACCTTTGGAATTTTAATTATTATCGCATTAACTCATTAATGTGATAACATGTACTTTTTCGTTAATAGAATATATATTTCCAGTCATTTCGTCTTTTATTTAACATTTTCTGCAATAATTCAAACTTGTCCAATACTGGAGCAGACAAGTCGACGCTATTGAATTCTGCGTGTCTACTACTACACTCTAAAAAAATGTGTAAATTTACACATAAAAACAGGTATATCGATGATACAAAAACGATTTGTCTATATGTGTAAAGTGGTGTATAAATTGCCAAAATACACGCCTAATGTGTAAATTTCAAAATACACATTTAAATGTGTAATTTGATGATAACAATAAGTGAATAAAAGTTATCTTTTCACTCTTGAAACACACACTTTAATGTGTATATTGCACAAGTATACACATATTTCTGTGTAATAGTGTAACACATATATATGTGTAATATTCTGTGATTACACATGGTTTTGTGTATTATGCAAAATACACATATTTTTGTGTATTATGCAAAATACGCACATTTTTGTGTAATATGTAAAATACACATCATTTCGTGTAATATGTAACACACATATTTTTGAGTAATATGCAAAATAGAGATTTTCGTGTAATATTCTGTTCTTACACATATTTCTGCATAATACGCAAAACACAGATTTATGTAATATTCAAAATACATAAAATTTTGTGTAATATTCAAAATAGACATGTTTTTGGCTACATAGCTTTGATCTTTATAATTTAGTATGGGTGAATTGTGAGCTAAAAGTTTTGTATGATCGGGGAAAAGTATGAAGAACAAGCTCATACGCTTGGTGTGTTTTTTTTTCTTTATAGTATGTTTTAAGACCACAAACAGTGTACTCCAATGTATTTAGGTAATTTACACACCACATATAGACAAACAGTTGTCCTATCGTCGATATACCTGATTTTTACATAAAACAGGATCATTTAAAATCACAATTACTACAAGTCATCTTTCTGTTTAATTTGGTTTAGTCCTAAGTCACAATTTATACATAGAACCTGTATAATCTGAATAAGTATCCACTTACAGTGTGCAGACTGTCTTCAAATTAAAGTTAAAAAGACAATTTCGTTCATGCAGCCTTACAACTGTAACCTCTCTTGTTGTTTTTATTATTTTAAAAAACTAGTATGTTGTGGCCATCACAAAACTTTCTTCTGTATAAATCACGTCAGTTAAATCATTTAAATAGTACAAGAAATTATATCAATTTAGCACCAGTTCATATTAAAATATATCTGAATTTGAAGTTTGATGAAAATTCGTACATTAGTTCTTGAGATAGAGCTATAGCGGAAATTTCGAAAAATGTAGCATATCAGCGCCACCTGTTGAGCGATTTACACCATAACATAAACAGCACTAATTCATATCCAGGTATACCTGAATTTCAAGTTTGTTGAAAATCCGTGCACTAGTTCTTGAGATAGAGCTATTGCAGAAATCGCAAAAAAATGCAGCATAGCAGCGCCACTTGTTGAGCGATTTACACAAACATGTATGAAACGTCAATTGATGTCAAAGACTAACTGAATCTGAAGTTTGATGAAAATCCGTGCATTAGTTCTGGCGATTGAGCTATCGTGGATATCGTTAAAAATTCTGCATAGCAGCGCCACCTGTTGGGCGATTTTCACCTAAAACTAAACAGCCCTAATTCATATCCAGGTATACCTGAATCTGAAGCCTGGTGAAAATTCAAGCATTAGTTCTTGTGATAGAGCAATTGCGGAAATTTCGTAAAAAATGCAGCATAGCAGCGTCACCTGTTTAGCGATTTATACCAAGATGTACAAAACGTCAATTCATGTCAACGACTAACAGAATCTGATGTTTGATGAAAATCCGTGCATTAGTTCTGGAGATTGAAATATTGTGGAAATTCAGAAAAAGGCTGCATAGCAGCGCCACTTGTGGAACGATTTACACCAAAAACTAATCAGCCCCAATTTATATCAGAGACTAAATGAATATAAATTTTTATTAAATTACGTGCATTAGTTCTTGAGATAGAGCGCCCACAAAATTTGTATCACATACATACATACAGACAGACGGACAGAGTCACAGACTGACAGTCAGCCATTTCGTAAAAACATGTATTTCAGAATCTCTGACCCCTAAAGCGTGTCAATTCATCGAAAATCGAAAGTCGAAAATTTTCACGAATCCAATACTTTCTTCATGTAAAGATAAAAGAAAGTAAAAATTAATTTTAATAAAATAGGCTCCCTCACAAAATTAATTTACCAAAACAGGCCCCTTCACAAAATTTCTCTTAATAAAAATCGGCCCCTTCACAAAATTCCCCCTCATAAAATAGGCCCCATCACAAAATTCAATTTCATAAAGACATACTCTTCATTAGTTTTTTTTTTTTATTTTGTTAGATTTTAAAACGTATATTTTGTTACTAAAACAAATTTATCAGAAAGAATAACTATAAGAGAAGGGCTTGAAATGGTTATTATTAATTAATATTTGGTTCGAGTTTGAGTAACTGGATTTCCTCTTTCGTTATTTTTTACAAAAATATAAAAAAATTCTCAAAAATAAATTTTACTTTACACAAAATAGGTCCCTAGAAAAAAAAATCCCTGCATCGATCCAAAAGTAAAGCCTATTACTATTTTTTTGTATCGCACTATTCTATACATTATATTTTTTCAATAAACTGGATGCTACACTACGAACTAAGAGAAATTGCAACTAGAGAAGTTTTGTCACTTATAGCACACTACATTTTACCATTGGACATAATGTACCGTTTAGAAATAATACAAAAGCTAAAATAATGCAGAACTGCTATCATAAAAAATTAATTCAGAAAGCAATAACGACCAAGATTATTGATACACCATACAGAGTAGGTGTGGCAGTAATGGACACAAGGGATTTCTTTAAGAATTATTTTTTTTGTTAATAGTTATAATTATTATATTCTAGTTCTTTCAATATTATATTAATATATCAACAATATTTAATCATTCAGCTCACAGTGGCATTTCCCAATGTGAACCTAAATTTAATTGTAAATAATAGAAATAACTAGGACATTCATTGTTCCAGTAATGACCACTCTCTGTTCCAGAAATGGACACCTTGCAAAATAATAGATATATAGGTTATTTTGATTGTATTTTGAACAAGAAATTAATGAAAGTATATTAAGAAAACAAAATAGTTATTTTCAAAGATTATTTGCAAATAGATTTAACAATTAAGATCTCAATAGAAAAATAAATCCAAGTTAAACATGCAACATTTCACCTTATTTAAAAAGATATTTTCCATATGAAAATATCGGTACCGAAGAATTTCCTGGTCTTGAAATCTCAGGACAAGTACGACCCCTACTAAATTTTTATTGTTTATTTTTTTATAAACAAAAAACTTTGATGGACGTCCATTATACTGGCACATCTACCCTATATATTCGCATAGAAAAAGCACCCAGTTTTATAGAACTATGAATCATATCTTATTATTTTTAAATAATAATAATTTTAATAACAACATTTTTTATCATTAGATCCAAATATTTACATACCTTTGTAATGGTTATCCGTTTTTTCGCCGCCGATAAACGGCAAAGAATGTAGAAATCCAATTAAGAACATTACATTTGAACACATTAGCACTACACTGTTATAAAAAATATTTCACCATGATAATCCAGCTAACTTTTATTATTATCACCTTAATATATATATTTTTTAGAATTTCGGCTTATAAAACAGACTTGTCTTCCGGCATCTCCTTAAAAATGGCACCCAAAATCATTTCACAGAATCATTTGTAATCATTTGACGAGCAGATGTTTTCTTTTCATTGTTCGCCAGTTTACTTTGCGTTCAGAGTCACAGCAGACGATTTTTCTATATTTACACACTTATGTGTGTTTATCAACCGATAACAACTGACAGACTTAATGTCATATATTAATACACATTAAAACAGGTAATTTTTTGTACAAAATGTGTAATTTTTATGACCAGTGGGTGATTTTAGAAATTTACACGCTTATCTGTGTATATATAATTATGTGGAAATTACAATAACACATCAATTCGTGTAAATTTATGCATTTTTTTACATTTACACATTTATTTGTGTTTTTCAAGTGATAACAAATTACGCACTTAGTTTCAGAGGTAAAATACACATAAAAACAGGTAAATTTTTTAAACAAATGTGTAAATTTTATGACAAGTGTGTAATCTTAGAAAATTACACATATATGTGTGTTAAATTACCTAATTTACACATTTATTTTTTAGAGTGTAGCACATTTTAAGCTTTTTGATCAACATCAATTTTATGTAGGAAAATGTTTAAAACAGCAACGTTTGCAGGACAGTCATGTTTAAAAAGAGTTGATTGAGGTATCAAATATTAGCTGTTGTCGTAGTCACAAAAACTATGAATTATGTACTAAAAACGGACCAGAAATATTCTTCAACCGTTCACTACTGGTACACCTAACTTATTTTTAAATAATAAACAGAGGGTATTGTGTAAGAGCGGGCATTAAATATTCGACAAAGTTCACATCCTGTTTTAAACATTCCTCCCATCAAAAGATTTTAAATTACTTCCAGATAACATTTCAGATAAGTAGCTTTTTTGTTTAATTTTCTTACGTGTGAGCAATTCTCTTAAGATTTCTATTATTGTTTCAGTTGAATAGTTAAAAAATGGTTCAAAAGATTTTTCTTTAGAAAAATAAAGGTTATGAAATTGGTAGATAAAAAATCTTAAATAATTTTTCATGTGCAAAATCGGAATTTTTGGTTGTTTCAAATATGCGTAGATAGGTTTAAAAAAGTTCAAAATAAATAATTTTTATCAAAGAACATAAGATGTGCGTAAATAATATTTACTTATTTTGATTTTCTTATGTGGAGCAACTCAACCTTAAGATTTCTGTTTTACAGAAATAGTTCGCAAGCAGTTGGAAAAAATTAAATTAAATTTTATTATAATTGTAGATAAGAATCTCTGCTAGAATTTTCAAGTATAAGAACGAAAATTTTTTGTGTTTCAAAATTACGAAGCTGGTTTTTAAAGGTAATAGAAAATATCAATATATACACTTTCAATAAAAGAATATGTGACATATACAGATTATATAGGATATTGTATCTTAGACCGCATTATATATTCAAAACAATCCACATCCTATTTTAAACTTGACTCTAAGCCAAGGTTTTTAAACCATTGATGGAAAAGGCTATAGTGACAATTTTTTATTATTAATTTTCTTATGTATGACTAACTTAGTCTTAAGATTTCGTTGGAAATTATATTATTGTTTTAGAGGAATGTTTAGTAAATAGCAATTGGAAAGATTTTTGTTTACAAAAATGTTTATTAAATTTGTTGATAAAGATATTTAAGAATTTTTAGTTATAAGCAATGAAATTCCGGAGATTTCGCAAATACATCGCTAGATTGTAAAAAGAGGTTCGAAAGGTACAAAATCAACATTTTTTGTTCCTTTTTGTCAAAGAATATGTGACGTGTGTAGATAATAGAGGGTATTCTCGAAGAGGTCACATTAAGTATTCAAAAAAATTCACATCATGTTCTAAACATGATAAAGATAGAATAGCTTTTAAATTTAAACCATTCACCGAAAATGCTTCAAATAACTAGGTGCTTTATTTAATTTTCTTATGTGTGAACCAACTAATTCTTGAAATTTCTATTATTGTTTTAGTAGAATAGTTTACGAGTAATTGGGAAGATGTTTGTTTAGAAAAAATGTTTGTTAAATGTGTAGATAACAATCTTTAAGAATATTTTTAGGTATAAGAAGTTGATTTTCAGTTGTTCCAGAACAGCGTATATAATTCAGGCTCAAAATAAACATTTTTTATTAAAGAATATGTGACATATGTAGATAATAGAGAGTATTGTCTGACATTCAGAATTCGAAAAATTTCAAATTATGTTTCAAACATGAATTCACATTAAAAGTTTTTAAACCATTCGCAAAAGAAGCTTCAGATTACTAGATCTTTTACAATAGTTTTTTTTTCCCATGGGAGATATTCAGTCTTAAGATATCTATTATTACTTGAGAGGAATAGTTTGCATCTAGTTAGAAAGATTTTTTTTTAAGTTTATTATATTTTTAGATAAAAGCATTTAAGGATTTATTTTTAAGTATAAGAGCTGAATTTTTGGGTGTTTCAAAAATACGTAGCTAGGTTTTAAAAGGTGGTAGAAAAATTAAGATTTAAGGCGCATTATGTATTTAAAAAATCACACCATGTTTTAACCACTTCACAGTTTGCCCCGAGATAAATCGGGAGCAAAAGTACTGTTTCCCCATACTTGTCGCCGGTGAAGTGGTTTTAAACATGATTAACACAAAAGGTTTAAAACCATTTACAGAAAATAATTCATTCGACTAGCTTTTTTGTTTAATTTACTTTTGTGCAGGGAACTGATGTTTAAGATTTTTGTTGTTCTTTTAGAGGAATATTTTGTAATTATTTGGAAATATGTATTATTTTTAAGTTTATAAATTAGTAGATAAAAATCCTTATGAATAAATTTTATGAAAAAGAGCTGAGTTTTCGGGTGCTTCAGCAAAATGTATATGTAGCTGTCAGTAACCTTCCGGGTTTTTTCCAAGTCAAATAATCATACTTGAACCATAAATTTTATTTAATAAATCAAATTAAAATCAAATCGCTACTACGCAGGAACAAGACACATATATTTGAATAAATTTTTTTGTATAAAGTATGTTTATTTGATTTTTAAAAAAAAACAGAAGATAGGCAGGTATGTGTATAGAGATCTTAAGTGGTTGAAAGGTTCGAAATAACTTTTCTATAAAAGAATATGTCGCATGTGTAGACAATAGTTTCATAATAGGTAACATTGTCTAACAGAGGGAATTAATGTACAAGAAAACTCACATTATTTTTTAAATCGAAAAAGAAAGACAGAGGTTTTAAACATTCGTTGAAAATGCTTCCAGAGGACATATTTTGTTTAATATTTTCGTATGTGTGAGAACTTAATCTTAAGATTTCAAATATTGTTTAAAGAGGAATAGTTTAATTATTTCAAAAGATTGCTTTTTTCTGTATGTGTGTGTGTGTGTGTTTTCTTTTTAATCCTTCTTTAAATTAGTAGATAAAATCAATTTCCATGTATAATAGAAATATTTCTCGATTATTTAAAATATACATAGGTACAATATTTTACAAGGTAAAACTACTGACTAAAATAAACATTTTTAATGAAAAATATGTGGGACTTTTTTAAATAGCATATACCACTGTGTCGATGATTGAATAATATCGATTTTTGGCGAAGGGAGCGTTATTCTCATTTCGGATTATTTGACAAAATTTCACTCAAATTAAGAATAATTTAATTGAATGTGTGTCCGAAGATCTTTATGTTTTGGAAGAAATAATTAACAAACTGTGAGAAAGATAGGAATAAACAATTAATTTAGGAAGAATAATTATCAAACAAGTAGATAAAGTTATTTTAAAATTGATAGATTAATATCTGTATTTAATGAATTTTTCAAAATATGTAGCCAAATTTTAAGAGATGGAGACGGGTCCAAAAGAAACTTTTATTTTAATCAAAAAGCATATAATTCGTTTAGATAGTAGAGATTGTTGTTTAAATTAGTTAACCCTCGCAGTTCTAAAATGGGGTCACCCATCTTAGACAATCAGGGAATAAATGAAAGCTTTCTATCAGGTTTCCAGAGAAAAAAAAATAATTAAAGTTTTGGCATCCAACCAAATGCCGTTCACTAGATGGCGCTGTGGGTACAGTGTTTCCGAGTGTAGGCGCCTCCATCATTTCGTTATTTCTTGTTCTTGTGTTCGTTTGTGTGTAAATTTCGCTATTCAACGAAATGAATCGTCGCGGTTTTTCCATCGAGGAGACACATGATTTGTTATTTGATGAACATTCTGGTGAAAGTACCCCATCTTAGGCATTTACATAATATTTTTATCTTAGTGCTGCGAGGGTTAATAACATTATTTTTATAACGTGAGAGAAAACCTTTTTTCAAACATTTTAACAATGCATAGATGCAGAAATTTGAAGTTTCGTGAAAAAATATGTATATGTGTGTTTACTCAAAACGGTCACATTTTATAGTAGAGGGCAATTTTTAGATCAGATGAGACCATCGTTTCTGTGGCCTAAAGTATCATTCTCTGTTCTAAAATGCTGATGAACTTATTACAAAAGAAAATCCATCAACTGTACAATTTTTAATATTAAAAAATCCAGCTGTAGGGCCCAAGAAATCGGAATTTTCCTTACGTGAGACATTTACAGCCGTAGACTACTTGATTTTTAATGCAATTAAGTTTCATAATACTTTGCTGTATATTTCTATCAATAGAGATTGGTAACGCTGTTGCCAGATTGGGAACTTTTTTGTCCTCTGATTGTTGATTGTCACCGGTTTTTTTTTAAATAGAAATATTCGACCTATTTAAAAATAGATTAAAAATTCTAAAAAATAAGGCGAATTATACTATTTTAAAAAAGTGGCGACAGTCAAATAATCTGAATTAAAAAAGTCCCCAATCTGGCAACACTGACTGGGAAGATCCATCCCGGGGTTCCCTGGTTACCAAACATACCCGTTACTTTCTTTGAAAACACTAATAGGTTTTTTACATTTAATTTTTTTTTACCACTAACAACATCAACAAACATTTTTATATTAAAAATGTCAATAATTTATTCAAATCAACTTTTGAAATTTACTAAAAGCGATACTTTTGTATTAGCCGCATATTAGGAATTATAAGACAGAGAAATCGCCAAAGATTTCGCTATTTATAGCAGCCATTTTTATTCTGAAAATTTATTTGGTTTAAGCGCGTAGTTCGACTACATGTCTGTTAAATTTGTGTTTATTTATCATTTTAATATTTTATTAATTTTTGAGGAAATTATTACTTCGTTATGGAATACTAGCCGGAAACAAATATCGAACGATCTGTATTGTTTTAAGTGCAAACGGGTTAATCTTGCGTATTAGGGCTGCAAACGATTAAGATATATTTTAAGAAAATCATGCTTAAAAATTATTTTAAAAAACTAAAATATCAGTAAATTGAAATAAAGTTTTCAAACAAGTTGCATTTAAAAGAACATTTTTTTTTCATATTTGTCTGTTTAAAAAGTGAAATTTTAAGGTGCATAGAAGTTTAAAAAGTTGCGCTAAAAACAAAATTATTGGTCAGGTGTTGCCACGTCAATATGACGTCAGCGTTACTCCCAGACATGTGTTTGGTTTATAATGTAGACGTCATACCATTTACAATTCTTCACCTACACCATGTTAAAAACACACCCAGTTCATTTTATTTTAACCTATAAGGGCAAGTTTCAAGAAACAATGTTGGTTTATTGTAAGATCTTTGTATAAGGAGTGTACTGTGCCAGTGGAAAAATTTGGGTATGTATGTTTTGCATGCAAAAATACACAAGCAAGCATTACCAGAACATTCAACTGAAATGAATTTAAAAAATCAGCATGAATATTTCGCATTCACACGTAAATACATACGCTCGTATAGATAAGCATAAACAGACCTATATCTGCTTTAAGCGGTCTCACAGACAGCTGGGTTTTTCGATTTTCACTGAACCAATCAGTTTGATATTACTTAAATATTATCTGATTTAATTTCATATACTCTAAAAAACAAATGCGTATATTTACGCATTAAAACTGGTATACTGAGGATACAAAAACGATTTGCCTAAATGTATAAAGTGGCGTGTAACTTGAGAAGTACACGGTTTGTATGACAATTTCAAAATACACATTGTTCTGTGTATTTTGATGATAACACATTAAGCGGTGTTTAAAATGTTGTCAAATAACCCTGAAATACGCAGCTTAACATGTAAATTGCACACGAATACATATATATCTGTGTAATATTCAAAAACGATGAATTTTGTGTACATAGTGCATAACCTTATAGTTTGGGATGCAAATTTTGATTTAAATACTTTTATGGTCGCAAAACAAATTTGCATGAAGAACTAACTCATGTGCTTGGTGTCTTTGTTCTCCTTCCAGCAGATTTGTTTTAAGACCACAAAATAGTGTACCTTTAATTTACAAGAAACAGGATCATCTGAAATTATATTTAGTACATGCCATCTCTACGTTAGAGATGTTTTGAAGTCCTAATATCGTATGCACAATTTATACACAGAACCATATATTCTAAATAAATACACTACGAATATATAAATAAACTTTCGTTAAAATATGGAAATTGTGACGCAAGTACTAGTTCCGTATTTTTGTCGGATTTTTTTTTCTATCAATTTCAATAATAACTTTTCAAAGATACATCGACATCAAGAGGAGATATTCTCTATTTATTTCAATCTACAGTAAACAAGCAATCTAAGAAACTGCAACTTTCTAAAGCACCACCTTGATCATTCAACTACTATTACACAAGCCAAGTTTTAATGTATCGATTTTTATTGAGTGCACATAAGTACACATATTTCTGTGTAATATTCTGTTCTTACACATATAGCAATTTACATTAACACGCCAATTCGGGTAAATCCGTACAATTTTCTATATTTGCACGTTTGCTTGAGTTTTTGAATGGATAACAAATTACACACTTACATTAAGTCGATAAACACACATAAATACAAGTAAATTTTACGACAAAGGTGAGTAATTTCACAAATTTACGCATATACTTGTGTAAAAGTGACTAATTTACACATTTATCTTTTACAGCGTAGTAGAAACATATAGCATCGCTAGAGACTTCTAAATTAGGGAATTTTAATTATAATAATATTGTCGATAAATATTGGTACATAAACAGTATCATATCAGTCAATCTAGCCTTTAATTCATCTTTCGATCAAGCAGTCTCAGAAACCGCTTGACTCAATTTGTGACAGTAGTTAAATGTTAAAATATAGAAAAATCTAGAGCATAATAAAATTCATAGGAATCGGCCGTTCACACATACATGTGCAAACATAAGGGATTGAAACAGTCCACAGGCAACAACAAAACGCAATCAAAGAGATGTTATAAACGTATTGCCTTTTTTCATGTCATATTTTAATATCAGAAACACAGAAATATTTTTGTCATAAAAAATGGCAAAAGATTGAAAGTACGTTATTTACTTGCTTATTGAAAAAGGAAAAAAAATCTGTTAGTCAAGAAATGTATTATCTTTATTCTCATTCAAAAGGGAACATCTTTGTGTATCGCCATCATAACACAAATTTTAATTTTGAAATATTTCAAGCAGTTTTAAAAAAAGAAATATTGCGAATCAAAGGATATGCATAAAGTAAACAAACTATGATCATATAATAAAATGTATCTGGGTGATATTGGAAAAGCGCTCTTTAAAATAAAAATCAGTATAATCACAACTATACTAATTGAATACCCACTGAACACTCAAACGCACTTTTACTAGTAACACGATTCTTCAAATCATGTTATTCCTCTCTGGTCTTCAATTATTCACAAAAGTTCCCATATTTTATTTATTTTTCTAAGTTTCAGTGTTGATAACACTAGATTAGACTACGAATAAAGCGTTTGTAAATCTAGCTATACACAAAATGAAATATCGTTTCATGAATTATCAATTTACTTTTCTGTTTCCCTGATATGAAAGCGATAGATTCTTTGATAATACCGAAATAAATCTAAAGTATTCGTTATTTCATGTAAATGGAATAAAACTGGAATAATGAATTCATAATTCTACTGAAAACTCCCGTATTGCTAGTTTGGAGAAATATCAATTAAAATTACTATTTGAAATTAATAAAACAATTATACGAATATATACGTTTTAAGCAATTTTTGAAAAACAAAGATTCCTATTTCGATTCGCATTTTACATTCATTCCTACTTCATTTCATTTTTCAGCGCGAAATTTATGATTTTTGCATTTAAATGACGAAAATATCTGTTTTACAAATTTTTGCTTAAAAGGAATTTAGACATCCGTTTTATATTCTCACGAAGTGTCGTAAATATATGATAATTAAAAATATGCGAATATTCATTTTTCTAATCTTTTAATTCATTTTCCGTAGTTTGTGTATTTTCAATATATTCGTATGATCAAAATTCTAAAACTTATATTTATGCAATATATGTTCGTGAATTCACGCGATTTTTTTTATGGTTCATCCTTGTGGTGCGTTTCATAAAATTAAAAATCGGATTTTCAGTAATGTAAACAGTTTATATACATATAACTGTCATTTATAACTATATATATATATATATACAGTAGAGCAGCGATTATTCGAACATGTCGGGACCGAACCTAGTTCGGATAAGCAAATGTTCGGAAAAACGGACAGACAATTTAACGGATGTTCCTTACTATACAAATATCGTCACACTTTATTTACACTTTAAACTGACAGCACTAGTTAATGCTGGCATGTTTAAAAATTTGATTTTTTTTTTAATTTTTTTTGTTTACTTTTTATTATCTTTTTCTGAACTCCAGAGATTATAATTTAAGCAAAAAAGCTTTCGATTGTTGCTTGCTTCAAGGAAGACATTATTTTCAATGCTGCCATATCTCGAATTCTTCTTAAGTACGTTAGTTGAATAGGATCAGCATTCTTCTCCCGTTTGAGCCATTTCATAGCTGTTTCCAAACATTCAAGGCTTCGTTATGTGATGGACCTGGATCATTTTCAGAGCATTCGTTTTCAATTTCTTTTTCGTCTTGAATATCATCCATAATCTCATCACCATCTGATCTCATCAAAATCTGATATCCAGGTCTAATAGGGTGTTTGGATAATTAGAAGTTCATTTTTAAAAAAAAAATTGAGAGAAATAGGCTGTTCGGATAATTGGAAGTTCGATTAAAAAATATTTTTTGAGAGAAATTGGCTGTTCGGATAATTGGAAGTTCGGTTAATTGGAGTTCGGATAATCGGCGCTCTACTGTATATTATATATATTATAACTATACATATATATAACAGTATATAGTTAACAGTCATTTTTATCGTAATTTTTACAATATGTCATGAAATTGTATTCTTTCTTTTTTAACTAATTACATTTTACTTAAAATCTTTTTGGAAATCTGTTCCTTACAGTTATACAACACACTTCTAAGAAAAGTCTGAAAAACAATGTTGATAAAGGTTCAAAATTGCAAAATAGGTGTTGTTTTAAATATACAGGGTGGTTATTAATTAGCGTGAGGTGTTCAGAGCTCTCTAGCGAGTAAAGTATTGGACGGAACATAACCAAATTTCATGAGAATGCATAGTAGACCATGGGATTTCGAATTCTAAAAAAAAAAAAAAAAAAAAGTTCCAAAATTCGCCACTAGGCGCAATTTTGGCGCTGAAAAAGTGTATAAGTGTAACTGTTGAATGATTAAATTGCAAACAATACAGTACACATCAATTTTACTTACAACAAATGTTTTTTACTTACAAATTAGGTTCAATATGAGCACCATTGGTATATTCCAAGAACTGCATAAGATGCACGACGTTTTCTACTGCCGCTCGCAGCATATCAGAGTTGATTTGCCTCACTTGTAACATTATTCGATCTTTTAACGTTGCGATATCGCAGACATGTCCTTGATAAACAACACCTATAAGAAATCGCCACAACCAAAAATCACAAGGATTGAGATCGGGTGACCTCGGTGGCGATGCCGTAGGAAATGCACGACTAATAATTCTGCTGTCAGAAAAATGTTGCCGCAACACACGTTGTACCCTAAGTCCAATGTAGGGTGGTGCACCTTCCTGCATGAATATGGTTGAATCGAGACATCCTCGCTGCTGTAGTTGTGGAATCGTGAATTTCTGTAGCATATCTGCATAGCTGGCAGCAGTAACGGTACAGGTCACTGGTCCACTTGTTCCATTTTCTTCATAAAAGTACGGACCGATGATAAAGGATGCTGTAAAGCCACACCACACAGTGACTTTTGGCGAATGGAAAGGCTCTTGCGCACAAGCGTGCGGATTATTCGCAGCCCAAATGCGGCAGTTGTGGGTGTTAATGCCACCGTTCAAATGAAAGTGCGCTTCATCACTCCATAAAATCTGCCACGACCATGCAGCATCAACTTGCATGCGTGCTAAAAATATCAATGAAAAATCCAATCGGCTGACCACATCGCCTGGGAGCAATTCTTGAACAGAAGAGATTTTGTACGGATAAAACTGTAACATCTGATGCAGGATCTTCCTCACCGTTGAGTATGGGATCTGCGTGTGCCGAGATACTGCCCGAGCGCTGCTGGTACCCTGCACATTTTCCATCTCCTGTTCGACAAAAGCAGTTGCAACTTCGTCAACTTGTTGCTGACTAGTCATTTTGCGTCCTTGGCCTGGTTGCCATGCTAGAGTCCCTGTAGTTTCAAATCGCTGAATCATCTTTCGTAAATTTGTTATGCTCATCGGTCCTTTTCGCAACTTCTTTAATCGGCGAAATTCACGAAGAGCAGCATTGCAATTCTCGTTCCGTTGATAATACAGCTTGACTAGCAAAACACGGTCCCTTAAGGTAAGAGCCATCTCAAAGCAGTTGGTCTCAGAATGATGAAAAATCTCCCAGCCTTCCCTTTTATACTCATGATCGCTACACAGAACGGATTTTATGCAAATTAATGCATTTTAGTCGGTAAACAGCGCCAAAATTGCCCCTGGTGGCGATTTTTTTTTAGAATTCAAAATCCCATGGTCTACTATGCATGCTTATGAAATTTGGTTATGTTTCGTCCAATACTTTACTCGCTAGAGGGCTCTGAACACCTCACGCTAATTATTAACCACCCTGTATATTTATTTTTACTTCATTTTTCAAATTTTGCCATAACAATTGCATTTTTTCTTAATTAAAACATTTTTCTTATAAAACCATTTAATAATATGACAAAAGGTATTATAAAATGTTCCATTTAAAAAAAAATTAACTCAAAGTTAGAAAGTTCCTTAAAATAAAATTATCGAATTCCGACATTTCAATTTCCCAGTCGGTCAGGTGAAAAAACTTTAATTTCCTTTGTCTTTGTGTAACCTTACTGGCATTTTCAACAGCTAACAGTGTACGACGATGTTTGCGCTTAATTTGGTCACAAATTAAACTATCCATCTGCGAAGGACACATATTCGATCTCGGTTTTAAACAGAATGGACTAGTGTTTTTAACACGTTCCAAAATAGTTGAAAAGTGTTTATGGCTTCAGTTTGTCTGGCTGCCGTCTCTCTGTCCGAGTTCTAACTAGCGTCAATATAGACGGGTCTCCGTGAAATTTATATATGTTACTGATATTCGCTATTGCATGTTTCGTATTGAAAATGAAGCATGCACTGTAAAAAAAAAAAAAAAAAATCCGCTAAAATACGGGTACTGGCACTCCAGTACTATTTCCGTATTTAACGGAAATTTTTTCTCGTAAATTCCAGAAAAAATTCCGTTTTTCTGGAATTTACGGGGAAATTCCAAACGATATATATATTTTAGCCTAGTCCTAACCGTCGTGTATCAGAATAATGTTTCAAAATATATTCTTTGAGAAAAATGAAAAATAAGAAATATTACATTCCTCTATGCACCAGTAGTGAGTATAGTGAATCTACTAAAAAACAACTTTTCAAAAGTAAAAAAAAGGGAAGTAGAAAAAAAGAAAAAGAAAAGAAAAGAAAAAAAGGTAAAAGTTGTGGCTAAAAAATAGCGTGATATCAAATTTCCAAGCTTATATTATGGTACGTATTTAACAATTTCCATTAAAAATTTACCATATGTAAGTCGAGTACCTAAGTATGCGTTGATAGAAAGCATTTTCTCTTTTACTAAATACATCATAACGTGTTTCTGAAAATTAATTTTTTTTTAATTATGCATGATGGGCTTGGCGGCCATCTTTCCATATTTTACACAAAATTTCTAAGCACACAAGATCATTGTTAAGATGGAAGTTCGAAATTGTTACTAAAGCAAACATTTTATTCTTTTAATTTATAGAAATGAGTGCCTAAAAATTTTTGTCTTAAAATAAACCTGAAGTAACTTCAGGTTTCATCTTATGATTCTCTTTTTTCGGAGGGGGGTTAATTAATTAGTTAAAGCAGTAAAAATCAATTTGTTTCTTCAAAATAAAAAACTTTCTTAATTTATCTGTCTGTAGCTAAAACTAGAAGTTCGAAATTCTTAATAATGCAAATATATTACGAGCCTGAGTGCTTAGAAATTTGTGTAAAATATGGAAAGATGGCCGCCAAGCCCCACATGCATAATTTAAAAAAAATTAATTTTCAGAAACACGTTATGATGTATTTAGTAAAGGAGAAAAGGCTTTCTATCAACGCATACTTAGGTACTCGACTTACATATGGTAAATTTTGAATGGAAAATGTTAAATAAGTACCATAATATAAGCTTGGAAATTTGATATCACACTATTTTTTAGCCACAACTTTCACCTTTTTTCTTTTTTTTTTTTTTTTTTTTTTTGCTTGGCTTATTTTTTACTTTTGAAAAGTTGTTTTTTAGTAGATATCAGTTCTTTTTTTAAAACAAATTATATATAATTTAAATAATTCTACTAGCTCAGATTAAAATTAGTCCTAGTATAGCCTTTATAAGCGGGGGGCAAACACAATAGTATACATTTTGTTTACCTATCATTCATTTTTTAGAGTGATTAATAATTTAAAAGTAAGGAAAGTCAATTTCTTCTTTCAAAGTATCAGTCTTTCTTAATTTATATCTCCTTAAAATTTTCTACGAAAGATGAAAATTTAGTAAAAAACAGAGTCGAAATAAAATATATATTTACAGTTAGTCTGTCAGTTAATTGTTTTTTCTAACTTTTTTTTGCTGACGGTTTTGCAAAATAAATTTACCTTTACAAATACCTACGGTTAATCCGAGATTGAAATCCCGCAGGCATCTAAAGAATCGAAGATCTGTAAATCTAGCAATTCTAGACATGATAAAAGAACATTTTGTATTAAAAAAAATCTAAAAATTTAAAGATATAAACTGTACATATAACTTCATCTTCATTTAGATCGTGTTGTAGAGAAGAAAGAATAAATATGTAATTTTCCTCAAGTCTGTTTATCCTAACCTATTTGCATAAATGTGAGGATGTTAATTTACTATAAAATTTCCCATAAATTGATTATCTTTAATAGTCGATTATTAAAGCCGCATATACGTTAGAATTAAATATTTTTTGGTTAAAAATTGCCTGAAATCTATAGTCTTATCGTTCGTCAAAATTTTTTTATGTTTTTTTTTTTTTTTTTTTTTTTTTTTTTTTTTTTTTTTTTTTTTTTTTTTTTAATACCCAGACTCTTTTTCTGAACTCTGACAAAAGATCACAGACATATTGAAGTTATCCAAATCCTTATATATTTCTATCGTATTTCCTTTTTGAGGGGGTGGGATGGGCGAGGAAGAGCCCTTAAGAACTTCGTTTTGTTCTTGAATTCTGAATTATTCATTCAAAAGTTCTACCTACATAAGTCTTGTTGCAGAATTTTCATTAGCTAAGAGTTGCATCAAGTTATACATCATCTGAATCTATTAAATTACTTTTGTGAAATACTAGATGGGAGCCATTGATATTTCCAAACCATTTGCCTACATTTTAAACTTGAGTCATTTACTACTATTCATTAATTTTCTATACGAATTAAAGAAGTCGTTCTTTCCGTGCTAACTGTACCTTTCACTATTGCTTGCTTGTTTGTTAGTTTGTTTTATTGAACACATACATCATATCACATGCGGATTACGGCGGGATTCGAATCTGCTTCCACCTACGCTCTCAAGCGATTAGCGATATGGTGTCTTATCCACTCAGCCACGGTGGGCCACTATTGCTTTCTCTAATACCCAGATACTCAAATTTAACCAACTGCACTTAGAATCATGGTCATAACAGAGAACATTTATATGTTAGAGCTGTGTTGCCAGTGGGCTACTTTTTTTTAATTCAGATTTCTTGATTGCCACCACTTATTATAAACGGTAAAATTCCCTTTCTTTTCGCCTTAATTAATATGTCATTAAATAAGGCGCATTTTACAATTTCAAAAAAGTGGTGCCAATCAAGTATCTGAATTAAAAAAAGTAGCCCATCTGGCAACACTGTATTAGAGTGGTGACATATGCACAAGTCGTGTACTCACATTCAATTTTTTGTCCAAAGTATGGTAACTCAGTTTTCAGTAATAGACGAGGAAGATTTCAATTAAACTAACCAGAAAAGTTACCAAACATTGGCTTCCTGATTTGATTTTATTCAAAATTGTTTTAACCAACCAAAGTTAATGTCCGGGAACCAGATAAATATTTCTCTGTTAGTAAAATTAGATTGACCAATCATTAGCCTCCATCCTTGCAGGCTCTTCGGTGTTTACTGCAAACATCAAAAAGTTCCGAAAAATGCAGACGTCTGATTGATCAAACTCATCCCGCTAATGGCGAAAAATCTATATTGATCCCGGCCTATTCAACGCCCTTTAAATATTGGAGAAAGCCTTGACACGTGTCAGGAAAACGTCACACAAAGCAGGCAAAACAAAGAAGAAAAATCATTCATTGGCTCGTGAATATGAACGAGCCAATGAATGATTTTGTTTCTTTGCTTTGCCTGCTTTGTGTGATGTTTTCGTGACGCGTGTCAAGACTTTCTCAAATATTTAGGGGGCTTTGGCTTATTTCACCACCATGAAGTTATGAAAGGAGAGGAACAGACATGTCAATCTTCCCATGTGAAAAACTAGGTACCAAAAAAAAACGAGTTCTTTCCCTCTCTTCTGCCCTTTTCTCTCTTGATTTTGACCGATAGCAGCCCATTTAGCAGTCTCCAGTACAAGATGCCGCTATATACGGTGGACGCAGGAGGGAGAGTGTTAGCGCGACCAATGACATAATAGGTCAGTTCATGATGTTTAAAAGTCACACGGAGTTGGATCGAGGCTAACGAAAAAGACAGGCTACCACGGTTGGTCCGATTCTTCTTTTTTTACAAACCGCTGGAGTCGCGTGATGCTCTTTTCGCGCACCTTCATTTGTGCATTCGAGCATCACGTGACTCCAGCGGTCTGTAAAAAAAGAAGAATCGGACCCACCGCGGTAGCCTGTCTTTTTCGTTAGCCTCAGAGTTAGATTATCTCTACACGATGATTAGCACAAAGCTGCGCGCCGATTTTTTTGTATCCATTGCCGTGTACAGATAATCAACTCCGTGTGACGTTATGAACTGGCCTTATAATGTTATTGGTCACAGTTTAGGAACAGCTTGAAATAACTTCATCTATATCTACTCCGAGGCAAACGAAAAAGACATGCTACCGCGGTGCTACAGCGCCTAGAATATATAGTGTGTAAATCGGCTATCCCAGTAATACTTAAAAAAGTGCTAAAATATTGGATTTCTTAAATTTCAAATGATGCAGAAATCCAATGAGTCAATCACAGTGATATCTGCAGGATATTTCCTAAAACTTCATGACGATTTGGTTACAGCGTCTAGAACACCTAGTGTGGAAATATGTTATTAAACAACGCTAAAAATTTGTATCCCATAAATGATCGACGATACTGCTAAAATCCCAAGTGTTGATCGCAGCGAAATCTGCAGGATTTTCGTATTACATTGTATAGACTAGCAATATCTTGCAGTTATAGAAAATATCCTGCAGATGTCGCTGTGATCTGTATATTTCAGCAGCATCGTTGAGCATTTAAGGGATACAATATTTTCGCACTTTTTTAAGTATTACAGGGATAGCCATTTTCCACACTATATATTCTAGGTGCTATAATTTGGTCTAGACGCTGTAGCATTTTTTTTTTTTTTTTTTTTTTTACATTTTATTAATATACATCTGACCTGTGTGCTTGGCGTCAAGCCCGCTGTAATAATACGATGTTTATTTTGAAATTTGAAAGTATCTCACAGATGTCGCTGCGATCAGCTCCCTGGATTTCAGCGTCAGTGCACATTTAAGGGATACAAATTTTTAGCGCTGCTTGGATAGCAAATTTCCACATTATGTATTCTAGACGCTGTAGCGTAGCATTACACGTGTATCTTTCTTCTTAAAAAAATATCCTGCAGATGTCGCTGCAAATGACTGTTTGGAATTCAACATCGTTGTACATTTAAGGGATTCACTATTTCCGCGCTTTTTTAAGTATTGCTGGGATAGTCGATTTCTACAACATATAATCTAAGCCTATAACGGAGCTATAGTGCAGCGTCTAGAAGATAAAGTGTGGAAAACGGCTACAAAATAGTTCAATTCAATAGTTCAATTCAAATTCAATTTTTTAATTGAATCCCATAAATGTACAACGATGCTGAATAAAAAGATGTCGATCGTAGCGCCATCGTAGTGATTTAAAAATGATAGTCATTCTTAAAGAGACCCTTTAACCTATTTCACGTCATTCCTTAACTAAATTAGCTTATAACAGACCAAAATATCTTATATTTATAGTTTCCGATATTTAACATTCTATAATTTTTGAAAACACAGTGTTTATATTGAAAAGAGTTACGAGATGTCGCTCGTATCAGCATATTGCCGCTGAGCATTGTTGGAGATTTATGGGATACAAGTTTTTAGTACTTTTTAAAGCATTATAGGAATAGCCGTTTTCCACACTGTATCTTCTAGGCGCTGTAGCTATAGTGTCTACAAGATATAGTTTAAAAATCGGCTTATTAAAAAGGGGCTAAAAAATTGTATCCCATAAATGTTGAACGAGGCTGAACGATGAATGTCGATCACAGCGACATATGGTAATTCCAACGTAACTATTTCAAAAGACATCAAAGGAGGATATTCCATCTACGTTTTGATCACGTGATCAAGGAAAAAAAACTTCTAGCGTAAAGAAGGGAAGGCTCCGTAGACGTGTAATATGACCCCGCTAGCCAATGAAACAGTTCATGAGGCAAAGCAGTAGTATCTTCCCTTCTTATCAGTTAGAAGTTCCATGGGTAAATTACGGTATCACGTGACTTTTTTTAGCCTCGAACCCAGATTTGGAATATCCTCCATTGAGAAAATGTTTCGCTCAGAGAAGATCTAGAAAATGTTGCTGCTATCGAAATTTGCCATTCAGTATTTTTCAATATTTATGGGATTCAATTTTTAGCAATTTTTAAAGTATTACTGGAATAGCCGGTTTCCACACCATGACCGTGATCTAGGTAGATTTTTCTCGGTTATCGCAACGAGATTGACCAATCAGAAGCCAGATTTTTTGCTAAATTTTCACTGTTTGCATAAATGTACCTGGATCCCGGCCTATATTTCTAGACGTTATAACTGAGCTGAGGAATAGTACAGAAAGAAAACTCCCTATTTTGATACATTAAGGCCAGGATCCAATTAGGAACAAGTGTGTCGCTATAACGAAGTAGCGACATATGGCCAATAAAGGTTTATTGGTAGAAGTGATAAAAACAAATCGTTAAAGGTCTTTGCGAGCGTGTCATTATCGTCAGGCTAATGCATATTGAATTATTTCCCTAGTCTAATAAAGCTCGTCCATGCGCGTATCGTCTAATGGAGGATATTTCAAATATGGGTTCAAGGCTGAAAAAGTCACGTGGTACCGGGAATTTACATAAAGAACTTCTAACTGATGAGAAGGAAAACAGGAAACTACTACTGCTTTCTCCCGTGAGCTGTTTCATTGGCTAGCGGGGATTTACATTACGTCGACGGAGCCTTCCCTTCTTTACGTTAGACGTTTTTGCCTTGACCACGTGATCATAACGTAGATAGAATATCCTCTATTCAAGAAAGTGGAATGCCGTACTATAGCGCCTAGAATATATAGTGTGGAAATTGGCTATCCTTGTAATACTTAAAAAAGTGCTAAAATATTGTATCCTTAAATGTGCAACGATGCTGCTGAAATATACCGATCACAGCGACATCTGCAGGATATTTTCTCAAACTGCAAGATATTGCTAGTCTATACAATGTAATACTACAGCGCCTAGAAGATAAAGTGTGGAAAACGGCTACAAAATAGCGCTAAAAAATTGAATCCCATAAATGTACAACGATGCTGAATAACAAGATGTCGATCATAGCGCCATCGTAGTGATTTACAAACGATAGTCAGTCTAAAAGAGACTCTTTAACCTATTTCACGTCATTCCTTAACTAAATTAGCTTATAACAGACTAAAATATCTTATATTTATAGTTTCCGATATTTAACATTCTATAATTTTTGAAAACACAGGGTTTATATTGAAAAGAGTTACGAGATGGCGCTCGTATCAGCATATTGCCGCTGAGCATTGTTGGAGATTTATGGGATACAAGTTTTTAGCACTTTTTAAAAGCATTATAGGAATAGCCGTTTTCCACACTATCTTCTAGGCGCTGTAGTAATACTAAATCCCGCAGATGTCACTGTGATCGATACTTGGGATTTTAGCAGCATCGTCGTACATTTAAGGCATACAAATTTTTAGCGTTGTTTGGATAGCATATTTTCACAAAAGGTGCTCTAGACGCTGTAGCCGTACTTTCGGCAAAAACTTGAAATGAGCATGCCTTCTGTGCATATATCACCACTCTTATGTATAAAGGCTCTCTGTTATGGTCTTGATTCTGAGCAGTCTTTGTTAAATTTCTATATTTGTGTTTTAGAGAAAGCAATACAGAAAAGTACTGTTACTATGGAAACAACAACTTCTTTAATATCGAAATGTATAGCAAAGGAGTTCAGAATCAGTGCCTTAAATAGTTTCGAATATGTATTGTTGTTATGACAATCAATACCCTTCCTGGATGAGGAAATGCAAAATTGTGTTCAACATAATGGAGGATATTTCATCTACATTTTGATCACGTGGTCAAGGTAAAAACTTCTATCGCAAAGAAGGGAAGGCTCCGTAGACGTGTAATGTAAATCCCCGCTAGCCAATGAAACGGTTCATGAGGCAAAGTAGTAGTATCTTCCCTTCTTATCATTTAGAAGTTCCTTGGGTAAATTACCGGTATCACGTGACTTTTTTTCAGCCTCGAAACCATATTTGGAATATCCTCCATTGGGTGCAATCTAGATTGATTTTTGGCTTTTAGAGAAACGAGATTCATCAATCAGAAGCCTGCATTTTTGTGAACTTTTCGCTGTTTGCAGAAATGCAGGGTATTGATTGGTGGATCTCGTTTCGCTAACAGCGAAAAATCTATCTGGATCTTAGCCTACATTTCTACAAACATTGCACTTCATCCATGGCACTAAAAAAATGACTCAAAACTTTCATGACATAGGCCGGGATCCAGAAACAGCAAATATTCTCAAACATGCAGACTTCTGATTGGTCAAACTCATTTCGCTAACAGCAAAAAATCTATCTGAATCTCAGCCATAGTTTTCTTCGATGAAATCAATGCAAAAGTATAATATAAAAGTAAAGTATAAGATTTCTGAAATGTTTTGGCGGGTTTCGCTATTTGGCTTAATTTGTAAACTTTAGAATTCATTAATAGTTTTTCGCTAATTATGAATAGAAAATTTATGTTTTTAAAGCTGAATTTTATAAAACCACGTAGATTGAGTAAATATCTGTCCAAAAATTCAATCCTTACTTTTTTCTGTCCATTATTTAAGTCTCTACCTCGATTGAAACATAAGGTGAGACGAAGAAAATAAATCTGTCATTTTCAGTATCTCGACGTTATTTTAAAAAATCTATATATCTGTTTATAATTAATTTATAAGGATGCATTTGATCTCAAATTGAAGATCTTCTTGATTAGGCCCTTCTGGTTTTGGTTTTATTTTTCTGCGATGATTGGTTCTTTTGATATGGGAAATTTTACGCTGCCATATTTGGTCGATTTAACATGGAGAAGTTGCCTTCAGTATAATAAGCAGTTACGGTGTCTTGCCGTTATTCTTGGCGTTTGTTTGTTTGGCGGGGTTCGCATTTTTTTTCAGCTTGGCTTGGCAGAACGACCGTCCTGCTTGATTTCTGATGCATGAATTTTTAAGTTTTCGACTTATCTAACAAACTGTTTACAATGTAATAAAGTATATCAGCAGCAGCTTAATTCATAATAAAACATAATATTAAAGAAGAAATTTTTAAATAAAAACTTATCTCTTAATGAAATCGCTAAGAATTTGCCAAAAAATCTGTTTTTGAAGACACGCTAGAATATAAACAAATGCCCCAGCAGAAAAAAATAACAATTATTCCAAACAGTTTATGGAAAGTTAACATTTAAACATGTTAGTCAATCAAATTTATTTCATTCGTTTATCAGAAATGCATTGTGAGTATCTTTTTAAACTTTAAAAATTAATGGCCCACTGTAGGTATGGATTTACCTTAAATATTCATGATTGACT
Source organism: Maratus speciosus (assembly GCA_963932465.1). Lineage (NCBI taxonomy): Eukaryota > Metazoa > Arthropoda > Arachnida > Araneae > Salticidae > Maratus > Maratus speciosus. The sequence goes on along the minus strand of OZ010787.1, from coordinate 67,368,775 downwards.
TGCGTAATTCACATTGTTTAGCCAAGGAAATAAAATTTACCGTTATCTGAGAATGACCCTACTCTAATCTTTTTTTTTTTTTTTTTTTTCAGACTCCTTTTTCAACACATACTTTTGGTCTGCTTAAGTTTATCGGACAGAAAATATTATCATTTGCCCTTTTTGCTACTAAGACGCTTTGAAATTTAGTACAGCAAAATAGAGCAACTGCATATTTAGAAGGCGAGACTATAGTTTTACACTGTTCTGCATCTTGTTATATTCATCAGATTTTGCAATCGTGTAGATCAGAAGTGTTCAACCTGCAACCCGTGGTCCGCAGAGCTATACCACTATTTCGGTGTGTAGTGAATTGTTTTATTTAATAACAGAAACTTTGAAATTAAATAAAGCGAAGAAATATTTTAAGCGATTACTATTCAAAAATAGTGTCGACAACCGGCTTTCAAACAAAATTGTTGGACATCTCGTCAGTTGATGCTATATGAATTCTTTAGAGAGATTGAGGATAAAAACGATACTATTTGTAAGTTTTGTAACTAATATTCAGAATTTATTCTTTAAATGTATTTTTTATAGAATCAATCTTTAAATCATTAACTCCTTGCTAAAACCGAGTTCGCTATAACAAAGTTTGACTGCCCCATAAGAAGAAAAGAATTGTTTTGCCTGTCACTTTGTAGCTTACACTATGTACTGTATGTTTGTTACAAAGAACAACAACTGTAAAAACAGCGAAACAGCACCGAAAACTGGCGATATGAAACTATTAAAATTAAAAGAAAGGAAAAGAAATAAATTAAAAAATATAAATATAAATATGAATAATAATAAAAATATTCATTATTATTATTTATAATTATATTTTTTAATTTACTTCTTTTACTTTATTTTTTTTTTAATTTCTTTTATTTCCATTTTTCCCTATAAATAACTCTTCTATCATTTTGGCAACACTTTCGTCTTCTGCATGTGATCCTTTCAGCTAGCGCCATCTGTCGCATTCTTTGCAAGCTCTATTCTCTACCTTTCAGTTCATTTTTGACCTTGTCCCATTTCGGACACGTGTTTACTGTAGCTGATGACGAGCTGTTAATATTTTTGCCCGAAACGCGTCCTATGTATTGTTTTTATTTTATGGTGATTTTTTACAAAGATTTATTATTTTAATAACTTTAAAAACATATTGTGAATTGTAAATAATTGGAAAAAATACGCATGAGCGTGGCACATTGTTGCAATGAAAATTCCCTTTTGTGTTCTCCATTTCTTAGCAAGCATGTATAGCTGCCAACTTCAGATGTTTTCCAAATAAAATAAACATTTTTCGAACCAGTAATTTTACTTAATAAAGTGTGGATTATTTCTATGTGGTATTTATTTGATTTAATTTATTAAATTAATTTTCTGGTTCAAATTATATTTATTTGACTTGAAGAAATCAAAAGTTCTCAATTATGAACCGAAAAAGTTAAATGTAATAATTCTTTTTCACCTTTGTATATACACATACATGATTAATTAGTCATTCCCTTAATATGTGTATTTCTAAAGCTTTAATCGTTGTATTATAAGTTTAGAAATTAAATGAAACTAGAATATGGAAATAAATTTTGGCTATAGTTTTAAGTTATTTCAAAAACTTTTTAAAAATTAACTGATGTTTAAAAAAGTCTTAATTAGTCAATTAAAAAGACGTTCTCGTAATTTGTAAATGATAACTATATGAATTTTTAAGCATAAATAATGATTTCTAAGCTTCACAGAATCTAATCCCCAGCTTATTACTAGAGCACTCAACAAATGAATGATATGAATTCGATGAATTACTTGTGAAACCCGGATATCATCTCATTTACTTATCCAACATGACATTGGGATCTCCGAGAATGAGAATTTGATTAGTTGGCCCTTGTCCCTTAGTAATCTGTCAAACGTCAGTGCAATAGTGCTAGACAACTCCTATTTAAGAATATTGCTTTTAAACAACGCGCTTTGATGTCATTGCACAAATTTAAAAATGAACATTACTTTTAATGACACATACAGATTTTCGGCAATATAATAAATCAGAGTAGCCTTCCTCTAGCCTTTTAAGGTCGCACCTTATACGCAATAGGGATAGTTCGGATCTTTTTTCGTATCTCCCGAAGAAAACAAGTCGGAAATTGTACGTCAAATGTAGCAAATGCGGTGCGTTCATTCTATTACTAGTTTCATAAATATTCAAAATCTTGGTGCAAGAGCTGTTACAATCTTATGCAAAAATGCATGATCACAAAATTTATTACGATCCTGTATATTAAATTCAGTAATACGGAAATAATATGATTCCATCTTAAATAGGACGTAATCACCATGGCAACCTAAAATCATTACCTAGCATATATCATTGCAAGATATCATTGAATTAATTACGTAGATGGGATTTCATAAAATGAAGGAAACTTAAATATGGTTTTAAGTTTACATTCTATTTTCATAAAATTTGAAACGACTCGACAAAATTCTGCAACGATTATATATATATTAAATTTCAAACCATTCGGTTGGGTAGTTTTTGCCCTATTATATGCGGACAGACAAACGGACCAGATGACAACTATAGGTGCACTGTAAACTGAAATGTCTGAAACGCAGTGTTCAATTTTCAGACGTTTTAAAATGTCTGAAAATTATCAGACACTTCTTGTGTCTGAATTTCAGACACTTAAGTGTCTGAAACAAGTGTGTTCGATTTTCAGACGTTTTAAAATGCCTTAAATTTTTTAGACTTCTTGCATCTGAATTTCAGACATTTCAAATGTCTTAATTGCGGCCATCTTTGAGCCGTTTCCTCCCCCCCCCCCCCAAACCAATCTGAAGCCATCTTTGACCGCTTTTCTTTCTAAGCCAAATACGCAGCCATATTTGACCACATTGAAACATTTTTTTATAAATGGGAATAATTTGTTACCATAAAGCAGAGCTGACCGCAACGTGGGAAAACTGGGAAGCATCTCTGCCGCCTGATTTTAGGGTACCCCAAATTGGGTACGAAATTTTCATAAAGCTGATATTTTAAATCACTTTTGAACTTATGACGATTGTAATCAGCATTTTGTAGTTTTGGAATAGAATAATATATATATATATTCATCTAAAAATGTATTTAGGTGATATCATTGATGCGCGCATCAAAAATGTTTATTACTTTCAAATTGCTTCAAACTTCAAATTAATTCTAGTCCAAAGATCTAGTATTCATTCGCTCCCCCCCCCACCCCCTGCCACCTTCATATACTGTTACAAAAAAAATTAAGCCTATTCGATGCCATCAAATACATATTTGGATAAATATATGTTTTTCTTAACCTAATCATTTTCTAAAAGTACAAAGTATTTATTAAAATAAGTATAAGATCAAAACAAATTTAAAATATCAGGTTTATAGAAATTAGGGATGTAACGAATATTCGGCCAATTCGGCCCTTTTGCCGACCGGCCGATTATTGAACAGATATTCGGCCGAATACCTGTGGCCGAATAGTGGGACATTTGACCGAATACCTGTAGCTGAATAGTGGCATATTTGGCCGAATATTTTAAGATATTTGGTTAGATATGTTCCAGAAAATCAAAACAAAATATGATTTTAAATATTTTCGACAAACAATATTAAAAAATTATACCTAAATACATTAATTATTATAAGAAAAAGATCTCATTCTGAAATATGGGGTGGAGGAAGTATTATGAGGGGCTTGTTAATTTTGAGAGAAAGAAAAGAGAAAAGTATATCTTGGTAGCAGAAAAGAATATATAATATTTTAATGGAATGAATAATTATATTTTAAGAAAATAACCTTTTTTTTTTTTTTTTTTTTTTTTTTTTTTTTGACATACAGAGTGTAAATTTACTAAGTTTAAGTTGCATGAAAAAGGATATAAAAAGACAGAGGACACATGCAAGTTCTTATTTTTAGGGGGTGAAAGGATTTTACTAAGATAAAAAAAAGTTTCATTTTTACAGAGGAAATGAGTTCTATTTTAGATAGTATATATATATAAATTACTAGAACTATCTATGGATTAAATAAAAAATTATGAATTAAATTATTATTTACATTTTTAAAAGTCATATGTTATCTTTAAAGTATTTTTTAAGACATTTAAAGTATAACAAAAAATACATTCAGCTGTTCTGGTTGGTTGTATTTATGTTGGCCAATTATCTGCACGTGGGATATAGGCCCTAAGGGGGGAGTGCCTTCAGTGGAGATCTTTCTAAGGGAACCTAACCCGTATTAACGCTTGGAGAACCAAGGTTCGAAGAAAACCACGAAAACTCCGAACGATTAGGCCGACGGGCGCGATTGGGATCGAACCCAGCACCTCCCGTCTACCAGCTTCGAGTGCAGAACCTCTCGACCACTGGTGGGGCATTCAGCTGTTCTGATTTTTGAAAACTCAAACAAAAAATTAATTTCAATTAGTCCTTAATTTATTTTTTTATTTTAAAATTGAAAAAAAATATTAAACAATTAAAATAAAAGTCATTTATATTAAAGTCAGTATTCGGTATTCGGCTATTCGGCCAAATCACTATTCGTTACATCACTAATAGAAATTTCATACCAAATGTGGGAGCACATAAAGCTAAAGGCACACAGAAACAGTCCAGTTTGCCCATGCTGCAATCAGCTCTGCTTTATGGTAACAAATTATTCCCATTTATAAAAAATGATTCACTCCTTCAGAAAGAATCTCATCCTTGCTTTGTTGTACAATTTTTTTCCATTTAAATTAGATATTCCCAGTTAATTATTTTAAGCATTTTTATTTCTGTGTTAAATAAAATCTAACACTAGATTACACAAAATTTTCAGTATACGAGATCCCAACATTTAAAAAAAAATTGAGTATGAAACTCTTACTTTTTTTTTTATCTCCCTTCGTTTTTGTTATTATACTATCTATCATTACCACGAAATATTGAAACATTTGACAACAGCACATTAATCAGCATAATGTTGAAAGACATTCAAAATATCAGTTTTACAAAAATTGAATACCAAATTTGGGGCCACCAAAATACAAAGGGAAGGGGGCACAGCCCAATTTGCTAATGCTTTAATAAAATCCTGTGTCTGCAAAAAATCCAACCCAACGTTATGGTTCGTTAAATTGAAGTGACCTGAATTCGGGACTCGGAAGTGTCCGCTAATGAACATTCCCGAATACCGGAAATCTCTGTGTAGCGAAAGCCTTCTTAAATCATAATATATTACTCTAAACGTTCAAAATATTCATTATAATCAGTGTAATTTCGAAAGATCTTCAAAACGCAGATTTACAAAAATTGTATCCCCCCCCCCCCCCCAATAAAAAAGAAAAAATCCAGGCGGGGGAGGAGAGACCCTTAGCCCATGTTTTAAGCAGATCCAGCTTTCTGGAAGATGCCCTATGATTCGCTAAATAGACGTATCCCCTATTCAGGAATGTCCGTTACGCAGGTTTTACTGTACTATGTATTTAAAGAAAAACCTCCATAACGGACATTGGCGAATAGCGGACACCTATATTTTTTTTATCCTCAACAAATCTGTACGTCTTTACCTCTTTAAAGTAGACACCACCAAATAGTGGACTAATTCCGTGCTCTCGAGGTGTCCGCTATTCAGAGGTTTTGCTGTATATTCATTTATATGCACATTCTAAAGGGTAAAAAGTATTTACCCTTTTTTGTGTCAGTATAAGAAATATGTTCCAAATAAATTCTAGGTCCAGTTGTTGATACTATTCAATAATATTCTGCAAACTAGATTTAAAAGATAACGTGCGTTGATATTAACGTTGTCATTAACGAACACAGGCACACACACACACACAAAAAAAAAAAAAAAAAAAAAAAAAAAACTTAAAATCCTTTTTAAAAAAAATTTTTTTAATGAGTTTCTGTTTTATTCTTTCATGGATTTTTTTTTTTTTTTAGCACCCAGATATGCATAAAAAAAATTCTTTGAAGGTTGTAAAACACGTCTAAAAACATTTTTCTTCCCATAAACATCACAATAAAAATAATTTGTATTGAAAAATGTTAGAATAATATGAAAATACATACATACTCGGAGCAAAAGTAATCAAGAATAATTAGTCTTCAAACCATGCTACTTTCTCAAAATATATTAAATATCAGCATAGTTACATTTTACCAATGGCAATACTTGTTTGAAATCTTGCATTAAAAGTGCGTTTTCAGAACATCTTTATTTAGGTCTTAAATTTTATTGCAAAAATGTAAAACCCCTTAGAAAAATATCTCCTACTGTCATGGGCGAAAATTGTTCTTATACCCATCTTCTTTTTTTCCTCATATTTTTTTATTTTTTTGCATGATGTTATTTAAATTGATTTTTTTTTACTATTTTCCACACGTATTTAATTAATTATACTGATTTTTATAATTTGTTTATACAGTAAACTCTGTCTAAGGCGGAATTGTTCGGGACCGGGAAAAGTTTCCGTAGTAAGCAATATTCCGCCTTAGACAAATTTTACTCTATGTCTATGGATTCTCAGGGACTTTAAAATCTTTCCGAGTCAGACAGATTTCCGTTTTACACAGAGACCGCCTTACAGAGAGTTTACTGTAATTACTTTCAAGATCGCTTCATGTTTTAAAATTTAAGTACTATGGTGTTGAGATGTAACGCAGGAAATACATAATAGGTATACTCTATTTTGAAACAAATTTTCATAAAGATTATTAAATATTTATAGATATATATATATATAGTATCGCCGTGCAATTGAATACAATAAGAGGGATTTTTTTCCAATAGGAAAAACTGTAAGTTTACAAAATATTCCGAAATTCACGATAACACAAACCCTTATGCTTTCGAGATTTCTTTTCATACTCTATATTCACCATCTAAAGCAAAAAAAGTTCATGATGTTTCTCAAAGATAAATTTAAATTTGTTAATATTAAAAAAATCACTTCAATAATATACTCTGTGAGATAATTAAATGGCACTCTTGTCACTAAAAATCAAAATTTGTATGTAAAATTATATCACTAATATAAAATAAAGGAATTCGCAAGGAAAGAACTTACTTGTGCAAAGTTATATAAAAATTAGATTTTTTAAAACTTATACTGAACAATTTTTTCAGTATGTTGCTCAGATGATACGAGCTATTTAACAATCATTAACAAAATTGTAAATATTCTTTTTTAATAGCATGCGGGAAACATTAATTCTATAATTTCAAAACTTCTTTACATCTTACCAAATCTAATTGAAACTGTAGTATTTTTCACGTAAATAATATTATTCAAACAATAAATAGATTATTAACAACATGAAACTTTAATTTATAAAGTTAAGATCTAGATAAGAATTAAATATATTTATTAATACTGAAAATCATATGCACTCATTGAAAAGAATCAGAAATAAGCAAACAAATCTTTTCACACAAAAAATATTTATTTGATAAAAAAAGACAAAAATATTAAAAATGCAAATTAGTCTAATAAGAATAATTTAAATAATAAATAAATAATAATATATATGTAAGAACGTTCTGTGAATTATCATTCCAAACCAGTGGAATACCTTACCTTGGCGCAAATATCCAAAACTGTATAACAGCTAATCCAGTGAAATTGAGGGAAATATTTTTTTAACGATATTACCCCATTTTAAAAATATATACGTATTCACATTTTTTTACCACTGTATTTTTATAGATATCATGCTATATTCTTTTGACTATTTGGTGAGTCTTGAAAAAAAAACTTTCGTAGAAATATTGAAATTTTTATATTTCCATATGAAAAATGTAATTCCCAATTGATTATTTTTTCTTCGATCTCCATTTACAAGCAGGTACCGACAAACCATTCCAATAAACAGAATTATGTAACAAATAAACTTCCGTCTAGCATCTATAAAATGAAGGCAAAAAGATATAAAATACAGACATCCGATCACTATGCTAAAAAACATTTTCTCTAACGACTATTACACACCAACGGACGTAGATGTAGATGTGCAATGTGCATACTATTTCACAAAAGAAAGTAAATACTGCGTCACCACTTTTTCTTCATTAAATGATACACTCACTTTCTGACGCAGCTTCGATTTACAAGTAAGAGAATTCAAAGTTCAAATCTTCAATCAATGTAATGTTTTGGAAATAAAGCAGAAACTTTTAATGCGTTATAAGATTATACCACGATTGACGATTCCATTTATTATGTGAATAGCAAATGTCATTATAGAAATTTCAGATTGAGGAAAAATATATCGTCACATTTTCAAATAATTTATCAAATGTTGATAAATTTAAAAGCAATTTTTACACTTCAGTCAAATTTACTGTACTGGGATACTTTAATTCACTTTCGCCAATCAGTTGAATAAAAGCCGTTGCCCGCCAAAACAGCAATAATCAAATTCGGTCGCGTTCTTCTCGCGCAACCTTCATGCTTGCAACAACAAACAAACCTGCTCACTTCAGTTCGTTTTACTTGGTGAGTGGTTCAAATGGCTGAATTTCTAAAATGTCTAAAATTGCAAGTGTCTTAAATTCAGACATATAATCATAATTCTAACATTTTTTTCAGTTCATTTATGCCATGATCATAATAAGACTTTTATGTGTCTTAAATTTAGACATCTATCATGTCTGAAATTTTATTTTCAGACATTTAAGTGTCTTAATTGCTTTTTCAGTCACATATATGTTTGAATTTAAGACGCCTCTATTTGCAGTGTGCTACCCAGCAAAGAGGAAATTGCTGGCCAGCAGCAAGATAGGTGCTGGCAATGATGGAAAAGTGCTGGCTAATGGTCTACCACTGCATGACCACCTGCTGGACAGCTTCAGTCAACTTTGCTGTTGGGAATCATCAGATAAAATTCTGGTGGGCTTCCGTTTTATCTCATGCACTGGCCCACCACTACATCGAAGTGCACAAACTTTTGCAGCATTATTGCTGGGAGCCCTTACGCTAGGTGGCGTTGCGAATATTGAAGACATTGAGTATTTGAACACAAATCTGAAATGAATATCTTAATACAATTTAAGCTGTGAAGCTAATTTTTTTTTGAAACTGTAAATAATATAGCGCCACTACAGACAACAAAATAAATAAGTAAATGAATAAATAAATAAATTCTTTATTTCAACGCACTTTTTTTTTCTCCTTAAATCAGGTTTTACTAAGTTACAAAGGATTTCGGTTTTCATAATTTACACAGTTGAGAATCAATAATAATAAAAAAAAAGCGTATGAAATATATAGGATTTCTATACAATACAATAATTTCTATACCAGTTTAATGATTGAGAACGTAAATCACAAAAGAAACAAACTTCAAATAGTGTAATGAGAGCTTGAAAAATACGCGCGCTCGTAGGATACGCTGAAAGTACTTGTTCATGTCCGATCACGAAAACCAAACAGCACTGAGCGCGGTTAGTACTTGGGAGGGTGACCACATGGAAATCGTTGCAAGTTCAAATATTTCTATAGACATTTCTATTATAGTTTTTAGGTGAAACTAGCTTACAGAAAAAGGGGCCATAATACTACGTTTTTTATAAAATTCTGTAAGAAATATTTGTAAGGGAAAGTGCTGGGCCAGCAAAGGAATAGCAGTAGGATCGGTGATAGCACTGCAGGAAAAGTGCTGGATTGAAGTAATGTGATGGCATACCAATGCTGGCCATCACTGATGGGCCAGCTGCATTCTGTACGGAAACTTTTGTACTGGTTTAAGTAATGGCACAATTGTACTTTACCGGTGATGGCAGTGCTGGCTGCCATCTTTTTTCCAGCTGATGACCCACTGTTTCTTTCTTTGCTGGGTACGTATTTATATAATTACGAAAGCACCTAAAAAGTTCTGTCTTAGAAGCATCTCCTATACCGCAAGGTTGGCTGCCCACGAGTGGGTGATTTCTATTTCTGTTTCTGTCTTAGAAGCATGTTTAAGTATTATGTTGCGTATGTAAAATTATTTCTATTACAATAAATCCAATAACCTATCCTTAATTTTGTAAAACAAATTGCTATATGTGCATAAACTAATGTTTTGGGGACATTTGCTTGTAGGTTATCTTTCTTAATTTTTTTATGCCCGCGATTATATTGCGCTATTTTCGTTTGTCTCTTTGCATGCACGATATGACTACAAAGGTATATTATAAAAGAAACAGAAGATTTTCATACTTTGAGCATTTAAAAGTGATTAAAAACTATATTCAGTGCCATAGTGAAGAGGTATTGCACCTTAAATGCACTCGCAAAAAATTAAACTAACACACAAAATGTATTGTTTGCTTAGGGTCTGTTCAAAAAGGCAGTCCAGACCGCGCGTGCGCTCAGGAGTTTTTGTCAGGGAGTAGACCTTATCGAAGAAAGTAATTTTAAAATAATTTAATTATTTTTTATTTTTATTGTTCAAAGCAGGCAAAACTAAAGACTGCATTTCTTTATCCGTATAAAACATGGTTTTTGTAACAGGAATACATGGCCCTGCCCATGTTCACTCAGATAAAATCCAAAATATTCGTGAAAAGCATCACGTGACCTATTTCACCTACTTCAGTCCGATCAGCGTTGAAAACCTGCAAACTAACACCGCCCGGGATTCGTGAGCGCGACACATAAAATTTTTCTGGGCGATTTGATCATGTGATTGTGCTTTTTGTGTTTATGTTTTATTTGGTTATGCTTTGTTTGATAGGTTGATTGATACAGTTTAACAATCCTGTTGGAGATCTAAAATTCTCAACTTTTTAACAATTTTCTTACATTTATTTAAAAATGATTTATCAGTTTCTTTATATCTTTCGTGATAAATAGACTAATGTTAATAAACCAAGATTGTGATATATCAACATATTACGAGATTTATTTATAATCTGCTATATTGGATAGATTTCAATTGAGTTTTCACAGTCAGTTAGACAATTTTTCAGAGAAGGTTTTAGTATATATATATTTCCTTTTTATGATTGCCCATTTTAATAATAGATTATGGCTAACAGACCAAAATACATCATAAAACATGAGATACAAATTGCACTAAAAATCATGTTACTATAGGCAAAACACTTACACTGTTAAAAATCTGCAGCTTTAGTTGCATAGTTACTTCACCGCTTTTATAGGATATCTCCATTCTGACCAATGAGAATGCTCCATATTATAGCCAAGTAATCGTTTTCTATAAAAGCGGTGGATTGGCTGTGGAGCGAACTCTACAGATTTTTAACATGTATTTATACTTTCAGTAGAAATTTATAAACATTCTAATAATACTTTATAAAGTATGATTAGAATTATTAAAGGTACATATACATTAAGACAGACTTGAACGCAATTAACACAATAACCCAACAGGAGTGAAAAATTAGCAGGGGCCAGGATTCGAATCTGGCTCCACAGCGTACTGCGCTGTTGCTTTACCACTAAGCTACCCCTAGCCCAGCAATTTCTCACTAATAAACCATGTTGGGGAACGTCATCGGCCGGTAACAGCACGGCACACGATGACGGGAAATACGATGAATAATTTAATATTACATCGATCCATAATTTATATTAAAGCATAGACATAAATTAACATCTGAATTTATTTATTTATTTATTAAAGGTACATATACATTAAGACAGACTTGAACACAATTAATACAATAACCCAACAGGAGTGAAAAATTAGCCGGGGCCTGGATTCGAGCCTGAGTCCACAGCGTACTGTGCAGTCGCTTTACCACTAAGCTACCCTGTCCGATATCCCAGCCCGGCAATTTCTCACTAATAAACCATGTTGGGGGAACGTCATCGGCCGGCAAACGCGCGGCACACGATGGCGGGAAATACGATATTGCCGGGCTAGGAGGTTGGTCAGTGTTGCTTAGTGGTAAAGCAACAACACGTTTACGCTGTGGACCCAGGTTCGAATCCAGGTCCCGGCTAATTTTTCACTCATGTTGGGTTATTGTATTAATTGTGCTCAAGTCTGTCTTAATGTATATGTACCTTTTAATAATTAAATAAATAAATTCAGATGTTAATTTATGTGTATGCTTTATTATGATTAGAATATTTATTATTCACCACAAAACTAGACGGCAAACCCCATATATTTTACGTCTTTCAGAAATATACGTGCAGATATTTTTAGTTAAAATAATGTACCTCTATTGCATTTTATTTTCATAACGTTTTCCATGTTGATTTTAACACCATGAAATATGATTTGCATCCTTAGTCTTAAATAAAAATTCGCTCCTGAAGTACTCAAAGAAAAAAGAAAAAAATCCGAGAAATTATACTACCTGCAAACGGATATTTCCGCACAATACTTATTTTTTCGTTTGCTTAATACATGTATATAATATATTAAGCATTTTAATATATATAACATATATATATTAAAAGATATTATATCTATATCACTTTGAAACGAAACTTGAAATATTAAAAGGCGTTCTAACGTAAAATTTTCATCGCGAAATACCTCATTTTCAGTTATTTAAATAAGTATTTTCTTACAATAATAGAAATACATGCTCTCACTCTAAATTAAAATGTTTGAAATTCAGTCACTTAAGTGTCTGAAACGGAGTGTTCAATTTTCAGACATTTTAAAATGTCTGAATTTTTAAGACACTTGTATGTGTCTGAATTTCAGTCATTTAAGTGTCTTAAACTAGAGTGTTCAAATTTCAGACATTTCAAAATGTCTTAATTTTTAAGACACTTGTATGTGTCTGAATTTCACACATTTGAAATGTCTGATTTGCGTCCATGTTTGACCCACCTCTCACTTGTTGGCAATAGGCAGACATTTTTTTTATCACTTAAAAAAATAATAATAAGCATTATACGTAGCCATGATTGGACCACCTTCAATACTGGGAAAATATTTTACCATAAATCAGGGGTACGTTTGTTTCAGAAGCAGGGCGTGATTAAACCACAGGCAAATTGGGTCATGACCCCCCTCCCTTCTAAATTTAGGGGGCACAAACAGGGTATGCAATTTTCGTAAAGCTGATAATTTAATTCTCTTTCGACCTTGTATTAATTATGATTAATATTTTTAACTTCTAGAGTAGAATAAGGTTAAATATATAACAAAATATATATTTGTCTAAATACAGTAAAACCTATCAATAGTGAGCACCTCAGAATCGCGGAATTCGTCCGCTATTCGGAAATATTTGCTTTTCTGAGGTAAAAGTATACAACAATGCATGCGGTGAGAATTGAAAAATGGTTTTACTAAATAGAGATATTCTTTCTTGGGAGTGTCCGTTATGGAGGTTTTACCGTAAAACTTTCATAACGGACAATTTTATTTAGCGACGACTCACCTTTTCCAATTTGTAACTCATACATAAATATATATATTGCTTCTCTGAGGTAACTCAGAGAAGCAAACACCTTCGAATAGCGGACAAATTCAGCATTCCGGAGATGCTTGCCTTTGAGATATTTTACTGTATTTAGATAAATCTATTTTTTATTTTTAATCTTATTATAACCTAAAAATTCAAAATATTTACTATAATCACAGTACAATGTTGAAACAGATTCAAAATGTAAGCAGAAGGTGGTGGCGGTGGAGGAGGGGGGGGGGGGGGAGCACTGCCCAGTTTTCTCGTGATTTAATCAAATCCTGCATCTGCAAAAAATCAGACCTGTATTACTGTTCGTTAATAGAGGTGTCCAGTAGTCTGGAGTGTCCGTTAAGGAGGCTAATGAACATTCCCGAATAGCAGTCACCTTTTTCTAGCGAGCACCTTTTAAATCTTACTATACTACTCTAAAAGTTAAAAATATTCATAATAAGACGTGCAATTTCGAAAGAGATATAAAGTATCAGGTTTACAAAAATTGCATACCAAATTCCTCCCCCCCCCCCCCAAAAAAAAAAAAAAAAAAAAAAATCCGGGGAAGGGACCATTGCGCAGTTTGCCCATGCTTGATCATGTCCAGCTTCCGGAATCAAACCAACCCTGCTATATGTTTTGCTAAATAGAGGAGTCCGTTACAGAGGTTTTACTGTAGATATTTACACTAAAACATCCGTAAGGAACATTTTCGAATAGAGGACACATCTATTCCCAACACCTATAAATCTGCACATTTTTACTTCTCAGTAACGGATTAATTCCGTGCTCTCAAGGTTTTACTATTTAGAGGTTTTACTGTATATTAATTTATATATATATTCGAAATCATAAAAATTGATTCATTTTTGGTGGCAGAATAATACATTTGCTTCAAATGAATTCAAGGTCCATCGGGTAAGATTAATCAATAATATTTTGCAAAATTACTTTAATCACATGAATCGAAACATGCAAACTAACGAATTAATAATTCATACACGATAAGTTACAACATAAATTGAACAGCAACAAAAATGATGTGTGTTGCGAAGCACAGTATCAAACACACACATACAACTCCACCCCCATCCCCCCCCCCCCATGAAAAACAGATTTAACTTTTAATTGCTTTCTTTTTAAATAGTTTCATGATTTTTTTTTACCACCAGATATATATAAAAAATTCTTTTGAAGGAAAAAAAAACTAAAAAAATTTTTTTTTATTAACATCACAGTAAAATTTTTTTATTTAACTTTCATTTATTTATTAATTAAAAAATAATAATTTTGTGAAAATATATACACAAACAGCAAAAACATAAGAATAATAGTTTTTTAAAGTCACGTTATCTTCCTAAAATATTAAATATCATTGTTACCAATCAGTAGGCATTAGTGATATTAGTCGTCTCGATTATTAGAGTATAACTGTGTTTTAATAATTGGTTTATTTAGATTAGAAGTTTTATTACAAAAATGAAAACCCCTTTAGAAAACTAAATGTCCCTGTCATGGGTCGCAAATGCGTATTATTTGTACCCATGTGTTTTTCTTTTTCTCATATTATTTTCATTTCTTTTTACACATATTATTCAACTTGATTTAAAAAAAAAAAAAAAAAAAAAACCCTCATGTATGAGCTTAAGAAATCCACTATACTGGATTAATTACGCCTATTTTTATGTTTTGCTTATAATTTATTTTCAAAGTGGTCCTGTGTCTTTTAATTTAATTATGTTATTGAGATTGAACACAGAAAAAATATGTATCAAAGTATTCTTAAAAAAAAAAAAAAAAAAAGTTTTTATGAGGACTATATAAAAAAAAAATTGCATCGTCATGCAGTAGGGATTTCTTTCTCACTGGAAAAACTGAAACTTTTTTATAAAATATTCAAGAATTCATGATAACTCAATCTGATGCTTCCATGATTTCTTTTTGTGTTCTATTTGAACCTTCTGAAGCAAAAGAGAGTTCATAGCAATTACCAAACATAAATTTAAATTTGTTAATATCAAAACATTTACTTCGATAATATAGACTCCGTAAAATAATTACTAAACGATACTGTTGTCAATAAAAATTAAAATTCACATGTAAAATTTTATCAATAACACAAAGTATCTAGAAATTGCAAGGAAAGAAATTAATAGTATAGTAATAGTATATAAAAATTAGGATTTTTTAATATTGCCATATGGACGTTTTGTAAAATATAGATCAGATGATAATCACAAGAACTACTTACCTATTATTAAATAAATATATTTTTTTAATAACATAAAGGAAAAAGTAAATAATGATTTATATATTAATTTATTCTACACGAAATAAAATTAAAGCTGAAAAATATACATTGTTAATAAAGTCAACTATTGAAAAATGAAAGATTTGAATAGTGATTATGTTAATAATAATCAATAAATCTCAAAGATTTGTTTATTTTAATTATTTTTTATATAGTTTATAGCACATTAATAGCATATTAATGCAACTAAAATTTGTTTTTTAAGTAGAACTTAATTTGACAAGTTTTTCAGAATTAGGTTTAATGGTAATTTAAATGAAGATTGCAATTATTAAAATGATTATTTTAATATATGCATTATTTTATATTCTGTAATTAGTGGTTTTTATCCGCAAAAGTTTAATATGAAATGCCAATTAATTTGGAGTGATACATAAGCAAAAAAAGCAAATGATTCAAGCAACCTATTTACTATATAAAAATTTAATTTATAAAATGAAGATCTAAATAAATATTAATCAAATTGATTAAGACAGAAAATGATAATCATTCATTGAAAATGGCAAAAATGAACACACAAACCTTTAAACACAAAAAAAATGTTTATTGAGTACAAGAAAGAAGCTAATATGAAAAATGCAAATTATTAATTATTATGATAAAATAATATAAATAATAAAATTACATATATATGAAATTTCAATGCTCTGTTTTCTAAATTGAGCAATATCATATTGTTCTATTCAAGCTTACCTTTAGGAGGGTTATCCAAAATGTTTTATACGGGAAATCCATTTTGAAATTTACATTCACATTTTCCTATATTTCAACTATATTTTTTAAATAGTCTAATTTATGATGGATGAAATAAAATTATTGAAAAATCTGTTGAAAGTTCAATACATGTATTAAAAAATTCAATTCACAATTCTTTTACGTGAACTTTCCAAGCAATTCAAACGTTAACGGTATTTCAAACAATTCTTCCGAATAAATATAAACGTTCCATGTAACATCTTTAAAATGAAAAAACACACATAAGATGTTTCACACCAAAGAATCAATTGCTGCAAATTCTAATACTCCAATAGATGAAAAACATATCTCTTCACGTACAAAAAATATACTATGTCAGCTTCTTTTTTTTTTTCTTTAACGATGTCATCGACTCAGTGACTCAAGCTTCGCTGTACAAGTGATGAAACTTCAAATTACTAAAAGTTTTGTCAGCGTGAAATGAAATGTTTTGAAAATTAAGCAGAAATTACTTTGCTAGTATACTTTAACTGTTTCCTTCGTTGGCCGTCGAGCGGAAGTCGTTGCCCGCCAAAATTGCAGAAACAAACAAACGGATGCGAACTTGTATTCTGATTGGCTAAGATGTAATAATACTTTCATGATACGTTTCGCAATTAGATTTGTATTTAAATCTTTTTTCTTTTTTTAAATAAAGGAAGGCTTATAAATGTATAATCTCCCTAAAATTCGTACTTTTCATATCATACGCTTCAGTTCATATTTTTTCTTATCTAATTCTAAAAGCGAGAGTGTGAGATAGCAAGTATATAGGAAGGGGGGGGGGGGAGATGAGTGATTGATCAAGCGAAAATATTTTTGGGGTGCTAGATTGTCGCCTATTAGCGAGGTGGCAGGGTCTAGTAGATACCTTATTTAAACATAATCGTCTGCAGCGGTGGTTGTTAATGGGGCCCATGACCACGTCCCAGATTTTGAAAATTAGTTAGTTTCTTTATGTCTGTTTATTTAAAAAATATATTCTAAAGGACTATAGAATAATTAAACTATAATAGTAAAAACACGTAAGACAATTTTGTCAGGGTACTCCTCCCCCCTCCCCTCACCTCTGAATTTCTCGATGAAAACATTTTTAATTCTGTGTCTTCTTTTTTTACGTTCATGTTTTTCAAATTTATCTTAAAAGAGGGCTATAGGGGGCAGAGTCCCTTGAATATAAAAAAAAAGTTCCAGTTCTTTGTTTCTTTTTGAATATTTAATTTCTTTTACTTGCAAATTTTTTGTATTGCTTTTTAATTTGATATGTTTACATATTGTTTTGCTCGATGCATTCTAAAAAAAAAAACTCTTAGCATATTTCATATTCAAATTCTGAATTTTAAAAAAGGAGATTAGGTTGTGGGCCACAGGCACACTTGTTGGAAAATCGGGTCCTCTTTCAAGCCCTTCCCTACATTTTTTTTTTTCATTTATTTACCGGCGCTCATATATATTACTATTTCAAGACATATATCTTACTATTTTAAAATATTTTGGAGGGGGGATCCCTGTACTCTCCTGCGTACACCGACAACAGCTAATGATTTTTTCAGAACTTTATATTTTTATGTAAAGAATTTTTTAATTACTTTAATGAAAAAAAAAATAAATAAAAGATAAAATTGGTTTCAAGAATTGGTTAACAGACTTGTGCAGTACAGTTTTGACAAACATCTTATGGTCTAAAAAAAATACTTCTGTAAAGTAATATCGTTCAGTGAGTGAAAAAGCATATTTTAATCACCTCTCATCCATTAATAAACATTCTTTGCTGGTGCCCTAATCAAATCCAGACACTTAAGCGTCTTAATCTTTAAATGTCTTAATTTCAGACATGTCACCAGAATTCAGACATTTTTTTAGTTCATTTATACCATGATCATAATAAGACACTTATGTGTCTCAAATTTAGACATCTATGATGTCTGAAATTTCACATTCAGACATTTAAGTGTCTGAATTAGTTTTTCAGACACATAAGTGTCTAAATTTAAGACGCCTCTATTTGCAGTGCTTCTGTGTTATTAATATAAAAATTTATCTTTATCAAAACAGCCCCACCAGTGGCTGAGAGGTTCTGCTCTCGAAGCTGGTAGACGGGAGGTGCTGGGTTCGATCCCAATCGCGCCCGTCGGCCTAATCGTTCGGATTTTTCGTGGTTTTCTTCGAACCTTGGATTTCCAAGCGTTAATACGGGTTAGGTTCCCTTAGAAAGACCCCCACGAAGGGCACGCCCCCCTGGGCCTATATCCCTCGTGCAGATAATTGGCCGTCATAAATACAACCAACTTTATCAAAACAATATATTATTTAACATGAAAAAGATAAAGCAACCAATAAAATAAAGAAATATAAATGCAATTTGTGGTGCGCAGGATTCAAACCCACAGCCCCCAAGTTGTAAGTTCAATGCTCTAACCATTCAGCTATCAAGCTCACCTTTCATCTGCAACAGATTATATCATTATAATTAGTACCATAATTAATTAAATCCATGATCTGAACCTGAACACTGAACGTTTATTCCATCCACTATAAAAACCCACTCCATGTTCTTGTCTCCTGAGCGCGCGCGTGGCCTGGGTGTCTTTTTTGAGCAGACCCGTAGTAGGTAAAACTCAAAAGTTATTTTAAAAAAATGTTCATATACGAACGTTAAACCTACAAGAAATTGAATCTCCATTTCTCGTAGATCTCAACTATTATGCTGTGTGAAGAATTGCATATTCTTAAGGATTGATATTTTCTGAAACCCAAGCTCACTATATTCTGATACATTCATAAAGTCACTTTGAATCTTTATTTCACAAAATTTGTATATATTCTTATTTATATACTAAGAGATCGAATAGCGTCTTTTTCTGTTGTTGTTGTTTAAGACAAAGGTTTTCGGAAAATGGCGTCAAAACTAATGTTTTAAACGAATTTGCGAGACGTTAAAGTGCGGAAAAGGTTATCTGGAGGCAATAACTTAAATAGACGATAAAAGAAAAACGCTGTTCGATTTCAATTCGCTTCAATAGTCATGACTGCAGTTTTGGTGCTTTTATACGTAAATAGTTCGATCTGCCAATCCCAAAACTTTCTTCTATCTCATATATTTTAATATTTCAAAATGTTGTTACAAATGTCAATATTTTATTTTTATTAGTTCGATAATATATTAACTTTGACTTTCATCTTAAATTTCTGCTTCAGTCAGTTAATCGGAGTAAAAACGAGTTAATCTCGATCATGACATTTATTAAAATCAATAGTTTTTTTATTATTCTGTTGTATATCAGCTGTTCGCGAATAATCGGCTTATCAGGATGGGAATTTTCTGTCGATTCACGAGCCGCTGTACAATAGAACTACGAAAAATCAAGAAAATTGCACAAAAATCGCTATTATAGCGCCCCCTTTGGGCGGAATATTTCCAAATTCAGGCAGAACCTTCTTGTCATGGCCAAAAACATACACAAAACATTTGGTTCAATTCTATGTATAACTTCATACACTTTTCGATGGTGCAATATTGAAAATGGCATAAAAATTGCTATTACAGCGCCCCCTTCCAGCGTAATTTTTCCAAATTCAGGGAGGACCTTCTTGCCATGGCCAAAAACATACCCAAAAAACTTGGTCCAATTCTATACATAACTTCATACACTTTTCGATGGTACAATGGTGACACACGGACATTTTGTATAAACATGTTTTTTGGGATCTCTCACCCCTAAAACGTGTAAACCCGTCGAAAACCGGAAGTCGAAAAAAATTTCTATTACAATACTTTCTTCTATTGAAGATAGAAGAAAGTAAAAATTGACCCCGTGAATGTGTCGAAAGTTGTTGAGTGGCGGAAAATATTTGTGGGAAAGCGTCTTAAGGTATTGCTACAGAAAGTGAACTCGGCTGTCTTTGTATAGGAATAAAGCATTTAAAAAAATCTAAAATTCTTAATTGCTTGGAATACCAAAGACAGCCATAAGAAAAGAAGCATGTATTCCAGAAATGAATTAGCACATTGAAACAACTTTTAAGTTTTACAATTTAAATTACCATGATATTTAAAGCATTATTAAGAAAACAAATCCTTTCGAGATATAAGAGGAAGACGGCTCAATAAAATGTAAACAACACAATGTTTCACTTAACGAACCAACATCAAAGATACTTCTAACTGAACTTCTATCACCAATTATATTTCTGAAGAAATAAGGATGTATTCTTCTCTGTATAGCATAAACAGGTGCTCTCAAACTATATTACTTAAGCTAATTCACGGTCCAAGTCAATTAAGCAAAATCTCTTGGAATAAATTGTGTACAGTCGTGGTGGAAAAAAGTAAACATTCCTTACTAACTCTGCAAAAAATTATCACAGAAGAACGTTACTGGTACCACAGATTGGTAAAAAAGTCTAATTTTAGATTATGTATATAAAATTTGCTTAGGGGGCCATTTACATATTGAAACGAACCATAACTTTTTTTTTCAATAGCAGTACACAATTCTGACAGCAAAAATAAACTCTACACCCTTCAAATAGCCTAAAAACAAATTTTTATGCAATTCGTACGATAAGTTTCCCAGAAATTAATTACTTTAAAACGAGCGTATTTTAGGGGCTGTATCCAAATTGAAGTTCGGTACGCGATTGTTGACCGAGAGAGCGCCCTACTTTATCAAGGCTTCTTAAGCGCCACTGCCCCACCAGTGGCTGAGAGGTTCTGCTCTCGAAGTTGGTAGACGGGAGGTGCTGGGTTCGAACCCAATCGCGCCCGTCGGCCTAATCGTTTGGAGTTTTCGTGGTTTTCTTCGAACCGTGGATTTCCATGCGTTAATACGGATTAGGTTCCCTTAGAAAGACCTCCACGGAAGGCACTCCCCCTAGGGCCCATATCCCTCGTGTAGATAATTGGCCGTCAACAATCAACCCAACTCTTAAGCGCCACTCAAGCAGTCATTGAAGACTGCTAGATTACAGGATAGCATAAGAAATTTCAAAATATCTAGTCACTTCTATCATAGACGGCCCCTTAAATCACCATTTTGAAGTTTTTTAAGCATAATTTGAAAACTACTTGGAAGAAAAATGTGAATTTTTGGATTTCCATAAAGCAGGACTTTATAAATCTAAAGCCATCAAAAAAATTGTAGGTCGCAATTCATAATTTTTTTTAATATTAATTTTATAATTCACGTCATAAAATAATAAAACTTGCAAATTCAACGTATTTATTTTTGGGTATTTTAGTATTATTGCTACACAAAAAATTAGCACATTAGGATCATAATTTCAAGAGATATTAATAAAAATATGAAAATGTAATTTAACATTAGAAGCACTAAATTTTAAATGTTTATAATTCAAAAAATTATCATTCAAATGACTTGAAATCCGGTGTCTAGGCATAGTTTGAACCGAAGATTTGAAATATCTTGTTAAAATTGGGTATTGCTATTGAAAAAAATGAATTTGGGTTCGTTTTAATATGTATATGGCCCCCTAAGCAAATTTGGTATAAGTCATTTAAAAGTTTACTTTATTTCCAATCGTTCGGTACCAGTAGCTTTCTTCTGCGATAATTTGTTGAGGAATAAGTAGGGTTTATTTTTTTCCACGACTGTACATTGATTTCAATGAAAGCTCGGAAGGTCTTCATCAATATCTATATACATTTAAAACAGAAGGTGATTTTTTTAGCCATCTGGCCTAAAACTTTCTATTGAACTGCTTTTGCTAATTATTACTACTTTTTTTTTAATGAAAGCTGTTCATTTGTAGATATGCTCACACTAGCCATTTTTTTTAATATTCCCATTTTCATATTTTAATTTTTAAAGTTTTTCATGAAATTTCTTCAAAATGGTGACAATGGGTTTAGTTCCATTCTGACAGAGAAAAGAGAAATAATGAAAAATATTCAAAAACCTGGATTTTGGGGCAAATTTTTTAATTTGCAAGTTAAATTTTTATAAAAATATATTTATGCGCGTGTGCTTTATTTTTATAAGTGAATAAAAACTCATATTTATTGTGACGTCACAAGAATATTGTTCATTGGTTTTATTTTGTCTTTATACATTACAACTTTATTGGTGCCATTTTTTTCATTACAGTTAAATAGAGAATATAATTTTTATTTGAATACAAGGTTGTTAAGCGTAAAAGTATGCATATAACGTAGGCGAGAAAAGTTTGTGCTGGTGAAAATGACGTTTTACTTAGCTTGAAAGACGTTTTTTCATTGATAAAACTAAGAGACATTGATATAATTGTGCCAATATGACGTAATTTAAACTGATTTTTCATTTCCTAATTATAAAGATTGGCTTTTATTGATTTCTTCCTCTTGATTGTCTACCTTGATTTCACGTTACCAATTGCTTTTTAAAAAAGTAAATTATAGATAAGTTGAATTACTCTTTTTTTAAATAAAGAATTCAGAAAAGTAAAGGATTTCAAGAAAATTAAAACTATTAAAAATAATGTTACGCTAAAAGAAAGCATGAAATAATAATTGCTTTTGGAATATGATTAAATAATGTACGGCTCATATTTTACAGGAGTTATTTTTGAACGTTTATTATAACTTCATTTCACAGTTCCTTATTAGCGACGAAGTCCTATTTCTTTCACTGTAGATTTCTCTGTCGTCTTCAAAAAATCTCAGTCTACTATTGGAAGCCAGACAAAACCCAATTGCAATTTAACAAATGTATAACGATAGCGACAACGAACGGCGCTGTCGCTCTTACATCACATCTAAATGCCGTATAATTTCAATTCTTACATCATCAAATAGGAAAGAAATTAACTTTGAAATGAAATTTATTTAAAAACTGCCATTCAATTTAGTGACTTTTTAAATTATTTTCCAGCATGAATTATTTTTCAAATCTATCTCAAAATGATCGTCTGTTTGCTTCTATAATGTTAAGTAGCCATTGGCAAAATTGTAAATTTATTGACATAACTGTCATTAAGATCTTGATCGTAACCCTGGACATACATTTATCATTTCATATGATTATCTTATCTTTTAAGATTATCAAATTCACATATTTTCTCAAACTTATCATGCTATATTGGTACAAGACTTCACATACCTATATTATGTTACTGGTAGTCATGGAACATCTTGTTTCTTTCAAAGTGCTTCTATAAGTACCTTAGGCACATAAACCTAGAACTCCTATAATAAAGACTGCATGATCCCCGCCGTTCCTGGGCCCAATCGCCAAAAACCAAGAAAAAAATGGTTAGCGTTAGCCAATGGGGGACAGCGACATAGTGGCAACTATGTCGCTGTCCCCCATAATCGTCGTCGGCTAATAATAAGCTCGACGCAGCAGGAGTCGTTCGGTAGCTTCAGAGCTCCAGGCCCTCCCTTCCCGCTTTTCGGTGTCTTTAATTTGTGCAATTACCCTTTTAAATTTCTCCGGTTTCAATTTTCATTTTTTTTTTCAAACTGGTTTCCGCAAAAGAGTCGAAATAAGAGTAGAAAAATGAGCTGCGGCGGTTTCCGTCCGTCCGACGTCTCTGCCTGCGTCCTTTTAGCTGAGACTCTTGCGGAAGCCAGATTGAAAAGAAAAAAAAATCAAAAATTAAAACAGAACAAATTTAAAAGGGAAATTACACAAATTAAAGTCGCAGAAGATAGGGAAGGGAAGCTACCGAACGTCCGATACTGTGTCGAGCTCCTTATTAGTCTAGGCTCTGGCGCTAGACTAATGCTGAGCTGGGCCCCAATATTGAGGTTAATTTGGGCAACACGATGGATATTCGTAATCTCCCCTTATGGAAAGTATTGATGTCATGGTGATTTGTATACGCTTCATCTTTCACGCCACATGAAGATATTGACTACAGTAATAGCAGGCTTTTGATTACAGGACATCCCCATTTTATTAATATTTTAAGGATGACGTTATTAGGGTCATTACTAGAATTGACTGCAGGCTTGGTATACAAGCACTTAATGTATGTCCAGTGCATAACAATAACAATTTAGTTAATTAAATACGTGAAGAAAATGGTAAAAAAAGCAAATATCTTACAATTAAAGATTACATTGTATGTCTTTTGGATTAAATACCAGATCTGGAAGTGTTAATCCAAAGTAAAATTTATGTTAGAGTCAAGGAGCTAACGCACTATTCCTAATCTCTACTTCTAACGCTTTTACAGACGAAGTTTATCAACAAACGTCTGGAGAATATGAATGTTCCCAAACCGCTTTTCCTTATTCCCTACACGGGATATAAGGGAAAGTGATCAATGGATAGATGAGAATAGGCAAGAAAAACAACAGTTTCAAACTATATTTTCCTCTGAATTAGGATTACATTCTTGTTATTAAAAAAAAGCAATTGATTTTCTTTCCTTATCCTCATCTGACATGTTCTGCAAATTTTTCGCAATACTACCTGTCTTTCCTCAAATACAGATACTTTTTTTTTCTCAAAACAACATCACATGGAAATGATGTTTTCCTTTTACAAACTGTTTATTTTCTTGTGTATCTCAAAAGTTAAAATAAACTGTCTGATGTTTACTGGAAATATATGAGAATTTCAATATCTTGAAATATTCTGAAATAGTTTATCCTTTAACAGGCTATTTTAAGCTCCATTTCTTTCACCTTAAAATATTGCTTTTAACCTTTACTTGATCTTTAATCGCAAAATATACTGATATATTTCATTTTATAAAATCTAGTCAAATAAATTTTAGAGCTACACTTGCCATGCTGGAAAGAAAAAATGCGCCAAGTGATTTATGCTATCAATTTCAAAAGTATTGAACAATAGCTTTGAAAAAGATCTTACGTCTTTATAGTTGTCTTACCGTTATAAGTTTTCATAAACAAGTGATAGGTTGATATAAATTAAAAAAATATCTTGTAAAATTATTATAGGGGATGGTGAGGTAATAAGAAACAAATGAGGTGATATGAGAAAAATAAAGGCCATATTCTTTTTTGTTATGAGAAAACGGTCTTACAAATATACATTACATTTCACAACTTTGATGAAGCTTTAACAAATTTTTAGAAAATTTTAAAGCCAATTTTTCGTCTTTAACTTTTTTTAAATTTTACCGAAATCGCCTGTCTTTTATTAACCTCTGTGGGCTAACGTAATGGACCCTATCAGTGGTTGACAATGGTTTATCAATGGACCCTATGAGTGGCCTATCACAGGCAACTCAACTCCGTGTATCAACCGCAAATTGGATCAACACTACCCCGCAGAGTTTAGAGAAAGATAGAGAGGAAATGTGTTGGTTTGACGTCAAGCTAAAAATGCAACCCTGAAATCGGTCACAATTAGGACCAAGCAGTTACGCCTCGTTTTGAAAACATCTCCCCATCCAAAGAATTTAGCCCTTCTTCCACGTGCTTGCTTTGTTTGGGCCGAATAATTTGAACGATAACGATGTTCTGGCAGTATAATGCATCTCTAATATACTCTGCTGTAGGTTAGTATTTGTATGAATCCAATTTGTGGTTGATATGCGGTGTTGAGCTGCCTGTAATGCCACACTGAAGGGGTCCATAAGACACAGGCCTACCAACAATCGTACAGAAGGAATATTTAAATAAAACTCTTCAACATAGCTTATCAAATTAAAAAAATAAAAATTTATGTTTGGGTTACAAAAAGTTAAAAATATGTAGATTTCTTGAATTACCTAATGAAGTTTCTTTATTTACCCTACAAACTCATATACAGCTCTAGATAAGTGATTGATATCACACACATTAAGGAAATAAAGAACTAAATCTGAAACATTCACACAGAGATACAGATAGACAAAACGAGATTCTTGTCTTTTATTAACCAGGCAAAGTAACAAACGGAATAATTAGAGACGATGCTGAAAATACGTACCTAAAAAAACATTTCAAAATTTACAAAGTAGAATATGAATTATTATTAAAAAAACTAGCATATCAATTTTGTTTAAAATTTTTAACCCGTTTTATGCTAGAAAATTTTATTTTGAAAATTCTTGAATTAGTATGAGTAATAGAAAGTAGAGGTATTTTTGTAAAAGCATTTACAAAAAAAAAAAAAAAAAAAAAAAAATCAGTCTTTTAACATTTGAATCCGATCAAAAATAATGCAGGAATATATATGTTATTCTATTCTATAATTTAATCTTGTAATAAGAGTAATAGTAATTTTTCCTCCTTCAACGAATAATAATAAAAAAGTTCAGCACGATTTATATCAAACATTTCAAGAACGCGTCTGGCTTTTTCTAATTTCACCTTATGGGAGACTTGCACTCCATTTTGTCTCAAAAAGCATTTTTTTTTTTTTTTTTGGGTTTTTTTTTTTTTTTTTTTTTTTTTTTTCAAAAGTAATATTGAGAATACTCAAGAACTCGTGAACGCAATTTGAGAATCAAGAAACCCTTAGAATAGGTACAGATTCAGTTTTATCTAATTTTCTTTTATCTTTCGTATTAATTTCTTCTGTTATTGATCTCAAAGTACTAAGACTTTTAGAAATTTAAATACTACTCTACTTAAAATTGTACTTCGATTTTTATACACTTTCTTACTTTTGCTTCTTTTTTTTTTTCTTTTTAGGTGCTTTCGTAATTATGTAAATACGTAGCACCTATAATCGTCGTCTAATCCGTCCGTCTGTCTATCTGTCTCTCCGCACATAACAGCGCAAAAACTATACGTATTTGCCACGTTTGACGTACAATTTCCGACTTTTTTATTTTTTAATCGTCATTTTATGAAGAGTTAAAAGAGCGTCTTTGCCTAAATGTTTCAGGATTTCCTCTTTCGGAATGAAAAACAATAAAAAGCAGATTCCATTTTTTTTTTCTTTTTTCTAAGAGACAGGGCGTTTTTAATTATTCATACAACAGGGGGGGGGGGGGAATTTAACGCAAGGCAAAACTTTCTTTCTAAAAAAAAATCTCTTCTTCGATTTTTAGCATATAGTGAAAGGCTATTGTGAAATTTTAAAATATAAAATATATTGAAAATTAGCTGAAAAGTAGTCTTTTCAAAAAAGTATGCCAAATCGCTTAAAAATTACATATAAATCATAACATATATTTGAAAGTAAAAAGTTGAGTTATTATTAGTATTAGTAGAGGTAGTGGTACTACTATTGCAAACAAATGCAGGTTAAATATTATACAAAATAACGGTTGCCTCAAAGTCTGTTCTGAAACCTAAAACTTTGGTTCTTATAATTATTACTATTTTTTTTTTTTTTAACAAAACCGACTAAACATTAGAAAATATATTTTAATTCATTAGGGGAATTTTAAATAAAAAAAGACTTAAACCTTTTATCATTTTTTGTGTGGCAGTCTGTATATGTAATATATATATATATAAAGAATACATTATCTAAACAAAAATACGTTATCCAAAACATTTCTATTTCGACTTCTGTAAAAATTCTAGATTCTATAAAATGTTGAAAGAAAAGTATTCTTGTCAGAGCAATACTGCCGGACATATCTAAAAAGCAGGATTTTTTTAACAATGGGAAATCTGTTTTGTTTTCTAGATAGAATACTTTAAAAAAGTAAAGGTCACAAGTGAAAAAAGAGAAAAGCGTGAGAGAAAAGCTTATTTTCTTATATCATAAAAGAAATCTATGTGAAATCGGAATAGGTGTGGTAGCGCCATCTATTAACGAAAGGAAGAAATAATGATAATTTTTATTATTTGAATTCAAAATTCTAACTTTAATAAAAATATTTATTGTGGAATTTTTAAGATACGGAAAATTAAAAGAAGTACTGCTCCCATTTGGAAGGATAATTATATGTTTGAAATTAAAACACAGCCTAAGAAAAAAGAGAAAAGCGTGAGAGAAAAGCTTATTTTCTTATATCATAAAAGAAATCTATGTGAAATCGGAATAGGTGTGGTAGCGCCATCTATTAACGAAAGGAAGAAATAATGATAATTTTTATTATTTGAATTCAAAATTCTAACTTTAATAAAAATATTTATTGTGGAATTTTTAAGATACGGAAAATTAAAAGAAGTACTGCTCCCATTTGGAAGGATAATTATATGTTTGAAATTAAAACACAGCCTAAGATGTTAACGAGTTCTAATTTAAAATAGAATAAAAAAATAATAATTCCCCTTCCAACGACGGAATTTTTAAACATAAAAGCATGCAATGGCAGGCATGACTATTGAAGTGATTGTGAACCGAATAGAGTTTTTCTATTTTTGATAAAGGCATTATAACTTTGACTAAAAGCGATTGCTCTCACATGTCTCGGATTCTTGTGTCCAGAAATTTTGTTTCAAACACAAACATTGGCAGCATATTCAGGGCCGTAACCAGCGAGTCCAGTCAGAGGGGGCTCTGAATTTTTTTGGTCGGGCTAACATCTTTTAACAATCCATATCTTAAACAAACTAAATATAGTAACCTAAAAAATGGACCTGCCTATAAAGGAACCCGTCTAAAGCGTAATCTCTCTATATAACGGAAATTTCTATAATGAAATTCTTAAACGGAAAATGCTTCATGGTAATCGGAAAATGAATATAAAACAATTAGGGGCGGTGTACCTCTTAAGAAAACCTACCTAAAATAGAACTTCTCCATCCCGTGTGATTTAGTCTTAGGTCTTATTGTATTTAATAGGAAAAAAATATATAGCATCCGACACCTCATAAAAAATGACTTTATTTAAATTTTAATAAGGAAAAGTAATGGATTGTACACTGTATTCTATTCCCATTGAAATTTTTGCATTATTAAGCATATTGCTTCTTTTGTCTCTTGGTGTCTTTGGAAAAAGGACCCCCCCCCCTCTCTCTGCTCGCGTTTGTTCGTACAGTGTGTGCATATATACACGCAATAATTTCTATGTGTACTTCTATGTATAACTTTGTATCAATTTTCTGGAAAATAAAATTTTTAAAAAGTTAAAAAAAATAACTTCTAACCAGGCCATTTGTAATATGCTAAAATGTGCACCACTACAATTGCCAGTCCTAAGCCTGGAAAAAGTGTGAAGGGAAGTTACCTGAAAAACACTGCCATAGCCGTTTTTTAAGGTTGTCCAATTATCCGGATTTTTCATTAACCGAATCGGCATCGGCCCCGATTGGTCCGGATTATCAGCGGTTTACTCTATTAACATTGATTATATATGTGGGGCATTCTCACAATCTTTTGACTTTTGGGGGAAAAAATCTGGCGAAATTAAACTTGCTAAAATAACATTTTAATCTGATAGACGAATGCCTTAATGATTCAAAATAAAGAAAAAATGGTCAGCAGCGAAAAATTTATTCAACTGAGGTTTAGGTTAAACTTGCGAGTTTAATACAGTTCCAGTTTCAGAAAAAAATTATATCGAATTATTTTTATTGGAACAATTTTATCCAGACAGCTCCAAACTTCAAAATCCGCATCAGGGACACGGGACGGTAGATGAGTTTTCCATGTGTTTGGACCTCCAACATCGTCCAAAACTTATTTATCTCGTTAATATTGTTGTGCAATCATGCAATGGGACGTTCCCAAGTATATGAAATAAAAAAAAAACACAAAAAAGTGTATTGAATAAAAAATTATTATTCAGGGACATGAAAGTTAAAAGATTGTGAGAATGCCCCATATGCATATTTGAACCGCTGATTAATCAAATCAGTCTTTCTGTTGAATAAATTAGTGTAATTTATCATGCTAGCATTCTGACAGAAAAACACATCTTTATTTACAAAACACCGATCCATACAACAAACATAGAAATCTTCAGCCGCCCAGCATGACAATTTTTTTAAAGATGAGTTTTGAAAAAATTGAGAAAAAGGAATCTGTTGGTTTAGAGGTCTGCATGGGCCGGAATTTCCAGGCGTGGGCCCGGCCCGAACGAAAGCTATCTTGACCCGGCCCGTTCATATTTTCACAGTTCACGACCGTACAAAAATCGGTGAAAACAGACCCGGCCAGTGGAAAAATCAATTAAATCAGGCCCGATCCGACCTGACTCTACAAAAAATTCAGATTTTACTTAACATACAATTAAGATTCTTTTAAAGAATACTGCATACATATTTATGGGATAATTTTACAGCATATTTCAAATTTATGATGTGTTCGCAAGACAGAAAATACACACTAGCAACATTAATGATTTACTTAGAGTCTTAGACATTTCAACATTCAAATAAGGATTCATTAAGAAATTCATATTGTTTAGAATAAAAGTAAAACGGGGAGGTTAAAAACATGATAATAACTTTTGAGCCTATATTATAAAAAGTAAATTTACAAAAATATTTCTGTTATTCCTTAAGGCTTTTCTCAAATCCAAAGAAGCTACTTCCTGACACATTTCTGAATTCATTTCTTTTCGAAAACGTCAATATATTTTCGAGAAAATACTGTCCAAGTTAGCGTTTTGAATCGAATTTCCAGAGACGATAGCACGGAAAAGGAGAAAAACCTGCAGTCACGTGACAAGAATCTCTTATATCTCTATAAGTAATTTATTTATTAAAAATGGGAAATGCTATTCAATTCCAAATCCCTTCAATAGACAGGCTTGTCAATTTTATGCCTTTACAGTTAAAAATGTGTCAGAAAATTTTTCGTTTTCGAATAGTGAAGTTGAGAACCAGCTTCAAGTATATTTCCAAAAATTCCGTTAACAGAAGATCATTATCACTATTAATATTTTTACAAAACACATTGCCTGCCCTAAACATCCTGAGAACAATTAAGTCCATTTCTGGCTGTGTTGAAAAAAAAAAAATGCAAGCCTGATCTCGGTCCGGCACGACTCTGCTGAAAGAATTAAGCCCGGGCTCAAACGCCATGTAAACTGTCCGATACCGATCTCTACGCTGGAAAATGTTATATTTTGATATTGATGCTGGCAAACTAGTATCGGCTCGTAACGCACATTTATACTTATTCTCGTGAAACTCATATTCATTGAAAATGATTCATATTTTCTCATCTGCGTTTAAATATTTATATCGGGCCGTCAGACCCACTTAATTTCTTTTATTGGCCGGTCCAGCCCGGCAGGCACATTCAAATTTTGCGGCCCGGCCCGTTTGAAACTTCGCCTTCATTTCGCCGTCCCGTCCTAGTACGGTCTTCTAGCCAAGCCCGGGCCCGTGCAGACCTCTACTGTAGGATACAGTTCTTTTCACATATTTTTTCTTTAAATTGAAGACATAGATTTGAATATCATATTCTGTTCAATTTTTTAATATATAGAAAAAAAGAACAAAAATTTGAGATTTTGCAAATGTTTTTGCGTTATGCATAGATGCCAACAACACTTATCCGGAGTCTGTTACAAGACGAAAATATTTTTAATAGGAAATTTCATTTAATCAAAAATTTCAAACTGAAATCTAAAATGTACCTTATCGAAAAAAGACACAATTCCTTATATATTTTTTTTAGTTTAAAACATGCTTGTTTTGGATCAGACTCCGGAATAATTAACAGATGTTGTCATCTATGGTTATGTGTCCTATATTTATTAATTTGAATAATTCACAAACTTACTACTATCATTTAAAAAATATTTTAATATTTTAATTCCATACGTTTAACATTTTTAATTAATAGCTATTTGTAATTTATTTAATTTTATTAATATTTTGGTTTCTGCTGAATTATTGATCATTTTAAAATCACGGTTGTTTGTACACGATTTAATTTAGTGATGATATTGTTTCTCTTTAAAACGAGCGTTACCTAACCTTATTTTATTAATAATATGATTTATAAAATTAACCATTTAACAATTCGCAATAATAATTAAATTTAAAATTCTGCATATGACTATATCATTTTAAATATGAATCAATTATTACAAATATATATTAATTACATATTTTTTAAACACACCTGGACTTAATAATAAAAAATGATATTGTAATTTTAATATTATATTCAATGCTTTATTTTTTCAAAGAAAACAACTTAGATTTAATTCATTTAAATAGCGATAACATAGATTTTTTTTTTCATACGTTTTACATGTGTTTCATGAAATTTGTTCAATCTCATTTAGAAAAAAAAAAGCACAAGGGCATGAACGCCCTTTTCAAACAGTTTTCATTAAATGTAGGCGACTATTTATTATTATACGATTCCCCCATTTCTAAAGATCTTTAAAAATATTCTTCTTTCACTCAATAACGAAAATTTTCCTGATGCAGTTAAGAAGTAATTTTCTTTCTCTTTGTCTAAAATTTTCAGCTTCTCACATTCATGCACCTAAGAATTGAATACCGTTTCCCATTTTCTTATAAATGCCATGATTATAAATAACATGATTTATAGTCATTTGCTACTCTATGACTAGCATTTCGTCGTTAAATGCCAAGAAAATCAGCCTACAAAGTCAAATTTGCCGTTATTTTATGACAGATTTTTTTTTAAGTTTCTGTATTGTTTACTTGCAAATATCTTTATAAATAAAAGAAATTCGCGAATATGTCAGAAAGTATCTGGTTTAGATTAGAAAACAGCCTTATAAAACACAGTACACAGTTTAATTCCTTGAGCTTGAATAATGTAGCTTGAATAATCTGTAACTTTTATGCCTTTATCATTAAAATTATTTCGAAAATGTGTCAGAAAGTAGCGCATTTATGCTTGAAAATAGATTTAAATGAAACATACGCCAGATAGTTGAAGATATTTTTGTCATAGTCTTATAATAAACTTAACCTTAACCTTCCGTCTACCAGACGGGTCCATTGGACCCGACATGTACATTCAAAATATTTATTCAAACCAGAAATTTCTTCAAAACAAACTAAATGTATAAATCAGACAATAATAAGTTAAATAAACAAATGAAATAGTTTTAAGTAAAAATTCTGGTGTAGAATGTTTTTATAAAACTTGAGTAAAATTTCCGGTAGTTCTAGGGTAATCATGCTTTTTCACTTAATGTTTGTTATTGTTATATGACAAATAGAAAAAAAAAATGTTTAGCAAATTCATGGAACACAAGAAAAAAAAATTAGACGAGAGTTCAAAAAGCAAACAAAAAAATGCCTACCCCTGCTTTTCTACTGCCTACACTCATAGCATGAAACAATTTTTGGCTTTCAAGCAATTATTTTTCTTATTCCATTTGTATAAAATGACATTTTGTTATCTTTGTAATTTCCTTCAACAAACATTCTAGTTAGTTTCCAAGTGATATTTCATCATTAACTATATCTGCTGTCAAATACATAATATCAACAGGCAAATCATTAACATTTAGAAACACGTCTTTTTTGTGACTACGTTTTAGTGAAGACGTTTAACCATTGCTTAACTAATTATCGATTAACTTGAGCAGCATATGTCTGTTTCCATTCATCCCGTATACGATCATTGCTTTTAAAATGTCAAGATGCACAAAAACATGTGGTGGCTAGTTAGTGCATCTTGACTTAATTTTTTCGGGAGAAAGAAATGTTCCTACTTAGAACGTGTTTCGAGAATTGTATCGCAAGCAAGATAATATAAAACAACTAATCTAATAGGGTTCTGAACGCAAAATGTTTGGCATATTCCATTGCATTCAAGCAGTTAAAAGATCTAAATGTTTTTCTTGCTAGTTTTTTTTTTTTTTTTTTTTTTTTTTTTTTAAGAAAGTTAAAACGTACATTTTGTTGAAAAAATAAAAAGTAGGGAAATCATTAGAGGGGGCTCTAGAGGAAGCTAGGGGGGGCTCAGCCCCCATCGCCCCCATCTGGTTACGGGCCTGAGCATATTCCAAATCCAAAAGATGCTTTGTCTTTATCGAAAAAAGGGAAAAACTATTCGATTACATAGTTTCTGTACAAAAGGACATGCAATCTATGTTGTCGATTTTTTTCTTTCTTTTTTTTTTTTTTTTTTTACTTTCTTTTTTCTAAAGAAGAAAGTATTGAAATCGAAATTTTTTACGACTTCCGGTTTTCGACGGATTTACACGTTTTAGGTGTCAGAAATCCCGAAGAATATGTTTATAAAAAATGTCCTTGTGTCCGTCCATTCTTATGTTCGTATGTGTGTGCATCTGCTTTGTATCATCGAAGAGTATATGAAGTTAGGCATAGAATTGAACCAGATTTCATATATATGTTTTTCGCTATGTCCAGCAGGTCCCACGAGAATTTGAGAACAATCCGCCGGAAGTGGGCGCTGTAATAGCAGTTTTATGCCATTTTCATTATTGTATCCTCGAAAAGAGTATAAAGTTATGCATAGAATTGAACCAAATTTCATCTGCATGGTTTTCGCTATGGCAAGGACCAGGAGATCCTGCGTAAAAACGCGAAGAATACGGCGGAAGGGGGCGCTGTAATAAAAAAACTTTCTGCCATTTTCAGTATTGTATCGCCGAAAAGTGTATAAAATTATGCATAGAACTGTACCAAACTTCATATATATGTTTTTAGCTATGGATTTCAGGGTTCTAGTTGAAAATGGTGATTTTCGGGGAGCGCTCAGATAGCGTAGTTCTGTTGTACATCGGCTGTTCATCAACGCAGAGACGTGCAATTTGCATCTAGTTAACCCGGCGATTCTCAAGCAGCTGATGTACAACAGAATACCGAAAAATCTTGATTTTATTAAATATTGTGTTCGAGATTAACTCGTTTTTACTCCGATTAGTAAAATGAACCAAACACTTAAGTTGGAAATAAAAGTTGGTGTAGTATTGAAGTAATAACACTAAAGGATTAACATGTACGGGAAAGAAGAATGTTTTGGGAATTGCATATCTGACTAGTTATTAAAAATCTTTCTTTCTAACAGAATTTCTGTACGGTAATTTTTGTGTTATTCAATGACAGACATTCGGTGATTAAATAAAATAGAAATTGCCATACAGAAATTCTGGTAGAATGGTAATTTTTTGTACAAAAAAGGGGAGTCTAGGTTGCTTGCAAATGTCATGCGCTTAAAATTACAAATGGTTTCATGACTATCAGTGGCGTAGCATTAAAATATTATCGGAAAATTATGAGACTATGTTTAAATTATTCGACTTCATTTTTAAATAAATTAAAATATTGGGATTATCATTAATTAATAATATATTTATGACAATATTTAATAGTTGAAACTAATTATTATTATCGTTCATTTTAATTGTTTCATATGGCAGTTTTAATATGCTAAAAATTATAGGGAATTACAGTTTTCATCCCATACAATAATAAGTTTTCAGAGAAAATAAAGAGTCTTAAAGAATCAGTGGGTAAAGTTATCGCAATCCCGTTTGCAATTCATAAGAGTTGACATATTGAAAGAGGTGGGATATATTTTATACCACTTAATTTTAGCCGAGATTTATACTAGAACTTTTTAATAAATTTTTCCTTTTATGACGTTGATGAAAATAAAACACCGTAAAATTGCATTTCCTTATTTTTAAATAAAGATTTTCAAAAATTCTGATGTAAATTCAACATTTACAGAAACATAATCACTTGTCACTAAAAGGATTAAACCTCCTGAAACTACTTGAAATCATACTTGAAGTAATATTAATATGAAAGAAAAGCAACTGTTAATTAAAAGTTTCAAAACATTAAATAAAATTAAGGATAGTTGGGGCAACTGGGACATGATTTTACAATGTGACTCTGGAGCTACTGATAATTCAGCTTCAAAAAACTAATGTTCATTTGAATTGAAGTCTGAACTTCTGTAAATGTGTACAGTTAGGTTCCCTCTATCAGACAGAAATGCTCAAAATTACATTTTAATATTTAAAAATATGCATATTTCATCTTTCTTTCCTCATGGGTCCAGTTGCCCCAAAAAATGGGGTAACTGGACCAGGGGGTCTATGTTCCACACGCGTTCATATTTTTTCATATCGGATATCAGGTCCTGTTTGAAAAAGTGTAAACAACTTAAATAAATTTAAACCAGGCAGATCATGTAAATTATATGTCGATAAACAGCGTTGTAAGGGAAACCTTTGCTGTCAATGTGTCTAAAAAAAAGCGCTAAAAGTGAAAATATTAGATTTATTTATACCAAAAACATAAAACTTAAGGAAGTACTTATGTACTTTAGTATAGATAATAAGTATAAAAGTCACATGGGTATTTTAAAGAAAAAAATAGCAAGGCAATTCTATGAACAAACGGCAATGTAAGTACTTAAGTACTTTATCCAGGGGTCGCATTATATAGGGAAAATTTTATTGTTCCTACCAGAACCCTTACAGAAAGGTGCGATGAAGATATTATATTCAAAATAGTAATAGGAACGATAAAAATTTTCCTATGGAATGCAACCCCTGTGTATAGTACAATTTCAAGGTCTGGCTGTCTCGCTTTCAGGGGCAAGGTACTTGCATTCGCAAAATGTTGAAATAATTTAATGACACCAATATTTACAAGAGAATCTATCTGAAAACAATTAAAAGTATATTTTCGCGTACTTAATAAAGGTGACATTTTCATTATAAAATTCAGGTGCCAATGTGGCAATTAGGAATTAAAATTAAGTGATGCCATAACGAGATCACCGCCTCTCAAGCGGCCAAGAAATTTGGTTTGATACCACTCAATATGCTTTTTTTTAATTTCATTACATAATTTTAATAAGGTATTCTATCGTGCTCTTTATTGTGAGCAAAAAACAATGGAGAAATTTACTCCCGTAGTAAGAGAAACACAAGAAAATTATTTATAACTATTGGGGTAACTGGATCCACCATGGTCCAGTTACCCCGGATACATTGCCCAGTTACCCCATTCTTGAAACATTTATGGGGTAACTGGGACACCGGGCTTACATTTGAAACATGAAGTAAATATGTATAGATACCTAATAATATTAATGTAGTTATATGTCTAATCTTTAAAAAAATGATTGTTTAATAAAAGTACTTACAGTATTTTAATAATCAGCCGAGGAAGTTCAACCATATAGACGTTGTTTTTAAAAAAAGAAACGTAAATTTTTGACAACCTATCACAGCAATGTGAGAGTTATGATTGAGTTGATACACGTTGTTTTAGGAAGTAGAGATTAAGGGGCATTGTTCACAAAAGCTAAAACTTAAAAAGCACCAACAGTTTTTTATAAAATAGCCTATGGCCCAGTTACCTCATGGTTCCAGTTACCCCAACTAACCTTAATTCATAATAAACAAGAAAAATGATGCGTCAAGCATAAATTATGAAACAATTCTCAACACGTCTAAAATATTTTAACAAAACTTCGCTGTTCAATAAGATACAGATGATACTTAGTAAACATTTTTAAAAACGCATAACATATTTGACAACCGGTGTCAGAAACTCAAAATAACAACTTAAAACAATGACATAGAAATGTGCCGCTAAACTGCGATGACACGCTCGCAGGGTAGCTATACTTACTCTTAAAAAATACACACTAAACTTCAAATTTAAACCAAAATAAATTAATAAATCTTAACTTTAACGAAACATTTATATGTACAACTCTTAGACATAAAACATATCACCCTGCTTAAATTTTGACTATACACAATACGCTTAAATTTAGAATATTTACACAATTATAATGCATTATATACAGACAAATATTTATACTAAAAGTCGCAAAGAACTCACTTAACTATAAACGCAAAGGAAGAAAAACTCACTTTTTACCAATGTGACGCAGCTATAATTTCCTTTCCTTAATTTTAATTTAAGTTTTATCCTGTGGGCAGACGGTATCTCACCTACTGAAGCACTCAATTTTTCGCAGTTAATTTTTATGTATAAACAGGACATATAACTTATGCCCAACGTACATTTTTACACTCTTACTCGCAGCAAATATTTCAAGGGTCTAAACTCTGAATTCTAAAAACCAAGATTTTCTTTCTTATAAAATCTTATAGTTTCTCTCGGCATTTCGCAGCTTAAACTCTAAGGATCATCGGCCAGAACTTTTAAAACCGAACCCTTTTTTCCTTTCATCAAACTTCGCATTTTTCGCTGTTAAAAACTAGCTTCTTTACTAACTCATAAACTGCATGTCTGTGAGAATAATAAACCTCTACCCTTTTTACGTCACATTATTACATCAACCATAAAACGCGGGAAGAGAAAAAATGTTCTCCGCTAGCAGAGAAACGGGCAGGAGGAAAAAATTACGTTCGCTAAAACCGAGGCATATGACACACATGCAATCGCCAACATCCTCCCACCTTGATTTTCTTAAAATCAACTATTTTATAATTGACAAAAAATTCTTGATATTAGAAATTAAAGTTAAATTTACCATTACTAGATTAAATAAAAAGACATGAAAAACAAAATAATAAGAATTAAATAAACAAAATACAATATAAAAATGATATAACATGATAAACATGAGTTCTTAATAACTAAATTAATGAAATAAAAGTCATTATTTACAGTCTTACACATTATTTCTTACGTGGTTTGAGCAACCTTCCATATCTGGATCTATTTTCCGTTCCAAGGGTGAGCACAGGATCTCCAGCAGTTGAAACCTCTAATGGATAAAGTTTCTGAATTGGCCGTGTTAAACAACCGTATTTAGTTTTCACCTGTACTACCCTGAAAACACCATCTCTACTATTGTAGATTTTAACAATTTTGCCCATGGGCCACAACACACGTTTTTTTTATTTTCAAGTTCGATGAGGACAACGTCCCCCACTTTAAGTTCTTGGCATTTATCACTGGCTTTCTGAACGAGTTGGCCCAAATATTCTCTGCGGAAACTATTTCTCAGTTCTTGTCGCAAAGTGTTGCAACAGCTCACACGCACATTCAGTTTGTTGGAATCTATGGAATCCAAATCAGGCACTTCTATTTGTTTTATATCTTGCAAAAACTTGGAGGGTGTCAAAGGCATGAGTTCATCAGAATCATCGGAAATGTAAGTCAATGGACGACTGTTTATTGTGTCTTCCACATCACAAACGATCGTTAAAATCTCCTCTAAATTCACTGATGATCTTCCTAAAATTCGCACGAGCAAAGTCTTAATTGAGAGAATAAGACGCTCCCACCATCCCCCCCCCCACCAGGCTGCAGTAGGGGGGTTTAACTTCCACTTGATTGGATATCATTCGTTTTCAGCGATTTTTGGCCAATCAAGCCTCTTCAATGCATTGTCCGTTCCTCTGAAGTTGGTTCCGTTATCGGAATACACAGTTGACGGACGTCCTCGCCTGGCGATGAATCTTCGGAAAGCTTCCAGGAAGGATTCCGTGCTGAGTGCCGTGAGGGGCTCAATGTGAATTGCCCTATACACTGCACAAGTGTATAATACGATCCAGGCTTTTCCTTTTGTCTTTAAAAGTAGAGGGCCACACAGATCAATTCCTGTTGTTTCAAAGACCGCAGAATCTCTTACTCTGTCAAAGGGCAACTGTATTGGTGGATTAGTTAAAGTTTTAGCCGTGAATCTTTTGCATATGATACAACGGTTGACGCAAGATCTTATATTTCTTTTTGAAGAAATGATCCAGTATTGCTGCCTTAATTTGGCAGCCAATATCTGCACACCAGCATGACAGTACTGTATATGATATTGTCTTATTAGACATTCAGTTAGGTAATGCTTGGACGGAAGAAGGACCGGATACAAAAAGGACAGTTCATCATCTCGTTTGATGATTTTAGCTGTCACACGGAGAACATCGTCATCACCTCGCACAACCAGCAGACCATGGACAGAATTTTCTTTCTCGTGAAAATACTTTTTCTGCTCTATACCCCACAGAATCATCTCAGCTTTACTTTTTTCTTCCACTGTTAGGGTATCAGTATTATAAAAAGGGTTCTTTCTCAGTTTATTTACAAACCGCAACATCCAGCAGAAAATTCTCACAATTTTGGAAAAACCAGAAAAAGGTTCATACCACTCAGGTCTCTCTATTTTTATGTTTAAAGCAATAATTTTTGTTCTTTTTAACTCTGATGTGATTAATTCTTCATCTGGAGAAAATTTAAATTCAGGCCATTCCTTGGGAGTTGTTTTCAGAAATTTAGGCCCCTCCCACCAACCGCATCGCAGCAGATGCTGGGACGTGCAGCCACGAGAGGTATATCAGAAGGATTAAATTTTCCTGGGATGTGTCTCCAGCATTCTTTTTTCGACAGATCTCGAATCTCCTTGACTCTATTATTTACGAATACACCCCAGTTTACTTCTCGTTGTATCCAGCAAAGAGCTACAGTCGCATCCGTCCAGTAGTAGATTGGAACTTCTTCCAAGAACACAGAGTCAGCAATGTATTTGGCTAAACGTGCTCCTAAGACACAAGCTAATAATTCGAGGCGCTGAATTGTCACCTTCTTTAATGGAGATACACGAGATTTTGCTGCCACGAACCTCACATGAACCTTTCCGTCGTCTTCACTTCTTAAAAATATAACGATGGCATAAGCGCTTCTACTGGCGTCACAAAATACATGCAGTGGCCAAGTATCTCTTTTTCCATAACCTATGAGACGAGGAAACCTAAGCTGGGAAATACTAGACAATCCTTGGTACCATGTTAAGAACAGAGTTTTTAATTCATCTGACAAAGGTAAGTCCCAATTTGCCTTAGTTGCCCATGCTTCTTGAAGTATTAATTTTGCAGGTACCATTATTGGCACAATGAAGTCTAGTGGATCAAATATCGAATGAATTATGGATAAAAGTTTTCTTTTTGATAAGTCTGGTGATATTTGTTCAAGTTTGAAGGGAATTATAAACTCATTATTTATACGGTCACACTGAAGACCTAAAACGGGACAGACAGTATCAGTGTTCTGTGAAGGTACCGTTTCACTTTTGGGACCAAAGATCCGCATACGTAATTCCATTTTGGCTTCTGCCATAATGTTAGTTGCTTGGTTTATAAATTCTTCAAGCTCTGCTCTCGTATCAACTGAGGTTACGCAGTTATCAACATAATAGGAACTTGAAAGCTTTTGGGCAACAACTTCGAATTCTTTAGGCATATTTTTAAGATCGAATGAGATCACCGCTGCCAACAGGTATGGGCTACTGGTAACCCCAAAAACAACCCTTTTATGCCGGAATTCACAAATTTTGTTATTTTCCCACCAAAGAAATTTTAGATAATTTTGGTCTTCCCGCTTTATGCCAATCTGAAAAAACGCTCGCCAAATATCAGAAGTTACACCAATCGCCTTTTCTCTAAACCTCATTAAAATCGCTGGGATTTCTTCTACGAGATTCGGACCTTTTATCAAACAATCATTTAGAGACAACGAATTATCTGATTTGCACGAGGCATCGAAAACGGGCCTAATTTTGCTAGTTAAACTATCTAATTTGATAACTGGATGATGTGGCAAGTAATGTTCCTTTTTATTATTTTCAGATTCTGGGATTTTTTCTATTACGTCTTCCAACAACCATTCCTTGAATATCTTATCGTATTCGTCGAAGTTATTTAATTTCTCTAATTTACGAGTAGTGGCAAAAAGCCTTTTTTCTGCAATATGCCAATTAGAGGAAATGTTAGGGGGAAATTTTTGAACCCAGGGCAAGCTTACGCAATATCTCCCATCTTCGTTTCTATGAAGCCCCTTCAAAACTTGTTAATGTGCTAATTGATCCTCCACCACTTTAGAAAACGTTTGCGCTTCGTCGGCAATTCCAATTGTTTTCAAACTCCACATATCAGAAACTTTCATGTTTTGAACATGAAGATTAGTTACTAACATGAATTGGGCACCCTCAAAACGCTGAACATTTAATCCTATTGGTTCTCCACACAAAGTCCAACCCAATTTAGTATTAATGGCTGTCAAACCCTCATTAAGTTGAATTATATCACCCGTAAGAATTTGTCCATAAATATCACTACCTATTAAAATTTCTATTTCCGGGTAATCGTCATCCGCATCTGAAATCCAAATTCTGTGCTTTTTTAATTCCTTCAATAAATGACCTTTAGAGACGCGTGGTATCCCTCCACAAATTTTTTCCTGATCTAGAAAGGAGAACTGATATTCAGTACGTCTCCCTATAGAACTTAATCTCATAGAATATCGTTTATGATTTTTAGACTCAGTTCTTGTTCCCCCAAACAGAGTATGCGCTAAATTCTCAAATGAAAGGCTTTCTAATTTTAAAGCTTCGGCTGTAGATTTCAGCACATACGACCTTTGAGATCCGCAATCTAAAAGACATCTGACTTTTTCCCTCATTCCCCCTGACACTACTTCAACCATTAATGTCATAAGGAAGACTTCTTTCATACACGAATGTGTAGACATAGTAGCTTATACCGTAGTCGACCCTTTTGTACTCGCTACACTAACACTCTCACACTTTTTTTCCTGAATCTCGGGACATAAAATTATTGGATGAGATCGCTTGCACAAATGACATTGTATAAATAATTTACAATCTCTAGCAAAATGTCCAGGCTTAAGGCAGCGAAGGCAGCACTTTAATTCTCTTAATTTATCTAACTTTTCCTTTAGGGGCAAAGACCTAGACAAAAAAACACTCTTTGCTCTCATGATTTTTTCCGCAAAATACACACTTTTTCTCCTTGGTTGCTACCAAACTTGCAGCACTCACGGGAGATTTTTTATTTTTTACTTTGACCTCTCTAGGGCGTTCTTCACGTGAGGGAGGAGAAATTTCAAACCCCGACCGGGAAATTTGACTCTCTGTTCCCCTACAACTTCTTTTCGCAAGAATTCTAAGAGATTTAAGAGACATGGTCCCTTGTCACTAAATAGAACGCTTTTTTGCCACACCCTAATCATTTCAGCCTATAAACATGATTCAACCATAGGATATAG
The DNA here is from genome assembly GCA_963932465.1 of Maratus speciosus. Taxonomy (NCBI): domain Eukaryota; kingdom Metazoa; phylum Arthropoda; class Arachnida; order Araneae; family Salticidae; genus Maratus; species Maratus speciosus. The sequence continues at coordinate 67,325,550 of OZ010787.1, read as the reverse complement.
CCACGCAGTATTGGAGTCTTGGTGTACACCTAAAGACTCAAGAGCTCTGAGATGGGACTCAATTTTGTCAAACAATGATACCAGGGGCAACTTATCTTTACCTTGTGAACGTACGTTTTGGTTAATTAATTTTAATAATTCTCTCACATATATCTCAGTTAAAATTTCTTTGTTACCAAAACGCTCCTCAAACGCAGAAATGGCTTTAGGATAATTTGCCGAAGTTAAGGGATAACTCTCAATTAACTCATAAGCTCGAGTCCCCGGTAACATTAATTGTGCTAAATAATGAAATTTGTCAACATCATCCAGACTCTTATCCTCATGGATTTTTTTAAATTGGCCCCAGAACAAAAGATAACTTAACAGTTGACAATCAAACTTTTTTATTTGAATTTTCGGCAATTTGTACCGTTTTTCATTAAATGTATTTACACTACTATCAACATTAGAGTTTATATTAATTTTAAAGTCCGAATTATCCGTTTTTTCTTTTATTCGGCGACTGAGCGTTATGAATTCATCGGAATATTCCTCGCAACTTATAACTTCCGTTTCTAAATTATCATCAGTAGCCTTAGCTGCTATCATTAAATTTAACATTTCGGAATCATAAGATTTTAATTCAGTGACTATAGTTTGTAACTTAACATATTTATCATCTAAAATGGATTTATCCGTTTGTTCTTTTTCTAATTCGTCCTTTAAAACCTTAGCTGTTCGAGTATAAGAGCTACGTGCCTTTGCACGTTTTTTCTTCAATGTATGAACATTCATTTTTTATATAAATGAAAATATACTCAACACCTCAAACACAAATCTTATCAGTATCCCTAACAATGACTCATAAATTCTAAACTTAACAATCACAACATTATAATTTAATACAATAAATAAAAATTCACCGCACGATGAGTGTTAAAACGAAAATATATTTAAATTATAGATAATAAATATGCGGCATCAGTTATTGTTATTCCTAACCTAAATGGAACTAACCAATAGGATGATTATTTCTCACATTCAAAATCAAAAATTATAATTAAACTCGCAATCCTGACTGGCTTGCCACTATCTATGTCAGAAACTCAAAATAGCAACTTAAAACAATGACATAGAAATGTGTCGCTAAACTGCGATGACACTAAAGATGAAAATAAGCACTCGCCAGTCGCCACTCGGCGACTAAACGCGAAAGACTGACGACTAAAAATATGGAAAGTACCGGCCAAATGCAGGATTTTCCAAAGGGATTTCGTCAAAGAATCGCGGAAAAAACCCAGCGAATTTCGTCAAAAGATCGCGAAAAAAGCGAATTTCGTCAAAGAATCGTGAAAAAAAACGAGATTTTAATCAAAAGATCGTGAAAATACCACACATTCCATCAAGGGATCGCAGAAAAACCTGAATTTCGTTAAAGAATCGCTCAGAAACCCAAATTTCGTCAAGTGATTGCGGAAAAAACGCAAATATAGTCAATAGATCGCGAAAAACAAACGCGAATTTCGTCAAAGAATCGCAAAAAAAACTCATTTCGTCAAAAGATTACGGAAAAAAACGTAAATTTCATCGAAGGATTGCGAAAAAACCCAAATATTGTGAACGGATCGCAAATAAAACGCAAATATCGTCAATAGATCGCAAAAAAACGCGAATTTCGTCAAGGAATCGCGAAAAAAAACCCAATAATTTTGTTAAAAGATTGCAAAAAACCGCACATTTCGTCAACGAATCGCAGAAAAACCTGTATTTCGCCAAAAGATCGCTAAAAACCCGAATTTCATCAAAGAATCGCGAAAAAAACGCAGAATATTGTCAATAAATCGCAGAAAAACGCAAAATGTCGTCAATTGACCGCAGAAGAAACGCAAAATATCGTCAATGGATCGCGTAAGAAACGCAAAATACCATCAATGTATCGCGAAAGAAACGCAAAATACCGTCAATGGATCGCGAAAAACGCGAATTTCGTCAACAGATCGCAGAAAAAACCCGAATTTTGTCAAAGAATCGCGTAAAAGAGAGAATTTCGTCAAAGAATTGCGAAAACAAGTGTGAATTTCATCAAAAATCACGAAAAAAAGGGGCGAATTTTGTGAAAAGATCGCGAAAAAAAACACGAATTTTGTCAAAAGATCGCGAAAAAAACACGAATTTTGTCAAAGGATCGCAACACAAACATCGCCAATGGATCGCGGAAAAGCGCGAATTTTGTTAAAGTATCATGAAAAAAATGTATAATTAGTTCCAGGAGAGACCCCCCCCCCCTTTACATTTCAGAAAATTTGCTGTAAATTTCAGATTTTTTTTTTAATTTTGAAAAGTACCTACATATAGTGGACTTATGTAGTTAGCTATAAGCATGTTACATATAACTTTGCTGTTAACTTAATTTAAAATAGATTGGAAATTAGTATCTCAAGTTTATTCAAAACTATATGAATTAAAATATTTCTATTTATTACATAAATTACTTATTTACTCTAAACTTATATATTTTTAAATTAAATATTCAGTGACATAAATTCACTTACTGGCGACTAAAGAAATTATTCTCACTAGCCACTAACTGGCTACTAAAAAAAATCAACTTACCGGCCAGTGGCCACTAAGTAAAATTCCTTATTTTCATCTTTAGATGACACGCTCGCAGGGCGGCTATACTTACTCTTAAAAAATACACACTAAACTTCAAATTTAAACCAAAATAAATTAATAAATCTTAACTTTAACGAAACATTTATATGTACAACTCTTAGACATAAAACATATCACCCTGCTTAAATTTTGACTATACAAAATACGCTTAAATTTAGAATATTTACACAATTATAATACATTATATACTGAGAAATATTTATACTAAAAATCGCAAAGAACTCACTTAACTATAAACGCAAAGGAAGGAAAACTCACTTTTTACCAATGTGACGCAGCTATAATTTGCTTTCCTTAATTTAATTTTAGGTTTTATCCTGTGGGCAGACGGTATCTCACCTACTGAAGCACTCAAGTTTTCGCAGTTAATTTTTATGTATAAACAGGACATATAACTTATGCCCAACGTACATTTTTACACTCTTACTCGCAGCAAATATTTCAAGGGTCCAAACCCTGAATTCTAAAAACCGAGATTTTTTTTCTTATAAAATCTTATATTTTCTCTCGGCATTTCGCAGCTAAAACTCTAAGGATCATCGGCCAGAACTTTTAAAACCGAACCCTTTTTTCCTTTCATCAAACTTCGCATTTTTCGCTGTTAAAAACTAGCCTCTTCAGAAACTCATAAACTGCATGTCTGTGAGAATAATAAACCTCTACCCTTTTCACGTCACATTATTACATCAACCATAAAACGCGGGAAGAGAAAAAATGTTCTCCGCTAGCAGAAAAACTGGCAGGAGGAAACAATTACTTTCGCTAAAACCGAGCTTTATGAAACACGTGGCAATCGCCAACAACCGGATTTCAGCAAATACCGTCTATAGCCAAAAGAGTACTCCAGTTCTTTTGTGCAGCCCTGTATATGATCTATAAATTTGTATATGTTCTACATAATATGCAAAAATTTAGTTTAGTAAGAAAACGCATAACACAGTTGAAAAATCACCTTCGGCAATTTCTACCAATAGATAGGAACGTACTTGAATTCTTTTGTACAACCCTGCATATTACCTAAGATTTTTATACACCCCACATATTAAGCTAAAATTTAATTCAGGCAAAAACACGCTTAAAACTACGGAAATCACACCTGCAGAAATTACTCTCCATAAGTGACCATGTATCCAGTTCTTTGCCTAAACATATGTATGAATTTATTTAATACAAACATCTTAAGTATACTAAATATAGTTCAGCTTGAAAACGCATAACTCAATAAAAAACAACTTTAAGTACTCCACGCTCATACTCAGCATTGCTTACGAATTCTTTTGTGTAGCCCTATATATGATCTATAGAATTTATACACACAACGTAGTATGAAAAAAATTAGTTAAACTTAAAAACACATACCATAGCTGAAAACGCACTTCCATCAATTATTACTAATTGACAATACTTCGGCTACGGTACTGCATCCGAAATCTTCTGTGTGTCACTGAAATTAAACAATAAATGCTATGCACCACGCACACCATATTCTACAACAATTATCTTATAGTAAGCCTCAGTAATGTGTTTCCATTTCATTATAATTGGAATAGTGTTACATAATTAAAATACGGCGCAAACAGTTTTATTGACGTTGACCATTATGTAACCGAACTCTTTTGAGTGTCTCTGTAAACGAACTATAATTGCCAGCTATACCATATTCCATAATAAGCATCTTGTAGTGAACTTCAGTAATGTATATGAATTTCAATATATTTGAAATAGTGTAACATCACTAAAATACATTGCAAAGAATTTTACCAATTAGACCATAATTTAATAATATTCTTTTGAGTGCTCCTGTAAACGAACTAATACATGCTACACACTTCATTTTTAATACCGAGCATGCAATGGTAAACTTCAATAACATGTATTAAGAGTAGGTTCGAACTGGACCGCCGGCCGGTGGGCTCTTCTTCCAGTAAAAATTTCGCACCCCTGAGTGTGTAAGACGCTCCAATATTTTTCCCCTTCGTTGTACACATACCTTCTGACTAGTGTAATAAATTTCGAGAATTAGCTTAGCTTTCAATCTGTCAAAATTTCAAAGGTGTGGAATCAAGGTATAAACTTTTGAAAATGTTTAGTGAACTAAACAAATTTCAAATGCTAATTTATCAAACATATCAGAAAAATTTAAGAGGTTAGAACTTAACTACTCATGAGTCGATGCAAAGTTTTCTCTTAGTTCCCAATTTTGTGAGACAAAGAGTCCTTTTTGTGAAACTAATTATATTATTGTGAAGAAAATTGTAAATTGAGATCAAAACCAGTTAATCGAATCCACACTAAGTATTTATTAATGCTAATATTTTAAAGTCATTTTGCAAAAGTTTTCTTTTCTGGTGAGTTCATTTTGTTTGGAAAATTACACATTTCAAATCCAAACGAAAAAAAATAAAATTATGAAGAATTGGCTGGACCTTTTTTGGCGGAACTTTTTTTGTGAAATATAATTTTGTGGAATGCTTCTTTCTATTAAATGGAATTTTGTAAAATGGCACCAAAGTGGACCCAAATTTTTCCTGGATCGGCACCTGCCATTGCATGTTGTAATAATACAAAGAATCGTGCGAACTAATCAATTGTGAAACATTTTTTAATTTTATCCATATAATTTACTTCCTGCATGTTCAAATATCTATTTTATCATATTTGACAAAAGTGTATATAGAAAGCTACGATTCAGTACTAAAATTCGTGGCACAGCGAAGATCTGGTCTCAGAAAGGATTTAGAAACATTATTACTTATAAAATGAACAATTTCGTTGTATAAAATATTTAGAAAGTATTTTTATTTATTTATTAGTTAATAAGTAGTGTAAAAATGGACACAATGAAAACTAAACAGCTAAAACAAATTTAGCATCCACATGCTCCAAGGCTTAATAAGAGAAGTCCATTCTTCAACCTTCATATCACAGTAAAAGAAAGGAAATAAGAAACAAGTACGAACTTAGCTGCTGATGCTCTTAAAGGGTCTCAGGTCTCTTAAAATTGAAAAAAAAAAAAGACTATTTTCAACATTTAATATCTTAACATGTATACGATTTTAAAACACAAGTTTTATTGCAATGAACAATATAAGTATGTTCTTTCATTTCATGTATTTAAAAAATTTCAAGATGCAGAATTAACATTTACAGGGGGCTCCAAACTGTCAGACATTTGACGAGTAGAAAATTGGTTGTGCGCTCATCAATCAATCTGCGCGTGAAAAATCAGCTTACGCGCAGGCTTATAAAATTAATTTTGCATCTGGAATTAAAATTTTGATGCCTACTTATATTTTAGATTGTAATAATTAGCCTTAACCTAAATAAACTTGTATTGAAAGCATTTTTATATTTTTAATACAAAGTTGTATTTAGATAATGCAAATTTTGAAAATTTTAACAGAATAATCACCCCAAAAAATATTTTTTTGAACAATAAAAACAAAATTTTAGGTTCAATTTATACTGACTAAGATGAAACATATGCTTTGAAAATTTCATGAAAAAATATTCAGAATTTTTTCAGATATCGCCCGCGTTATGCCCAAAAACGTCATTTGGAGAAAAATGACTTGAAAGTTTCGGAAACGCCGCTTCAATTATTTCGCAGGTATAATTCTAAAAGCCATAACTGCTGTTCTAATGGGAATTTCAAGGAAACAATTATATCAAAATGTTCAGAAAAAATAGTAGTTTAACATCTAAAAAAAATAAAAATTCGAAAATTTTGAAGCTTCAAGAGTCCTGAGACCCCTTATCTATCGCTTAACCCTTTGCACTCGACGTCTTTTTGGTATGAAGAAACCAGCAACTCGACAAGTTTTTTTTCAAGCAAACACAGAAGTTTATTTGTTACAAGAATATTTTTTTTTCTTTGATGGCAACTGTTTTTCAATAAATGAAATTTTGAACTTTGGCCCGGCCCCCTTCATTAATAAAACTCAATAGCAAATATGCAAGGTATCAAATTACTAAACTCAATGAGACGAATCGAATAAGCTATAAAAATCTAAATTCGTCGCCAGGGGCTCTGGTACTTTTACTTTGTCAGTATAAGTGCAGATTCCCAAAATATTTAAGGAGCCAGTGGCTCCTAAACCTCAAAAATCCAGTCGCCACATTGTAAAAAAAATGAATAAAAGCAATAACGTTTATATGTGGGGGGAAAAAACTCAGAAACTCAAAGTAAAAAATAATTTGTTTAATCTATGCACATGTACAACAAAGCATACACTAAATATATCAATCAAATCTAGTGCCTACCCGTAAGAACATATCTGAATAATCCCATAACTACAAATTTAATAAGTGGGGCCCAAACGTATACTTTTCTTGGCTCAAATTTTTCTGCGTCGCAAGCTAACTGTGGTATACCACGGCGGTTGAATTGACTCGCGGCGCACATCAAAAGTCAATCCCCCCCCCCCCCCCCCGATCCTTCGGATATCACAGCTATTTAAAAGAAAACAATAAATTTACGATTCTGCGGAAATGTGGCATCCATGTTTAATCATATTTTTTAATTATGGACAATAAGAAAAAAAGAAAAGTGGTAAATATCGCAGGATTATGGAGGAGACATGATCCCATGATTGATAAGAAAAAAAAAAATCCGAAAATCATTTAGCGAAAAAGGGGCATCCCTATAAGAAGCATGGCGACTTAGACACCGAAAGTTAGTCGCCACGTGGCAACTGGAGACCGTGAACCTGCACCTACACTTGTCAGTCATTTCTCGAGTTGCCGCAATGCATTGAGGGGCGGGTGAGGGTCACCTCTCGAGTGCAAAGGATTAATATATTCTACACTGAGGAAGATGGGGCTTTTATTATGACGTCTTGAAATAGTTGTATGCTAAAAGTTGTTAACTGTTTATATTTTTCCCTTAATTGTATTTACTCACTGTGTACTTATCTTAACACAATGAATTCTGTGTACATCTTATCAATTTTAAAGTTGTTTTTTTTTTTTTTTTTTTTTTTGGAGGTGGGGGTTAAATCCTCACCTTTTATCTGTGGCAGTGAAAATTGAATCATTAAACATGAAAAATAATATAAACTGGGAAGTTTTTATGAGTTTTATGAAATTTATGAAGCTACTCATTTTACGGATTTCGATAGGTTAAACCATTTTATTAATTTTACAAAATTAACACCAAAACCTACAGTATTGAAATGATTCCTGAAGAGGCCTATATGAAAACTGTTTGCGTTAGGTTTACTTTTTTTTTAAACTCTAATATTATATTAAAATTTTATGAAATTTAAATTGCAAGTTATTCTCTTCAAATTAAAGTTGTAAAATTTAAAATGAGTAAAGTGTAGGCGAATCTGTGCGTTGAAAACCTAGTTCTCTAAGAGACTTAAGAAATTACCCACGTACTGGAGATACCAAAGGATAAAGTTTGCTATTAAAAAAATGTCCAAATACCAATTGTAAGGAATGGCTAATCTAAGAAATTTCGTATATATATTTTTTTCTTCATGGTTTTTTTTTTTTTTTTTTTTTAAAGATTTAAGAAAAAATGCGCGTTTTATTTTCCCTGTTTCACATAAAACGTGTAAAGTAATGCACAATTATTGTTTGTTTTTTTCGAAAAGTTCCCTTCTAATGTTTCAAATTAAATGAAAGTATTGGAGATTCTGGCGAATTGAAATAAAAACAGCAAAATATACCTTCCCCTTTTCATTTTCCCCCGGACGTAGACTTATTACCAGCTCGGTTGTTTCCCCTCATCATCCGCACTTTCCTCCGGGGGGAAATGGAAAGGGAAAGGGATATTTTGTGGTTTCTATTTCAACTTCAACAGAATCTCCAATACTTTCTTTTAATTTGAAGCAGGAAAATTTATAAAAACGTAAGCAATAATTGTGCCTTACTTGATATGTTTTATATGAAACGGGAGTAGTAAACACGCTTTTTTTTTTTTTACTTTTAAAAAATAATTAAATAAAAAGAAAAACTTATAAGGGAATTTCTTAGATTAGTTATAGACACTTTTGTTAATAATAGACTTCATCCGCAATTATCTTCAGTACATCTAGTAGTTAGAATATTTATTAAGTACTTTAGATTACTAGGTTTTCTACTTATAGCTTCCACTGTACTTTATTAATTTTAAATTTTACAATTTTAATTTAAAGTGAGATATAATTCACAATTTCAACTTTATGAAATTTTAATATATTATTAGTGATTTTTTTTAAATAAGCATTTATAATGAAAATATTTTTAATACAGGTCGGAGGAGAATTTATTAAAATAATTAATTGCATTTTTGATTATATTTATTTCACAAAATTCTTAAGGGGACTTTAACTGTAAAATATGTAAAATGATTTCATAAAGTTCATAAAAAATATTTTATAATATCCATAAAAACTTTTCAGTTTATATTATTTTTCATTTTTTATATTTCAATTTCGTTGACACAGCAAATAGGGAGATTTTAGTATTTAAAAACCCATCCGAAAGCACTTAAAAATTGATAAGATGCATAGGATGCTCATTGTGTTATGATGAATACCTGATGTGTAAAAACCAACTAAAGAAACACCAAAAAGAGTGTTATTTTTTATTTTTATTAGCGTACAACTGTTTCAAGGCGTCATAATAAAAACCTCATCCTCAGTGTAAAATATATAACAGATGTAGCAAAGAACTTTGCAAAAAAGTTAGTTTTTCTACTGTTTCTAAATACTTCTCTTTTATATGAAGTGAAGATTGAAGAATAGGCTCCTTTTAAGAAACTTTGAACATGTGAATGCTAAATTTATTTTGATTGCTTATAATTTTCATAGAGTAAGTTTTTACACTATGTACTTACTAAGAATTAAATTTAAAAAAATACTTTCAAAACATTTTATACAATGAAATTGTTCATATTATGAGTTCAAAACTCCTTCTAATCTCAAATCCTGACCAGGAACATTGGTAATGAACCCTAGCTTTCTATATATATTTTTGTCAAACTGATGAAATACTACATGTTAAAATGCAGGTAGTAAATTATATGGATATAATTATAGATTGATACATTTCGCATGATCTTTTTTATGATTATAACATGCCCTTTTGACAAATTTTTATGCAATAGAAGAGGCGACCTTCTCAAAACTCCATTTAATAAATATATATATATATATATTCCCAGAAACGTTCTGTATTAAAAATAAAATATCGAGATACCTTACAGAAAATAAATATCAGTTTTATGTAGTGTTAGATTTAGAAGTCCCATTAACAATAATAATGAGAGGACTAAATTAATTCAAACAAAATTCGCGAAGCGTTAAACGACGAAGGTTAAGATATATTTAAGGCAATTCAAATGCAGAGCAGGAAAGATTGGAGGATGTTACCACTATTCCTGCTTCACCTTCCCCACAGTGATAATTCGAAAAGGATTTAACAAACGAATTCCTTATTCAAAATTCGGATACAAAGCAAAGGGAATAGCTCCGCGTAAAGCACCGCAGTGCTTTAACAGTCAGCATTTTTTCTATATTGCTAAAAATTGTAATATTCAGTCTGGGTGGCGTAGGCTTCGGAGGAAATCATTCTTCCAGCCTATGTCCTAGGAAAGAATCTGTTGATCATGAGGAAAATCCCCAGCAAGTTGTTATTGAAACGAAATGTACCCAACAAGTTACGAGTGACGTAAAAAATACCCTGTTAAGCCAATTAAGAAATCCTACTTGAATATCGCTAAAGGTAAAGCAAAAGAAAATTATCTGGAGGGGGAAAAAATCCTAAAAAAATTTCTCAACATCTACCAAAAGGACATCTGTGAAAAGGAATAGTGTTTTCAAAATTCATTGAGATCCTCGCAAGAATTAAAAATAAACTTACTAACTCATTTCTTGAGTTTGCTGATCATCTAGAAAATTTGCATATGAAAAAGATTGAGCAACAAGATATCGGTCGCAAAACTTTAGCCTTTATGGACAGATTGTCCAAATTTTCTCAAAAAGAGAGAAAAGAAAATTAATCTTACATTTTAAATTATTAGGAAAATTGTTATTATACTGTGTATTTGTAAATAGTTTTCAGCCCACTTGTATGCCTTAGGAAAATTGCAATCAGATTGTAAATGTTGTATATATTTATCATGTAATTTTATATGTCTTAGAAAAAATTGTAACTGTAATATAACTGTATGGTTTCTGATAATACCGTTTAAAAAAAAAAATTGGGGCCTCCTGCCTGTCTATCCGACCTGACCTGAATACGTCTTTGCCAAGGCTGACGGAGTATTACACTCCAGTCTGAAATCTCAAACATCTGAGTTCCTCTACTCCACTGTCTAGCTTGGCAGCAGCGAGACAAACCTTCGATTTCATCAAATGTGAAACAACTTCTGCTTAGATAGTTTAAGATCGATTTGAGGTGAATGCAAGCAATACGCTATGCGTAGGTACTCTGGAACCAACTGACTTTGAAAAAAAGAAGTACTTTCACAAAATTCCATTCCAAAAAAGGTAATTCCTTGTAATTTTTTATTTCGTTAAGGTTTGAAAGTTGTAATTTAGAAACAAAATAAGCTCATCAGAAAAGAAAATTATAGCATAAGGGCTTAAAAAATTTACTACTAATAAATAGTTTGGATTCGATTACCTTGTTTTGATTTTTCTTTACAAAATTTAATTTTTTCACAAAAATATAATCAATTTTGCAAAAATCACATATTTTTCCCGAAAGAGCGATCTCTGAAGATTTTTGCATCGCTTTCTGAGTCAGTTTTCTCATCTGTTTGATAATTTAGTATCTGAAATTTGTTCAGGCCACTAAATATTTTCATTAGTTGATACCACTAATTCCATACCTTTAAAATTTTGACGTTTCTCTATGTTGGGTACTGCTTTCAGCAACTACATGTATCCCTATTTTCACTGTTATTACACTGAATTGCATTACTTTCTCTGCATTATATATGAATAAAATAAAAGACAGTGCATATTTATCCGACATAATTTAAATATATGTGTTGTAAAAAAATGCATCTTTAGATATTTAATTGTGTTATAATGGAACATTGCTGATAATAAAAACCCATTTAAGTCCCACCAGTTGCGAAATATGCCGGTGTGGAGAAGCTATTTTCTCACGGGTTGCAATCTAGAAAGATGTGTTCATCTTTGGGTTTGAAAGGACCCTATCGTAAACCACAGGGTAGCCGTGAAATCGTTCTAGACGATTCCTTTCTCGGTTCTTTTTCCGCTTTTGAACCCTTTTATCTAATTTTTTTTTTTACATTTTATGAATTTAAAAAATAATGTTTTTCAATTTATCTCATAATAAATAAACATTAAGGGGCCGTTTCACTCAAAAAATATTCCGCATTTCTCTTAGAGAGAAGCTAACTGCTTACTTCCTCGGATCTGTCAAATCGGAGGTTACTATTAATTGGCGTGAAGACCCTATCAGTTGACAAAATTTATAACCTCAGTGGTAGGGGGAGTTATTTTGGACAGTTCAGGAAATGTGATTTCTGTATTCTTTTTCAACTTTTAGAAACACATCGAATGACTGTTTTGACTTAGTTTTATCTTATACTATAATGCTAGCAAAAATTGTGTGTGTGTGTGTATGTAAATTTTATCTTAAAAACGTCTCTAACGATTTTGACGAAATTTTGTAATTTACCATTTTCGGGCACAATAAGACTATTGGGTTAGGTCACGTGTTCGAGAAAATTCGATTAGTGGGTCATTTTGGGTCATAATGGATCAGGGTCAAGCTAATTATATCTGAAAAACGGCTCAATCGATCTTGACTAAATTTTATATCCAATCGTTTTTGGGCACGAGAAAACTATTGGGCTAGGTCACATGTTCGAGAGATTTCGATTAGTGGGTCATTTTGGGTCAAGCTAAATTTATATAAAAACGGATCTAACAATTTTGACTAAATTTTGTAATCTACTGTTTTAGATTACGAGAAGACCAATGGGCTAAGTCACATGTTAGAGAAAATTCGAGTAGTGGGTCATTTTTGGGTCAATGTGGGTCAAGCTAGAAAACGGCTCTAACGATTTTGACGAAATTTGGGTTTTTATCGTTTTCGGGAACGAGAATACCATTGGGATAGGCTGCATGTTAAGAAAATTCGATTAGTGGGTGATTTTGAGTCACAATGGGTCAGGTGTCAATCTATTGTATCTAAAAAACGAATCAAACGAGTTTAACAAATTTTGTATTATATCATTTCTGGACATGAGAAGACCATTGGGCTAAGTCACATGATAGAGAAAAATTGATTTGTGGGTGGGTCATTTTTGGGTCACTGTGGGTCAAGCTAATTGTATCTAAAAAACGACTTAAACAATTTTGAATTATACCGTTTTTGAGCATGAGAAGACGATTGGGCTAACTCACATGTTCAAGAAAATTCGATTACTGGATCATTTTGGGGTCACTGTGGGTCAACTAATTGTATCTAAGAAAAGTCTCAAAACATTTTGACAAAATTTTGTATAACATCGTTTCTGAGCATGAGAAAACCATGGGGCTAAGTCACATATTCGAGAAAATTCGATTAATGGGTCATTTTGGGGTCACTGAGGGTTAAGATAATTGTATCTAAAAAACAACTCAAACGATTTTGACAAAATTTTGTATTATACCGTTTCTGGACATCAGAACACCATTGGGCTAAGTCGAATTTTCTAGAAAATTCTATTAGTGGGTCATTTTTAGGTCACTGTGGGTCAAGCTAATTGTATCTCAAAAAGTCTCAAAACATTTCGACAAAATTTTGTATTATATCATTCCTGAGCATAAGACCATTGGACTAAGTCACATGTTCGAGAAAATTCGATTAGTGGGTCATTTTTGTGTCACTGTGGGTCAAGCTAAGTTTATCTAGAAAACACCTCTAACGATTTTGACGAAATTTTATGTTCTATCGTTTTCAGCACGAGAATACCATTGGGATAGGCTGCATGATCAATAAAATTCGATAATGGGTCATTTTGGGTCACAATGGGTCAGGTGTCCCTGACTTTATTATAAAAATTTAATTTAATCTGAGAAAAGGCTCAAACATTTTGACAAAATTTTGTAATATACCGCTTCTGGGCATGAGATGACCATTCAGCTAAGTCACATGTTCGAGAAAAATCGATTACTGGGTCATTTTGGATCACTGTGGGTTGTATCTAAAAAACGAATCAAACGATTTTGACAAAATTTTGTATTATGCTGTTTCTGGGCATGAGAAGATCATTGGGCTAAGTCGCATGTTCGAGAAAAGTCGATTTGTGGGTGGGTCATTTTTGAGTTACTGTGGGACAACTTATTGTATCTAAGTAAAGGCTCAAAACATTTTGACAAAATTTTTTATTATATCGTTCTGAGCATGAGAAGACCATTGGGCTATGTCACATGTTCGAGAAAATTTGATTAGTGGGTTATGTTTGGGCCACTGTGGGTCAAGATAATTGTATCTAAAAAACGACTCAAGCGATTTTGACAAAATTTTGTATTATACCATTTCTGGACATGAGAAGACCATTGGTCTAAGTCGCATGTTCGAGAAAATTCAATTAGTGGGTCATTTTTGGGTCACTGTGGGTCAAGCTAATTGTATCTAAAAAAAGGCTCAAAACATTTTGACAAAATTTTTCATTATATCGTTTCTGAGCATAAGAAGACCATTGGGCTAAGTCACATGTTCGAGAAAATTCGATTAGTGGATCAGTTTGGGGTCACTGTGGGTAAAATTAATTGTATCTATAAAACGGCTCAAACAATTTTGACAAAATGTTTTATTACATTGTTTCTCAGCACGAGAAGACCATTGGGATAGATCACATGTTCGATAAATTTAGATTAGTGGGTCCCTTTTGGGTTACCGTGGGTCAAGCTAATGTTATCTATAAAATGACTTTGAAGATCTTGACTAAATTTATATTCTATCGTTTTCGGGTTCGAGAAGAGCATTGGTTAAGTCACATGTTCGAAAAAATTCGGTTAGTGGGTCATTTTGGATCACTGTGCCTCAGGATCATGACAATTGTATCTAAACAACAAGAATGATACCGTAAGAATAACATATCGAATTGAACACAAGGCTATTTCATTGAGGTTAGCTCAAACATTACTGTTAGTTTGATTATGATTTAAAAGTTTGCGCGTATATACGGTGGCGTATCTAGACTTATCATTTCGAAGGGAGCTGAGATACAATGAGAGTTTCTAAGAGTAAATCACATGAAACAGAGAAAATTCCGCTTTAAACAGGTTTTTATCATAGCATGTAACGCATCTATTATACAATTAAACATGCTAAGATGAAATCGCATAGGAGTGTGAAAATGTTCATTTTAGGCAGGTTTTCGTCTTTAGAAGTATAATTCCATGGTTATAACACATTATTTAAAACGCAATACTGAGAATTATCTATTAAAATGTATCTCAATCAATAGTAAATAAAATCGAAGCAAACATCAAATTTAAAACTATTTAACAGCGTTCTCACTCTATCCCTTCCCTACCTCCTTTAACACTTTCTAATATTCCTTTTGAAGCATACATGCATGACATTTGTAATACTTGAATATTGAATAACGTTTTCCATTTTCTCATAAATGGGATACATTTGGAATAGCAGCTCTCTGGTGATAACTTTTCCTAGACACGGCTCGAAAATCGGCTTTAACTGCTAAATTCCACAGTATTTTCTGAATTCTTCTTAATCATAAATTGTGGTTGATAGGAAGTTCTTCGTGTATTGCGGGTTCAGAACCGCTCAATTAGATTTATGATGTATTTTAAATGTAAATAAAGCTTATTTCTAGTCAAAAAGGTACACAACCATAAAAAAAAAACTTTTTTGTCAATATTTTGTAATCCTATGGAAATAAAATAACATGTCACAGCACTGTAACAAGCTGAATAACAAGACTATACCGTAACATTCCTAGCATTTGCATAAATAAATTTTTAAACAAGAAAGAAAAAATCATGCGCCAAGCATAGATTATGAAACACTTTCCAACACGATCAGAATAATGTAACAAAACTGCACCGTTTAAAAAATTGAAATATTACGTCTGATTCAACCATATAGAAGCGCCTAACACATTTCAAAACCCAATGTAAGCTGTTCTCATCTACAATCGGAAAATTATCCGAATTTTTTCAGCAGCCCTGAATAAGATATATATTAACTACATGTGTGCCAAAAATTAGTTCACTTAAGAAATACAATCACTTAAGAAATAAGAATAGTACTTCAGTTGAAAATTTCCCTTCAGCAATTTCCTCTAATAAGGACGTCCTGGTACGTGAATACTTTTGTGCAGCCCTGTATATATGATATAGGATTTATATATAACGAGTAACATGCAAAAAATTAATTAAACTTAAAAGCGCATATCGAGATTTAAAACGTACACTCCAGCAATTATTACTCAAAGGCAATACTGTAACCGATTCTTTTTGTGTGTCCCTGTAAATGAATAAAAATGCTATGAATGTCCTGTTCTAACGTAATCTTATTGAAATTCAGTAATTTATATCAGTTTCAATGCATTTGAAATAGCGTAATGTCATTAAAATTCTCTGCAAACGATTTTTCCCCATATACCGTAATGTAATGGAATACTTTTGAGTGGAATACTTTTTTACCAAAAATACTCTATCGTACATATTTGTACATTGAATTGATACTCATTCAAACCAATTTCAATATGAATTTTCCTATTTTATTATTCAGGATGGTTTATAAACTTTCAAACTTTGAATTGAAATATTTAAATGGATTCAAGACCGAAAGTAAGATTAAATAACTTTAAACACGTGGATACTATTTTGAAAATGATTAATATTAATAAGCAATCAAACTTTCCCTACAACTGTGAATTAACATGACGATATTTTTATTTATTTTGCTGTTAAATGTGTTTTTTAGACATTCTGAATAAGGTACAAATAGCAAAAGCTTTTTTCCCCCTTGTTCTTCTTTTAAATGGAAATAATAGTTTTCTGAAAGCTTTGAAACATATATAGGAAAAAACGGTCGTCACATGACCGCAATTGCTTACAAGTAATTTATTTATCAAAAAATGGAAAACTCATTTCGATTCCGCATCACTTCAACAGCCGGGCTTGCCGACTTTGTGTCTTTACATTTAAAAATGAGTCAGAAAATGTATCAAAAAGTTTCGCGGTTGTTGAACAGTGAATTTGAGAACCATCTGAAATTTATTTTAGGGGACCCTCAAAAAAAAGAAAATATATATATATATATATATATATATATATATAGTTATTAATTTTTATTTTAAAAGGATGTCACATTTAAAGGGTGTGTGTGCGTCGGGGGCGGGGGATTAAAAACTACTTGTTTCCTTGAAACCTAATAAGATCTGAAATTCCGATGCATGCAAGGATGAAAATGTTTTCGTAGGTGTATCTGAACTACTTGTTGGAAATTGAAGAAAATCGTATATATTTAAAAATATATGCGTATAGTGTTTTACGTAGTTTTATTTTCTAGAAATTATAATACGTTATTCAGAGAAAAGGCGTTCGGGGGAAAAAGCAGTATTTAGAGGGGGGGAAATGTTACTATTTTATTTATATCTATATTTATTTATAAATTTATTTATTTATAAATTTTACTACGTTTTAGTACAACTGAAACAAAATATAGAAGCGTAATTTAACCTTTCACATCGATAAAGCAGAGAATTATAAGTTAATCATGTAACATTTATATAAAAAGCAATTATAATCTAATGCACAGCACGAGACTTCTATGTATTATTTGAAATCTAAAAGCTCTTTATATGTATCTTTAATAATAACAACAACAACAACAATAATAATAATAATAATACCATACAACTTATATAAAAGAAATAAAGAAGAGGTTAAACATATGATTAAATTTTAAGTATTTTCTTCAATAAGGAATTTTTTATTTTAAAACATAATCACAAATTTACTTTTTGCATGTGCTAATTTTTATTATTTTAGCACTTTTGTAAAATTTTGCTGACTAAAACTAGTCGATATACATGTAAGAAGTAAAACCTATAAGTGTAAATAGTGTCTCAAAATGATTAAAAGGCTCTTTAATTTTTTAACTGTTGGATATACATAAACAATGTAAAATGCAAAAGTGTGCAAAATAAGGCAGGGATTAAAATTGTGTTGATGAAATAGCCTTGCCCTTCATTTTCAAAAGGGTACATATTTTAAACTTTCAAACGGTACCTATATCCTATTAGTTATATTTAAAAAAATTAAACTCTAGCAAGTACAACAGTACCGAATTAAGACACTTTGAATTTAAAAATTTTTAATAACATTTTGGAAATTAATGGCAGGACTATTTTGTCAACATAATTTTAATTTGTACCTATTTTTGAACACTGTTGCAATTTTCATATGTATCTCTAACACGTTAATGATTAAAGTGTGTTTCTATCTTTGTATTGGGATATGTGTTGTGTTGGCGGACTGTATACTTAATTTTGTACAGTATATTAGTCGAAGTTTGCCAAGCTTTTCTTTTTTTTCTCTGACATAAAACACAAATTTAGCAAAAAATAAGGACAAATTCTGCATTTGTGATCGGCCGAACAATAATAAGCAAACAGCTATTATCTTCTACCCTTAGAATTTGAAAGAGATTGGAGAATGTGTTGGTTAAATAACACAATTTATAATATTTAAGTTAGTTTTATTAATTTCTACGAATATTTTAAATTTACATTTATGAGAAAAGAAAACTATAAATTACAAAATATGCGAAATTAAATTCTACATTATGCTACAAATGGAAAATGAAGGAGTGCATAAAATTTATTTTAAATAAATAAAATTAATCACAAACATTTTAATTGTCTTTCTTCTTCCAATTTATTCATTTGGCCATTCACACCCCCCACCTTTTTTTAAAACTGTGAGCTTCAGGTGCTTTTAAATTATAGGGTTTATCTATTATGGGCTTAGAAATTGTATGGCATGGATCAATTATTTTCAATAGAAGACAGTAAAAATAAAAATCTTTTGCCCCTTCACTGCACGATTTTTCTTTTCTTTATGAAAAAAAAAATAATTTGACTACTTTAGGTAGTCACAAATACAGGAAAAATAATTAAAAAAATCAGACTTTATATATTTTTTTTAAATATGAATTTTTGTGGTATGTGCCATATGTGTCCCAAAGCACACAATTAGATATTTACTATTTTGTACTAAAATGTGGCACAAAACCCAAAATATTTCTGTATTAGATATACAAAAAGAGTATAGTATGTATTAAAATTTAATAGTAGATATTTAACCCTTTAAGGAGCAAGCAATTGTGTCTCTGTGATTTTGAATTCACACCGGAATATTCGAAAAAATTTATTTTAAAAAAAAGGAAAAGCAATTTTGCAACTTTTTTCTTCCAAAGTTAGAAATATAAAATTTAATTAAAAGTTTCTGCTGCGAATCTTGGTTAAAATTAATGCGATATAATATATCCCATCGCCCCTCAAGGGGTTAAAATGTGTAAAAAAGTAAAAATTAATGTTACAAATTTCAAAATACAAATTGTAAAAAGACATGAAAGGGAAAAATGTATAGAAAATTATTTTACAATAGAATAAAGTATCATCAGAAAGTAAATCAAACGGAAAAAGAGTGTAAAAAAGAGCTTTAAGAGTAAAAAAAGTTTCAAATGTTCATTTCAGATTAAACACAGGGTAACAGTTTCTATTTCGATTTATAAATAAGGCTACTCCACATTTTGAACACTTTATGAAAGTTTTGAGGGTGCAGTTTGGAATTCCATGTAATCCGGCCAATGGCATACTCCATCTAAGCTTATATCTTTGACTGGCATTGAAGATTCAGGACCTTTATGTTTCTTGGCTATAATTCCCCTCTCTACTTCAGACATTCTTGGACGTCCTCTTTTAGCATTTGGTTTTTGCGCTTCCAATCTTACAAAGGCAGATTGCAACCTCTTCCCTGAATTTAGCCAAAGTCAATTTTGTTAAGGAATTATTTTGTTCACTTTTTTATACAAGATCCATGAATTTATCATAATAACATAGAAAACTCAAACATTTTAGATATCAGTTTATTTCTATATGTTCCTAAATGGCTGCCTCGTAAGTCTACCTCACCCATGTGTTTATTGTATTGTTTTACCACAAAAGGACAAGCTATATCAGTCTTTTGATTCATTTTTTTTTTTATCGAATCGAGAAATATTTTCTATAGAGAGACTCGCACCAAATGTTGAGAAGAAATAAACTGGCTTATTATTCAACCATGTAACACGTGATATTTGTGTACCGTTAATGCATGCTACTTTTTCTAAACTATATCCTCTTTATTTCTTTTTTTTATCTCAGATTCCAAAGGAAGCTTAATATTAGGAATTCCATTGCGTCTCAGTGTGGCCAATGAAAGTATTCCGTTCTGTGATAAAAATTCAAGTAATGGTAATGAATTGAAGTAATTATCAAAAATCAACTTTTGGTTTTGATTTCGCGGAATTAGCCTACTGAGACACACAGCAACATTTGATGCAGACCCTAAATCTGGCTCATTTGGCGGTCGTATGTCAACATTTTAGTGGCCACTATATACTTCAAAATCATAGGCAAAACCACTTATACCACATAAAACGAAGAATTTAATGCCCCATTTATGTGGTTTATTGGGAAATACTGTTTCAAAATGCTTCGAGACTTTGTTGAGCAAATTTGTTCATCTATTGACAAACACTCTTCCATAGCAGCTTGCATAAAGCGTTTTCTGATACACTCTATTAGATGTCTTACTTTGAATATTCTGTCAAGGCCCTTCATGCCTCTAGCAATTTCTTTAGTATTGTCATTAAAAAGTAAAAATTGTCGGATTTTTTTCAAATTCATAGACAGACATTTTCTCTTTATTGTTTGGTTACCTAAAATATCACTCCAGTAATCTCTTGCAGATGGTAAATGTATAAGTGACATTAGATAACAAATTCCCATATAACGTTGAATATCCGTAATAAAAACTTGTAAAGGTTGAGAATGATCCTTTTGTATGCTATATCTATTTGTCTCTTCTGAAATAAGATTCAAAAGTTCTTGGTTCAAACAAAAGGAAAAAAATTGATGGAGAGTTTCCAGAGCCATAATTTCAGCACTTAAGGAGTTACTTCCTCTATATTTTATTTGCGCTTCAGGAATAATCAGATATTTATTCTTCCAAATTAGTTTTTTATATTTGTCTTTCCTTTTTCACTTTTTTCTATCAACACTGGGTCCAGCAGGAGTATCTGAAAGAATAAAACAATTTTTCTCTAAATTGATGCTTCTCAATCTACATTCAGCGTTGAATTCAGGGATGCCCGGTGGTGAACATTCGATAGGAACATTAAGATGTACCTTCTAGATAATTTGAAAATTTGTATCGTTTAGAAATTCAATCCCCCCCCCCCCCACGCACCCACACCCACACCCACACTCCCGGCACATAAAAGTGTCCCTCCTGCGGAAAAATGTCTGAAGTCAACACTGTTGAATTTTATTTGTTGTTTTTAACTTTTATATAGTACTTTTAGTAGCATTTATAATTACTTTAATATTAAATATAAAAACTTACCTCCTGTTGCAGTTGAATCAATTTCTTGGGTCACATTTGTTGTTATCGTGCAAGTCAGCGTCTGATTCAGTTGAAAAAATAGCATTTGCAGTTCTATTTTTTGCTGGGTTATATGTTGAATCTTCCCATTTATCATTAGAAAGTCCAAAAGATTCATCATCAGAATCAGATGCAAATAATATTGCATTGATTTCATCTTGCGTTAGCCTTTTGCGCGCCATTTTTCATTCGAATGTACTATGAGCTTTATGCTCTATGTTCCATATCTGGCACAAACACAAAAACAAGATTTCAAGCTGATGTACTGAAATATTTTAGTTTTAAGCATCATAAATAACAAATATGTGATATACTTGAATGTCTAAAATTTTTTCATGCGATACTTTTAAGATTTATTGTTGAAAAAGTTTAAGTAAATTTCACTGTTGTTTACGATGCAGACTGATTTTTTTAAAAAAGAAAATCTAATAGATAGCTATCTAGTACTGCCATCCAGTGACAAAAAACAGGTACAAAACTCTTTGTTTAAATGTTCTATATATGACAGAAAGCTCAGATAACCTATATCTAGGATCCACAGGAAAATAGAAGGGTTTTATTGGTATGTGCCAGATATGGCACACCGTACAGTGAAGGGTTAACTTCTTTTTTTATTTCTGTCTCACGGAAAGCGTGTATTTATTCAACTTTTATTCCTTTTGGTGTACAAAACACAAAAGTATAGACATTCTTTTTTTTAATATAAATTGTCCTTGCAAGTGATATTTACGTTTTTTATTTATTTATTTTATAACAGAATTCTTTTTATCAGCTTTCAAAATACTAGTATCTCTTTCTCTTCTTAAAAATAATCCGCAGAGCAAAAAATTTTACAACACTATACAAGCTCGGACATTCTCCACTTATTTGATTGTGCGAGATAATCCCCCACGGCGACATTCGACCTCTTTGATGTCAAAGGTCAACTGCTACCTTTTCTCCTCTTTTGTTGAATGGTTTCAGGTGGGGAGAGGAAATTTTTCAATATTTATCAATGTTTTCAATATATATATCAATATCTGAAGTTTAAATAAACTTAATCGAAAATTTTTAATTTGTATGAAAGATGAGAACATACGCTTTCTTATGTAGTTTTCAAATTTTTAAAACTCCAAATATTATTGAAGTTATGTATTTTTCACATTTCGCTTACTTCTTAAGACTTTCGCACTAAATTAAAAAATAAGTATATATTTAAAAATTATTTTGTCAACTTAAACAGGAAGCAACATCCTTTAAGAAGTGCACACAGAAAAAATGAGATAAAAATATTAATTTTCTGACGAGATATTAGAATAAAATAATCTTTTCAATAAAAATATATTAACCGACTTCAAAAAAAGGAGTAAAAAGAATTAAATAATTCTTTAAAATTCTCTAATGACGAAACGTTATCCAATAACCACACGTCGAATATCATGTATCGGCATAAAAACGTTAAATTTAATATATAGAATTTAATAACCACCAAACATGGATTTTCTAGAGAATAATTTTTACAAGAGATTAATTTACATATTTGTGATTTAATTTACGAATATATACATATAAAAAGTAATCAATGACTTTTTGAAGTTGGTGCCAACCTATCTTAAGTATAGTAAAATTGTGAATCCATTGTACCTATTATCATGAATAAAGTGATGATGCAAAATATGATACAAAATCGAAAAAATTCTCTATTTCTTCAGCAAATTTTTTAATCATTATCGACTGTGAATGTTTGGCACCAACTTGAAAAAGTAATTGATTACTTTATATATATTCGCAAATTAAATCATAACTATGTAAATTAATCTCTTGTAAAAATTATTCTCTAGAAAATCATGTTTCGTGGATATTAAATTCTGCATATTAAATTTAATGTTTTTATGCCGATACATGATATCCGATGTCTGGTTATTGTACAACGTTTCGTCATTAGAGAATTTTAAAGAATTATTTAATGCTTTTTAGTACTTTTTTTTTAAGTCGGTTAATATTTTTTTAAAGATTATTTTATTTCCTACTTTTTAATTATTCATACCGTAACACATAATTATCCTGATTTTGATATCTACTGAATAAATAAATAATTTGTCACAGAAATTACAATTTACAAAAATTATTCATTAAACAAATAGTTTTTAATAAATTCTTTGTAATTTCATTAGAAGTCTTGATTTTATTAGCATTTAATACTTATGATATTTTTTTAACCCTTAACTGGAAACGTGAAAATCACGTGCACAAACAGAACACTTAATAATTTACCAAACAGTGAACTTAAACATTTAATCTTTAATAGTAATGCATTAACAAGTCCAATGTTTTAATATAAAATCATAAAAATAAGTTTGAAATGTCGGAGAGAGAAAATATTAAGGGCTTATATGTAGACGTAAACATCTCACAGACGTACGTTTCCAGTTAAGGGTTAAACAAGTACATTGTATTCACAACAGTCTACATTCATATATTTATTGATCACATACATCTGATTTGTGTGCTTGACATCAGGTCCCCGCCTCTAAGCCATCGTCAATATACAAGGACGAGATAGCAAAAGGAAATTTACAACACCAGAGAATTACATCCGGGAGCTCCACAAAGAGTGCGCAACGGAGCCCTCGGGAGTTGAACCCGCAGCCCGCATAAGCTCTCAGCGATTAGCGGTGTGGCGCCTTAACCACTCAGCCACGGTTTAAATTCAAAAATTATTTTTTGTAGGACTCCGTTACAGCGACTAGAATACCTATAGTTGGGGCACGTTTAACTAGTCAATGGGTACTATGCTACGCCAGCCTTTTTACTAACTTTGGCGTTGTAGGATCGCCGGATTTGGCTGTTTATCGTTGTTTGGGGGAATAAATTTGAGCGTGTTCATGTTACCAATTCTTTTGTTTTTTCATGTTCCACGCAGATTGTTCCGTATTCCTAAAAGAATTTCGGTTACATTGTTTTAGCCTAATGTACTAAATTTTGTCATCTGTGATTTCTGAATTTTTAGCGATTCTTATGCGATTTAATGTTTCTTTTTTGTTTTTGTTTTTCGCGGCGATTTTCTACATTATTAAAAATACATCCAGTTGTTAACTTTTAGTCCAATACAATAAATTTTATCCTTTTTTCAATGAAGTTTATTTGGAATTCACGTACAGCAATTTTTGTGGGTTTTTTTTTTTTTTTTTTTTTTTTGGGGGGGGGGGGGGGGTTGCGCGACGATTTCTCAACATTCGCAAATTGAATCTAGGGGTCGATCCAGGCAAAATTTGGGGCCAATTTAGGGCCCTTTCACAAAAATCTATTTAATAAAATGAGCCCCTTCACAAAAATAAATTTAATAAACTGGGCCTCCTCACAAAAATGAATTTAATAAAATGGGCCTCTTCACAAAAATGAACTTAATAAAACAGGCCTCTTCACAAAAATGAATTTAATAAAACAGCCCGCTTCACAAAATTCCTTTTAATAAAGTAGGCCAGGCCCCTTTCGTAACAATCTTTTTCATAAAAACTGTTTTAAAATATGTAATTTGTAAATAAAACCAGGTCACGAAAAGCAAAAACTTTAGCAAAGGGGATTTAAAGAAGTTTTTGTTAATAAATTTTGTTAATAATGATTTAATGTACAAAAATATTCAGAAAGAACTAATTTATAAGAGAAAAATTGTGTTTTAGTTCAGACACCCTCCCACCCAACCAGAAAAAAAAAGGACAGGAAATTTTATTTTAAAAGTGCGCGAACAAAAATCATATCATATAAAATTAGCTAGCAAGAAGCTATATCATATTAAATTAGTGTAAAAGCACTTATTTTCGCGAGCCCGTCGTAATCGCGAAAATTTAAGCCACGCGAAATATATTTTTTTTTCCGGCCTCAAATAATAATAAAAAATCAGAAAATTTTCACTTACCAAAATTTAATGATTGCAGTTACTTAAATAAGAAATAAGTACAAAAATGTCTTGAATACTTACAACTATTTCTTGAACACTATACAACTACTTCTTGAATAAAAACAATAATACAATTAATAGAATGCAGCTCATTCACTTAGAATATTTATACCAGCTTCTTTGAAGCCATTCATTTTTAGAGCGATGGGGGGAGGGGGTGGGCGAAGAACTTTTCGGACAAAAGGAAGTTTCTTAAATTGCCTTATGCAAAAAGGGTTCTATTTAGGTAGTTTCGGAATTTTTCAACTTTCGGTTCAGTTCATATAAAATTCGCGAAATTTTCAGCTCGCGAAATCACCGATATCTTCATTTTCGCGAAAATTACGAGGCTCGCGAAAATAAATGCTTTTACAGTAAACAGTTTTTTTTAATACATTCAATATAGAATTTATTCTAAATCACATGAAACGTGTATAAAATAAAAATTGTTTTCCCCCTTATTTTTATAATAAAAATATGCGGTCTTCGCTGATTTGTTTGTAATAGAAATCTTCTTCGGAAAATCATAAAAGAAAACAGGAATTAATATTTTTAGCTTTTCTTTTCTAAATCAATTATTATTTAGTCCCAGATTTGAAAGCTTTCATTACAATAATAATAATGAATAAATCTACCGGTGTAATAAACTCATAGTAATGAATGCTAAAATTCAAAAGCTGTGCAGTGTTTTATTGTGAAGCCGAATAAAAATGTTATTGATAATAATAAAATCATGTTAACATTTTAAATAAAGATAAAATTCTTATTATTTAGCATTCAATTTTTATGTTTAAAACAAAAGAAAAATTTGAAAATAATCTAAATATATACCTACAAATTTTATTCCAATTTCTAATTCAATATAAATTTCATCCTTAAAATTATTATAATATCACTTTTTTCAAACTTATCTATTAAAATAGAAGGAAACACACATACACACCCTCTCACAATGTTCGTACAACACTTTACTCACATTTTTTTTCTCACAATGTTTACAAACAAATGCACATTTTTAGTAGCATTGAAGAAATTGTTTTAAACTAATCCAATATATTTAGATATTTTGCAATTTCGTTTCCAGTTAATTGATTTATGTCAAATTAAATTATAGTTTAACTTATCGAATCAAATTAACTTACATTTATGTATAAAAATATAGTATGCATTATGAATAACTGGTGAATTTTTTCTTGTTTTTGTGTCTAAAATACTGTTAAAATATTGAATTTATATCATTGTTTAAAAGACAAATTAAATTAACTTCTGATCAATTCTTTCTAAGTAAAATAAGAATAGTTTAAACTTCTGTATGCAGAGGGACGGAAATTATATCGTGAATGTACTTAAGAAACGCCGCATTTAAATTAAAAAAAAAAAAAAGAAGTTCGTTTTAATTCACACAAAAGGAAAATTCTTGTTATTTTACATATTCTTTCCATATGCTTCATATTTATTTGAGGTGAAATTGTCTAATCCACCAAAATTTTCTATCCAACGCGATTGCCCAGTAAATTAGATAAATAAATAAAAATCCATTCTTAGACAACAATTGCTTGTAATTAATTTACCGGAAACTAAGAAAAACTGTTCGATTTCAAATCCCTTCAAATATCATGCCTGCAAGTATCCTGTTTTTACATTTAAAAAAGAGCCTTAAAATATAAAGTTTCCGGGTCTTGATCGGAGAAAGATAATTTTTTTGAGAACACCCTTACAATAAAGAGCTTCTTTTATTCGTTTTAATTTGCAAAATAAAATTTTCTTTGTTATTTTAAATGTTTCATCCATATGTTGAGTATGTACTTGGGGTGAAATTTTCCGAAAAATTCGAATCCACCGAAAATTTTTCTCTATATGTAATAGCTTAAAAAAAGAAACTTTTGATTGGACATCAAAAATCTACAATCTCTGATAATAAGAAGAAGCAATATCTATTGACCATCACCCCGCACAGCTCTGTTGGGGGGGTCTAAGGTTGCTAGTTATTTGCGAGCACCGCGCCAAGTACTCGCCAAAAACCTTCCTTGCGAATAAATACATTTCCTTGATTATTATTAGATATTTATCATAAAAATGAATATATGCTAAGCTCAATCGATTTCGATTAATGAGTCAATCATTTTTCCTGTGAAAATGAAGAAAAAAAGAGATTTAATATGCCATTTCTTTCATATTCAGTACAGAACTATTTATTGTCGCGGACTTACACTCCTCTCTAGTATAATCACCATTGACAACTTAGGTCTTCCTTAGGTATAGTGTGGAAATATGCTATCCAAACAGTGCTAAAAATTTGTATCCCTTTAATGTGCGACGATACTGCTAAAATCTCAAGTGTCGATCGCAGCGACATCTGCGGGATTTTCGTATTACTAGTATTACATTGTATAGACTAGCAATTTCTCGCAGCTGTAGAAAATATCCTGCAGATGTCGCTGCGATCTTCATATTGCAGCAGCATCGTTGCACATTTAAGGGATACAATATTTTAGCTCTTTTTTTTAAGTATTACAAGGATAGCCGATCTCCACACTATATATTCTAGGCGCTGTAACTCCGTTGTCAAAAAGCAAAATGCAGACTATGTAGTAATATTTGTATTGACTCTTCACGTATATTAGGCAGGATCCAGATAGATTTTGCGCTGTTAGTGAAATGAAATTGACCAATCGGAAGCCTGCATTTTTGCGAACTTTCGCTGTTTACTCCAAACCGGCAAAATGCAGGCAACTGATTGACCAATCTCGTCTCGTTAATAGCGAAAAATCTATCTGGATCCTGACCTAAAAAGCAGAGTTGCCAAGGCTCTGGGTTTTTGGATACCTGTAATTTTTTATAGTATGTTAATCCAAGAGCCGACAGCACAAAAGCTATGTTATCAAGCACAAGAAAATCCTTTATTTTATGGAAGAATAGAAGTAGGGTAATCTAATTATCCATGTCTGCCGGAAGCGCAGTGGTGCATAAGCCAAAAATTAATACCACCAGTGGTTGACTCGTGGGTTTCTCATTTTGTTTGTGCTACAAGCAGAGGTATGAAAACATGAAGGATAGTTGTAGGACAAACACAATGATAAACCTACGCGTCAACCACTGGTGGTATTAATTTTTGGCTTATACACCACTTCACTTCCGGCAGACATGGATCATTAGATTCCCCTACTTCTACTCTTCCATAAAATAAAGGTTTTTTCCTTGTGCTTGATAACATAGGTTTTTGTGCTGTCGGCTCTTGGACTATGTCGTTTTAAATTTCAAAAATTCTTCTATCAAATAAAACAAAATTTTCTGTACTAAAATACTGGCATACAAAAAGCTGTGGACTTAGCAGGTTTCAAAATGTGGTCCAGAATGGAGGATATTCCATCTGCGTTTTGATTACGTGCTTCATGATGACGAAAAAACAAAAATCAAAAATCGCTTTTGTCTAGATTCGTCTAAACCAATCAAATATCTTCGTAAGACTCCACTTTCCTACCGAGGAATCCTACCTGAAGAAAATCTGAAATCATTCGGATATTTAATTCGATAACCGAATCTGAATCTAAAGACCGTGTCGCTACACATAGCAATGCACTCTACTGTGTATTGACATATGAAGGCACATTGTGACTTCAAAACAACAGGCACCCTCAAACTCAGTCATTTGTGCTAAAGCGTCTAGAATATATAGTGTGGAAATCTGCTATCGCAGTAGTACAGCATCTAGAATACATAGTGTGGAATTCGACTATCCCAGTAATACTTAAAAAAGTGCTAAAATACTGTATCCCTTAAATGTCAAACGATGCTGAAATCCAATGAGTCGATCACTGCGACATCTTCAGGATATTCTCTAAAACTCCAAGACGATTTTGGTCCAGATGCTATAATAATACGATGCTCACTTTGAAATTTAAAAATATATCGCAGATGTCGCTGCGATCGGTTCCCTGGATTTCAGCATCATTGCACATTTAAGGGATACAATTTTTTAGTGTTGTTTGAACAGCAGATTTCCACACTATATATTCTAGACGCTGTAGCAGTAGTACAGCGCCTAGAAGATAAAGTGTGGAAAACGGCTACAAAATAGTGCTAAAAAATTGAATCCCATAAATGCACAACGATGCTGAATAACAAGATGTCGATCGTAGCGCCATCGTAGTGATTTACAAACGATAGTCATTCTAAAAGAGACTCTTTAACCTATTTCACGTCATTCCTTAACTAAATTAGCTTATAACAGACTAAAATATCTTATATTTATAGTTTCCGATATTTAACATTCTATAATTTTTGAAAACACAGGGTTTATATTGAAAAGAGTTACGAGATGGCGCTCGTATCAGCATATTGCCGCTGAGCATTGTTGGAGATTTATGGGATACAAGTTTTTAGCACTTTTTAAAAGCATTATAGGAATAGCCGTTTTCCACACTGTATCTTCTAGGCGCTGTAGCAGTAGTACTTAGAAAGTGCTAAAATACTGTATTCCTTAAATGTCAAACGATGCTGAAATCCAAAGAGTCGATAGGAGCGACATATGAGGATATTTTCTAAAACTCCAAGACCATTTGGTCTAGACGCTGGCTGTTATAATACAATGTTTACATTGAAATTTGAAACTATAACGCAGATATCGCTGCGATCGGCTCATTGGATTTCAACATCATTGCACATTTAAGGGATAATTTTTTTTAGTGCTCTTTGATAGCAGATTTCCACATTATTTATTCTAAGCGCTGTACTACAGCATCTAGAATACCTCGTGTGGAAATATGCTATCCAAACAACGCTAACACTTTGTATCCCTTAAATGTGCGACGATACTGCTAAAATCCCAAGTGTCGATCGCAGTGACATCTGAGGGATTTTCGCATTATATTGTATAGACTAGCAATATCTTGCAGTTGTAGAAAATATCCTGCAGACGTCGCTGAGATCTGTATATTTCAGCAGAATCGTTTCACATTTAAGGGATACAATATTTTAGCACTTTTTTAAGTATTACAGGAATAGCCAATTTCCGCACTATATATTTTAGGTGCTATAGCTGTACTTGTGCTCTGATACATCAGGAACTTTAACGGTTGATTTTCAACTTTTCGACACCTACTTCCGATATCGGTTTGCATCTATGTGGGCCTTCCGGTTTGGTGGGTGACAGAACTTAACCGGGATTCAGATAAGCGAAAAATGATCGACCAATCAGAAGCTTGCATTTTTGCAAACAGCGAAAAGTTCGCAAAGCTGCGGGCTTCTGATTGGTCAGTCTCGTTTCGCTAAAAGCGAAAAATCTATCTGGATCTCGGCTCTTGTCCAACTAAGTTTTCGCACTTTGAAAAGATCTCGTATCTCTGTAAGAGTAACAGTACAGTGCCTAGAATACCTAGTGTGGAAATATGCTATCCAAACAGTGCTAAAAATTAGTGTCCCTTAAATGTGCGACGATACTGCTAAAATTTCAAGTGTCGATCGCAGCGACATCTGCGGGATTTTCGTATTACTAGTATAACATTGTATAGATTAGCAATTTCTTGCAGTTGTAGAAAATATCCTGCAGATGTCGCTGCGATCTGCATATTGCAGCAGTATCATTGCACATTTAAGGGATACAATATTTTAGTGCTTTTTTAAGTATTACAGGGATAGCCGATTTCCACACTAAATATTCTACGCGCTGTAGTAACAGCACAGCGCCTAGAAGATACAGTGTGGAAAACGACTATTCCTATAATGCTTTAAAAAGTGCTAAAAACTTGTATCCCATAAATCTCCAACAATGCTCAGCGGCAATATGCTGATACGAGCGCCATCTCGTAACTCTTTTCAATATAAACCCTGTGTTTTCAAAAATTATAGAATGTTAAATATCGGAAACTATAAATATAAGATATTTTAGTCTGTTATAAGCTAATTTAGTTAAGGAATGGCGTGAAATAGGTTAAAGAGTCTCTTTTAGAATGACTATCGTTTTTAAATCACTACGAATGCGCTACGATCGACATCTTGTTATTCAGCATCGTTGTACATTTATGGGATTCAATTTTTTAGCACTATTTTGTAGCCGTTTTCCACACTGTATCTTCTAGGCGCTGTAGTAACAGTATGAAAGATAAACGCGACTGCTTCAAAGAGGATTTGAATTTTAAAGTTTTTATTGATTTTTTTTTTTCTAATCATCAGATTTTGATGAAATTGGAATGGGACAATGCGGGTGACTTTCAAACAAAAAAAAAATATATCAAAATCGGTTCATATTTACGGAAGTTGTGCGTGAACAGCAGGGGCGTAGCCACAGATATTTTTTCGGGGGGGAGAATCCGAAAATTTCCCAACTTGAAACAAATTGCTCCAATTTTCGACTAAAATGATATGCACAACGTGTGTAATAATTATAATGATACTACTTTACTTTTGCATAAAAAATTCCTTTCCAAAGAAAAATTCTGAAACTAAAAACATAAAAATTCTAATTATGGGTTTGTTTACAAAAATAAATAAATACGCTTTTTACTTTCTTCTATCTTTACAAGAAAAAGTATTGGATTCGTGAAAAAATTCGACTTCCGGTTTTAGACTGAGTTATGCGTTTTAGTAAGTCCTGAACACGATTCGACTGTTTTTAGAAAATATCTGTCTGTCTATATGTGATACAAATTTTGTGGGCGCTCTAACACAAGAACTAATGCACGAAATTTAATAAAACTTTAGAGATCCACTTATACAGTCGAACCTCGTTAACGCGAACACTCAAGAGGAAACTTTTTTTGTTCGTATTAAAAGTAGTTCGTGTTATCGGAACTTAACTACATTACATACAACTGGACGAGGCAATCGGAAACAGTTCGTGTTAATGAGGTTTGACTGTACCTTGATAAAAATTGGTGCTGATTTGTTTTTGGTGTAAATCGTCCAACAGGTGGCACTGCTATGCGGCATTTTTCACGATTTACATGATTTTAGCGATAATTATATTTCAAAACTATTGCACGAAATTTGATCAAACGTCATATTCTGTTAAACCTTGACATAATTTGATGCAGATTAGCTTTTTATGTATATCATATAGCAGGTGGCGCTGCTATGCAGCATTTTTCACGATTTTGCGATAGCTGTATCTCAAAAACTAATGCACGGAATTTAGACAAACTTCATATTCCACATAAATAGATCATTATTAGGCTTGGGTCTATACTGTCCAAAGCTATCGTTTTTGTGCACTTTGAGTAAGGAATTTTGGTTGCAGACATCTAAGAGGCTGGGTGCCAAAATGGAATGATTTGTTTGAAAAATGCAATGCTTATATCTCCTTTTTAAATGCACACAGTTCAACAAATCTATACCTTTAGAGTTTGTTATTTGGCACTGTGATTGCAAATTTTGAGGCATTAACATGTATGGAGTAGAAGAAAATTTTGGGATTGGCACATCCGACTAGTTTTCAATTAATATTAATTCTTGTGGTCTTCAAAGAAGCCCACCTGTTAATAACATCGCTTAGTTTAATAAAATTCCCTATTTCACTTTCATATTTTAAAAGCATTAGTCTGTCATGTCTGTCATCCCTCATTGTAGCTTGCAATATATATTTTTTAAATTTTTATTTGACTAAAGATTCTTTCATTAGATGCAACGCCATAAAGATAAGCTGCTGTGAATGTACGAGTATATAGTTTGACGGCGAGACCCAAATAGTCTTTGAATTTCATGGCATGAGTAGAAGGTTTGTTAAGTGAGTTGGGATATGGTTTATTTCTATTTGACTCTGCAAGTCATGTACAGTCGTGGAAAAAAAAAAAAGTAAACACCCCTCACTAACTCCTCAACAAATTATCGTAGAAGAAAGTTACTGGTACCGAACGATTGGAAATAAAGTCTACTTTTAAATGATATAGATAACATTTGCTTAGGGGGCCATCTACATATTAAAACGAACCATAACTTTGTTTTTTCAACAGCAGTACACAATTCTGACATCATAAATGAACTCTACATCCTCCAATTAGCCTAAAAACGAATTTTTATGAAATTCGTACCATAAGTTTCCGAGAAATTAATTATTATAAAACGAGCGTATTTTAAGGGCTGTATCCAAATTGAAGTTCGGAAATCGATTATTAACCGAGAGAGCCCCCATTTTGATCAAGGCACTTTAAGAAGTCAATGAAGCCTGCTAGATTACAATACAGCAGGAGAAATTTCAAAATATCTAGTCACTTCTATTATAGACGGCCCCTTAAACCATCATTTTGCCGTTTTTTAAGCATAATTTGAAAACTACTTGGAAGAAAAATGTGAAATTTAGGATTTACATCAAGCAGGACTTAATAAATCTAAATCCATCAAAAAAATTGTAGGTTGCAATTCATAATTTTTTCGAATATTAATTTCATAATTCATATCATAAATTTATAAAAATTGCAAATTCAGCGTATTTATGTTTGGGTATATTAGTATTATTGCTGCAAAAAAAATTAGCACATTAGGAGAATAATTTCTGGAGATATAAATAAAAATATGAAAATGTAATTTAACATTAGAAGCACTCAATTTTGAATGGGCCCCACCAGTGGCTGAGAGGTTCTGCTCTCGAAGCTGGTAGACGGGAGGTGTTGGGTTCGATCCCAATCGCGCCCGTCGGCCTAATCGTTCGGAGTTTTCGTGGTTTTCTTCGAACCTTGGATTTCCAAGCGTTAATACGGGTTAGGTTCCCTTAGAAAGACCCCCACGAAGGGCACTCCCCCCTGGGCCTATATCCCTCGTGCAGATAATTGGCCGTCATAAATACAACCAACCAACCAGCCAATTTTGAATGTTTATAATTCAAAAACTTATCATTCTAATAACTTGAAATTCGGTGTCTAGGCATAATTTGAACCGAAGATTTGAAATATCTTGTTAAAATTGGGTATTGTCATTGAAAAAAATGAAGTTTGGTTTCGTTTTAATATGTAGATGGCCCCCTAAGCAAATTTTCTATACATTATTTAAAAGTAGACTTTATTTCCAATCGTTCGGTACCAGTAACTTTCTTTTACGATAATTCGTTGAGGAGTTAGTAGGGGGTGTTTACTTTTTTTTTTCCACGACTG
This sequence comes from Maratus speciosus, assembly GCA_963932465.1. Taxonomy (NCBI): domain Eukaryota; kingdom Metazoa; phylum Arthropoda; class Arachnida; order Araneae; family Salticidae; genus Maratus; species Maratus speciosus. Next base: position 67,291,252 of record OZ010787.1, on the reverse strand, counting down.
TACATCCGGTTTCTCATATCCAGGTGGAAACATTATTAACTTTTCCCTTGTACACTTGTAATTTAAATATGGAATGCATTGCTGTAATAGTCTCTTGATATAGGGGATATTGTCATTTAAGCCCATTACTAAATTCACGAAATTTTCTTGTGTTTCTTATAATTCTTTACTGTAAAACTTATGTGTATCATTGTCCATTGCTGTGCTATTATTTTTATCTATTGCCTTTGGTGAAACCGTTTTTCTACGGTGCTTTCGGAACTCAGCTTCTCCAGTCACATCCTAATACTCATAATTGTTTGTGAGCTTGTCTGTAAGGAAATCTTTATTTCTTCAAAATTTTATTCAAGTGCAACGTGTCAGTGTTACAGTGCATGTCGATTTTTTCTTTAGTTGATGGACTGCTTTCATGGTCATATTTCTGTTCCAAATTAAAATCGTCCATTTTTTACCTTTTTCATCCTCGAATGGATTTTTAGATGCTCCAAAATCTTGCACGAAAACTCTTTTCCTATTATGAAGGGATTCTTCGTGCTGAGATTTATAGTAACTTTTTAGAACAGCTTTAAGTACAGAACACTGGACTTTTGGTTTAAAATTTTATAAACACATATGAATATAAACGAAGAGGCCTGATATATATTTCCGCACACAAATAAAGTAAAATGTGACAAATTTATCTAAAGTAGCGACTTCTTATATCCGCATTTGCTCATATAACGCTTTTTACTTGACAGCGAAGGGTTAACTAATTTTTGCGGCAAAAAAATCATGAGAATGAGTAAAATATTGTCCAAAAATCGCAAAATTAGTCAAAAAAGTAGTGAAAACTCATCAAATCTTCTTGCCCATAGCTGTGTTTCAAGTAGGTTACTACATTCCTTTCTGTTGTGCTACAAGTGATCTCAAATTTTCAAAAGAAGCTGCAATCCCTTTGGATTAAAATAGCTGGATGCTCTTTTGGGAGCAGAAGGGGAGGTAGGGTGAAATTTTTGAGAAAAGAACAAAGTTTTGGAGGAAATAAAGGAACTGGTTAGTCAGTTATTGATGGACAGGAGTAGAGAAATTTAGGTCTGGTAGATGTACAGTATTTTTGTAGAACTGAAAAATACAATGATAGATTGAATGTGACTGATTTCTTTTTGTATTTCTTTTGATAACTTAACTTGTTTACAGTTGCAGTACTCAAAATAATCACCAAAACAATAAAAATTTCGTAATTTTTTTACTATTACTTTTAAAATAGAAAATGCCTCAAAAATCTAGAATTTCCCAACTGTAAATGTTCCCTGTAAATGTTCAAAAAATTTCCCAACTTCACATATATTGGGGGGGGGGGGGCTCCCCCCCATACCCTCCCATGGCGACGCCCCTGGTGAACAGAACCAAAAATACTTACAGATCGAATTGAAAACCGCCTTCTACAGCGCCTAAAATACCTAGTGTGGAAATATGTTATCCAAACAGTGCTAAAAATTTGTATCCCTTAAATGTGCGACGATACTGCTAAAATCCCAAGTGTCGATCGCAGCGACATCTGCGGGATTTTCGTATTACTAGTATTACATTGTATAGACTAGCAATTTCTTTCAGTTGTAGAAAATATCGTGCAGATGTCGCTGCGATCTGCATATTGCAGCAGTATCATTGCACATTTAAGGGATACAATATTTTAGCGCTTTTTTAAGTATTACAGGGATAGCCGATTTCTACACTGTATATTCTAGGCGCTATACATCCTTCTTTTTGAAGCCGTTTAAAAATAAGGAGGCATTCCACTGCCATAGGTTTAACATTGGAGAGGGAAATCTAAAATCTGAGTTGATAACGGGCCTTAAACGAAAAAGAATTGATGTTAAGTTTAGGGTTACATTTATTATACGGTTCGTCACAAAAATTTCTTCATGTAAACAGTAGATATTGTATTAAAATCTGTTTTCACGTTTAAATTCCATACTTTCTGACACATTTTCGAAATAATTTTTATTGATAAAACTATAAAATTTGCAGGTATCGTTATTCAAGCTCAAAGATATTTACTGCATTATACATTCTCTAAGGCTATTTTCAAATCTAAACAAACTATTTCGCGAAAAAAAGTTATTAACAATAGCATACAATTTGCAGATAATCAGGCTTTAAGCAATCGAATAGAATTTTACATTTTCGTATAACAGTACACATTCTATCAGAACACGACGGCAAAGGATCAGGATCCATAAGCTGCGTTTTTGGCACATGAAGTAGAATAAAATTCGATTATGTTATACTTTTTTAATTATTTCACTTTTAATGTTAGAAGGTATATATTGTACGATTTAAACAATAGATTTTTCTTTTTGTTCGGATTTATATGACTTACACAAGCTCAATTTCTGCTATTTTTACCTCAATTATTTATATGAGCGCAAATCGTGCAACACTTTCTTCTTGACATACATTATAAAACACATCAAAATATACAAATATGTTAAAATAAAAATGTTGTAAAGCTGCGCTCATAGCAAAATATAAAAAATAGAGAGTAAATTGTGGTAAAAATAGCAGAAATTGCGTATTTTTCATCAAAACTACGAATTATACCAAATTTGAGTATGTGCAAGTCATATAAAACCGAACAAAATACAAAACTATTGTAAAAATCGTACAATATATATACCTTCTAATATTAAAAAGTGGACAAATTAAGTCAGTATAACATAAATCCAATCTTAGTCTATTTCATGGGCCGAAACGCGGCTTATGGACCCTGATCCTTTCAAAATGTAGGTTGATTTTCATGTCATAACCTCGACGAAATGGTAGTCATCGTGTAAGAATTGGCAATAACTCAAGATATATGATATATTTAGTGGAAAACTGAGTACGTTATTTGATTTTTAGGCACATGAATGTGAAAACCGGCATTTTTTAGATAAGTAAGAAAGAAAATTAGTTCTTGAATGTGTCAGGAATATTCGCGTTGTTGGGGAGATAAGAATATTTTTTGAGACCCGTACAAATGAAGAAAACGCGTAATAACGAATAGTGAACTATATTTATTGAAAATTGTTAATTTGTTACGAAAATATGCGGCGTTCACATTATCGGAAATTTGCCACTGTGCTCCTTTTTTGAAATGAGATCGAACCATTGAATTTCCGGAAACACACATAAAACGTATGCTGTAGCTTTCTCAAACACCCCCCTCCCCCCTAATAAAGATATTTAAGAATATGGAGATTAGAATTATAATAGTTTCTTTCCAAAAAAATGATTAAATCCAGGTATGTCGTGAAAATATGTGATCGAAGGCTATGTACAGAAGGTGTTCACTCATTTTTTAACGATTTTGGAAAAACAAGTATGTAAACAAAGATAAGAATTTTATTTTCTAACGTGCTCAGTCTGATAGCCTTTTTGTTGAACTATCATATTACATCGTCATTCCTAAGATAAAAGTGCTTTTTTAAGTTATCAAGGTTGATTTTGTTCCACTCCTTGAGCGCAATCTTCCAGGAACCATCTAATGTTTTGGAATGCCGCTTCTAAAGAGCTTGCCAAATGTCATCCATAAAAGATACGTTAGGGGACTTAGGTGGGATGAATTTAAATGGAATAGCCTCAATTCCGGTTTCATTTCTCTTTTTTTCTAAAAACATAGCACTAGATACAGATGATTAGTAGCTTTATACTGGTAGAACTTAACACAATGAAGCGTGGTTGGGTAATGGAAAGTCTTCTTTGAATACAGGTGTTAAAATATAATTCTGATTGTAATACCAGTAAATTTTGACTTTTTTCTTTCTACTTTCCTTATTTTAAGTTTTCCTATAAGAGAATTCACCAATAACCATAAAATCTTTAGCAAAACTTTACTTGTTTTCTCTGGACCTAACTTTAGGACTTTTTCTCCCTTTTTTTCGGTAGTAAATAGATCTTTTTCTATTGCAATCAGATTAATGTACCCGAGCCTTGTCAATTTTAACTACATATTTCCATTTTTCACATTCCAAATAATTTTCATAGAACAATCTGTACATAGGCTTTACGCTATTACATATTTCCATTTTTCACATTCCAAATAATTTTCATAGAACAATCTGTACATAGGCTTTACGCTGAGAAACATGTTTTCGCATTAGGTAGAGAACATTGTGTCTTTTTTGCTTTGAATTGATTTAAATCAGATTTTATAATTTTATTTACAGTTCCTATAGATTAACGATTTTGCGATAGTTCTTTGGGGGGATTGATTTTTTTTTTTTTTTTAACATGAGACGCAACTTTAACCCGGGAGAACTCGCTGCATGAGATTTTCTCTCACAGTCGTATTTTTTTAAGACTCTTATTTAAATCATTTTTCATTTTAATTAAAATTTCAAAATGTTTTACAATTATTTTACCTATTTTGTGAATAAAAGTACTAAGCCAATCAAAAAAGTTGATATTATATGAATGTAAAGTAAAAGAAAAGCAATTGGGCATTCTCACTAGCGAGTTCTCTAGGGTTAAATATAAAAAGCGTTGAAAATACCTTTGTTAGGTATGCTTTTTTTAACTTTTTTCCTAGTCAAATGTAAAATTTGACGTTTCTTTTATTATTTTTTTAATTATGTCACTTATTTTACATGAGGAATCTCAAAACCATGCTTTTCACAGCTTTTTTTTAATAATCATAGAAGAGTATTCTTTATGAAGAGTGAATACATATACAGCCTTACCACACACTGTTTATTTTCCAGCAACGTTTTAAAGAAAATAATATTAGTCCAGGCAATAGAGACCGTATAGGAACTCTACCTAGCAAAATTAATGGTAGTACTGGAAATCGGCTTTCTAGATGTTTTTTGGGTCTCTGAATCCGAATTTGTAACTTCCCACCAAAATTTCCCCCCGGCAACCCCCCCCCCCAAGTTTTGGTAAAAAGGCCCCCAAAAAAGGTTTTTATTAAAAAAATCAGTTTTTTTATTGTTTTAGGGGAAAAATAGACAAAATTTGTAACAAATTAGATATATGACATTATGACTTAGGATGAAGGGGAAGGGGGTATCTGCCTCGGAACATGCGCCGCAGTGCTGCGTGGACTAAGTTGCGCAATTCCACTTAACCACACACACGTTTACATTAGCCCTCCCATCTTCCCTCCGAATTTTCTCTATAAGGTTTACTTTAAGTTTTTTGGGTCGCTGAATCCGAATTTTTAACTTACCCCCAAAAATTTTCCCTTCGAACCCCCCCCCCCCCCCAAATAGTTGCTTTTAACTTAATTTTCTTATTGTTTGAGGGAAAAAGCATTACGAAATTCAGAAACTATACAAAATTTGCAACAAATAGGATATATGACATTATGACGTAGGATAAACGGGGAGAGAGGAGGCTGCCTCGGAACATTCGCAGCGCGCATTTCTCAAAACCAAATTTTTTCAAAAAATCAATTTTTTGGGGGGTTCCCGGGTGAAATTTTGGTGGGAAGTTACAAATTCGGATTCAGCTACCCAAAAAATATCTAGACAGCCGATTTCCAGTACTACCATTAACTTTCCAGATAAAATCCCCTATTGTCTGGACTTCATCATTTAGTGCACGTAGCGCCGCAGTGCATGTTCCGAGGCAGACCTCACCCTCCCCGTTCATCCTAATTCATAACGTCATATATCCTATTTGTTGCAAATTTTGTCTGGTTTCTGAATTTCGTAATGCTTTTCCCCTAAAACAATAAGAAATTTAAGTAAAAAACAACTATTTGGGGGTGGGTATCGGGGGGAAATTTTGGGGGGAAAGTTAAAAATTCGGATTCAGCGACCCAAAAATCTTAAAGTAAACCTTATAGAGAAAGTTCGGAGGGGAGATGGGAGGGCGAATGTAAACGTGTGAGTGGTTAGGTGGAATTGCGCAACTTGGTTTACGCAGCACCGCGCGCATGTTCTGAGGAAGATCCCCCCTTCCCCTTCATCCTATGTCATAATGTCATATATCTAATTTGTTGGAAATTTTGTCTCTTTCTGAATTTCTAGATACTTTTTCTCTAAAACAATAAAAAAAATTGTTTTTTTTAATGAAAACCTTTTTGGTGGGCTTTTTACCAAAATTTGGGGCGGTTGCCGGGGGAAATTTTGGTGGGAAGTTACAAATTCGAATTCAGCGACCCAAAAAACATCTAGAAAGCCGATTTCCAGTACTACCATTAATTTTGCTAGGTTAAATTCCTTATTGCCTGGACTATATGTTTAATGATGCAGACTATAATTAAATCTTATTCTGAATTGATGCCATATATAGGTTTTTTTTTCATTTAAATTTAAATCATAAAGTCAAAATCGTTACCAAAATGTGTGTAACACCCTCTGCATTTTAGTGTCAATTTAAACGTGATTTAGAAAGTTACTCTTTATACTTCACGGAAATATTATATAATCGAAATTACGTTTGCTTGCTACTTTTATAATATTTCTGAATGGATTGAATTAAGTGGGATCAATAGCAGAAAATCTAATATAATAAATTGTAAAGTATAACCTAAATCAGTGTTCAATGCAGGATTTTTCTTCATTTTACTTTTGTTAAGTAATCAGTTTTTTAAAAATTTTCTTAACACCAATTAATATTATTTTACTTATTATACCAGTTGTGAATTTAATCGGAAATATTTTTAATTGCTACATTTTCCAAAATAGTCTCAATAAAATGAAAACAACTATAGGCTATGAGACTTCGAAAACCCCAGACTAATTAATGTGGAATGCATGATTTTTCTTTATTAAAATTTGACTGAAGTTACTTTTCTATGAGATGTCGGATGCAATCTATATGTTTTGCATTAAATACAGTAAGACCATACTAACACAAAATCCCACGGGATTGGAGAAAATTCTATTTTAGGTATAGGTTGTCGTCTTAGCAGGTACACCGCCTTTTCTGTTTTGTATTCTTTTCTCCGCATCATAAGTTTTTATCCGTTTAAGAATTTCGATATATACATGTTACGTTATAGACGAGTTTCTTTATAGCCAGGTTACGTTATAGGCGGGTTGCTTTATAGACAGGCCCGTTTTGCAGATTTTATTGTATTTAATTTGCATAAGAGATATAGATAGTTAAAAGATGTTAGACCTCCCTGACATTTTTAAGCCTCCTCCCCCCCCCCCCCCGACATGACTCGCTGTTCCTGGACAAGTTTCTGGACAGAAAGTGGACACCAAGTGCGTTTACAGATTTATGACTGCTATTTGGGGAGATAATTGCACAGAAATCTATCACTCCTTTTGTCAATTAGATATAGTTTAGGTTGTGATTCTTCCCATTCCACTTAAAAAGGTTGCAATCATTTTGCGATGTGAAAAAGGCAGAAAATAACGTCCCATTTTCGCCAAGTGAAATGATGGTGTTTTATTTTTTGATCTTTCAATGAAAAAAAGAGAGATACACAGAACACAATGATAACAGCAAATAACAAGTAAAAAGATTGTTTGACTTTTCAAAACAGCACATTACTTATTTTTCATTGCATTGATTAGTTTCTTACTGCAAATCAAACACTATAAAAATTTATTTTAATAATATTATTAATATAATATAATTATTATTAATGTATTTTTAATTAATATTCAGTAAAATTGCATCATAATTTTAGTATTATATTTATTACGGATGTGGGTTTACTTTCATATGACATTTTACTGTTTATAATTGCTAAGAGACTAAATTTGACAATTTTTGTTATGGGTCTAATATTTAACTTTGTAGAACAGTTTTTCTCCAGAAATTTCTATTATTTTTAAATATGTGGGTCAATCCATTGCAAGTGGTCCAGCACTGGTTGCTAGACCATTTTTAAAAAATCTGAAATTTTTTGTACAACAACACTAACATGATGGAAGTTCAAAATGACTATTATTTTAATTTTATTAATTTTTGTTTGTGCATGGCGGCCATCTTTGTTTCATCATCTGCAGCAATTTTATCACAAGAAGAATTTACGAAATTGTAAAAAATTCATCGTTTATTTATCCAATTCAAGTGCGGATTAAAGCAATTTGTACAGAATACATTGGGCTAAAAATTTGGTAATGGAGTAGTTTCCGAAACTAACTGCTTATTGGTAAAATGTAAGCATAAAGTTTCAGTTTTTATCCAAAATTTGTCCGTTTACAAGAGGAAGTTTTTCTAGTAAGGAAAACTGTCAACATGACATAATTTTTTTTACAAATAGGCTGAAAGTACTTGTACTCACTCGCCGAGTTCCAGATCTGGGACTTACTTTCTCTTCGCTAAAAAAAATCCCAAATTTTTCGAAAATGACAAAAATCGCACTTTTCAGGCTTTGATATCTCTGGTGGGGCACGAGATAAAAATCTAAATTTTTTTTAAATAAGAGTATTGTATGGTAGTGTTATGCACAAGAAATTTCAGGATCGAGATTTGACTACAAGCTGAGATATGGCAAGAGCAACATGTCAAAACAATACTGCCAAACTATTGTTTTGTTTTAGTCACAGCTAAGTATTTAACTCAGAGTATCATTTAAATTTATTTTTTAGATTATCTTTAAATAATAGTAGCAGAAAATAAAGCCTTTTGCAATTAATTTAAAAAATAATTATGCCTAAGGCCAACATTTTGTATAGTTTCAGTAATTTTTGTTGTAATTTTAGTAACTAAAAGAAACCTCAGCACTTTTACATAAATATAAAAAGATATATATATAAAAGACCTGGGACAAAAACAGAATAGGGAAAGAGAAAAGCTGTTAATGTTGGCATACTTGTTGAGACATGATAAAACGTATCAAAACACATTCCTGCTTGTTGGTTTAAAAACTACAATTTTAATGCTGCTTGCCAGTCCCTGAAACTTTTTCCTACCATAAGTATGTTCCTGTAAATGAAACATTATGCGATGTTACCATGCATCAGCCTCAAGTAACTTTCAGAAAGTAAAGATACCCAAAGCCTTTTCAAAATTTATACTGCAAAAAAATCACATTTTTGCATAGGAATTAAGCTAGGAATTATTAATGAATTGAGACTTGCACATAGTGATTTCAAAGTATATTTCTATGAGCCAGCAGGGCCAAGATCTTCAAACGAGTTATCAAGGGATGACAAGACTTGGTTCCTACAAATAAAATTTTGAGAAAGATCAAAATTGTGGTTTTTGAACCAACAAGCAAGAATGTGTTTTGACACGTTTGATCATGTCTCAACAAGTATGACAACATTAACAACTTTTCTTTTTCCCTATGTTGTTTTTGTCTCAGGTCTTGTGCAAAAATATTTTTTTTTTATGTAAAATTGCTGAGGTTCTTTTTAAAACATAAATTACCGAAACCATACAAAATGTATGGCCTTAGGCATAATTATTTTTTTTATTAATTGCTAAGCTTTGCAAAGGGCTTTATTTTCTGTTACTACTATTTAATGATAATCAAAAACATAAATGTAAATTGCACTCTGAGATAAATACTTAGCTGTGACTACAACAAAAGAATAGCTTGGCAGTATTGTTTTGACATGTTGCCCTTGCCATACCTCTACTTGTAGTCAAATCTCCATCCTGAAATTTCTTGTGCATAACACTACCATACAATACTCTTATTAAAAAAAATTTCAGATTTTTATCTCGTGCCAGGGCTTCAATTACAGGCAAATTCAGGACACACAACAATAATTCATGCTTTAGCAGATTTGTCTAACAAACCCCATACTGTTTCATTTACAATGGTAAACATTATTTCAGGATTTTATAAAAAAGGGTTTTATCCATTTTCTATAACAATTGGAATGAAAATGATTTCATTTTAGTCCAATTTCTGGCAAAAAGAACTCTTCATTACGTTGGCCAGATTAAATTACTTAATGCCAGGTTTCTTCGTAAAAAATAACATACGATATATTTTCCAGAGGCATAAAACAGTATTGCCAGATGGGCTACTTTTTTTAAATTCATATTCTTGATTTGCACCACTTTTTTGAAATGGTAAAATGCGCCTTATTTAATGACATGTTAATTAAGGCGAAAGCAAAGGTAATTTTACCGTTTCAAAAAGTGGTGGCAATCAAGAAATTGGAATTTAAAAAAAGTAGCCCATTGGCAACACTGGCATCAGATAACAATTTGGAGGATTTTAAGGATATTATATAAAAAAGTTGCCACAATTAAACATAATTGGAGGGATCCACCGTTCTGCCTCAACCATGTGCTTTGATGGATCCAAATTTGGTTAAATAATAAAAAAAATTAGTAATTTCAGTTAAATGTAATTATGTAATTTTATTCTTATTATTTTATATTTTGGAAAGATACGCAGTTTTTAATAAAAACTGTCAATATTTTCGTATCTTGTTTATTTGTTCAAAGGTGCCCCTAGCTTGTTCAAAGGTACCCCTACACGAGGCAGGTTTGAACAGAAAACTTTCAGCTTTTTAAAGCCTCGCAGCATATTTAATTTATCTGAAAAACCGTAATTTTTTATTTCATATGATGCAGAATTACATTCTTTCTCTCATGAAATATTTAAAATTCAATAAATATAATTCAAGTAAGAAATATGTGGATTTAAAAAATATATATATATTCAAAGGTGCCCCCCTCTCCCCTATACAATAACAAGTTGGAAATTGTGCGTCAAACGTGGCAAATGAGGTACGTTCCTACTATAGAATCGAGAACAACAGAAAGTAATAAAAAATAAAAAGCACCTGAAGTACATTCATTGCATTGACGATTAAACGGCAAAACTGGCAAACTCCTATTCCGGTCCCCAATCGCGCCCGTCGGCCTAATCGTTCGGAGTTTTCGTGGTTTTCTTCGAACCTTGGATTTCCAAGCGTTAATACGGGTTAGGTTCCCTTAGAAAGACTCCCCACGAAGGGCACTCCTCCCTCTTAGGGCCTATATCCCTCGTGATGATAATTGGCCGTCATAAACACAACCAACCAACAGTGGTGTAGTCGTAAAAAAAACAGAGGGTATACGCTCTAAGCAGAGAGTATACGCTCAAAGCAGAGCGTATACCCTAGAGTGCATATACCATAGCTTTTTTGAGAAACAGAAGGTATACGGTGTTCCTTAAAAAAATCCAGAGGGTATACGGCGCATACCCCCATATACCCTCCAATACATCCCTGTCAACCAACCTATTCCGGTCAATTGAAAAGCGGGAGCTACCACCTTCATCAAAGGTAAAATTTATGGCTTTTTACAGACGATCTTTTGCAGGATCGTCCAAACGCAGCCTTAGTAATAATTGTACTATTATAATAATTGACAAATATCGAAAACATTTTGCATATTTTTAATTAACTGCTCCCTCCTGATAAAAGCAAAATCAAAAACTAAGTATTCCATGTTACAATATTTTTGGTAAGTGTCAAAAATTGCCCGATTTTTTTTTAACAATTTGTATAGTTACGGTTTAATTTGCAAACATGGGTATTTTTATATCCACGAATGCACTAAGAACCATTAATATTACATTGTTTTCTGCTTATTTTAAAAGAATGCATCTCAGGTTAGCTAAAGCATTTGAGTCTGTTATCATCCTTGTGCTAATTTGTACTTTTTATACTCTCTGATAGATGACAGCACCAACAGATATTCATTTTGTTTCTTTGGGATTCAGAAAACATTGCATATAGAATCCAAATTTATATAACGCAGTTTTCAAGCTTTCATTTCATCTAAGGTAAGTTGGCCACCCACCAGTGGCCGAGAGGTTCTGCTCTCGAAGCTGGTAGACGGGAGGTGCTGGGCTCGATCCCAATCGCGCCCGTCGGCCCAACCGCTCGTGGTTTTCTTCGAACCTTGGTTCTCCAAGCGCCAACAGCTCCACCAGTGGCTGAGAGGTTCTGCTCTCGAAACTGGTAGACGGGAAGTGCTGGGTTCGATCCCAATCGCGCCCGTCGGCCTAATCGTTCGGAGTTTTCGTGGTTTCTTCGAGCCATGGATTTCCATGCGTTAATACGGGTTAGGTTCCCTTAGAAAGACCCCCCACGAAGGGCACTCCCCCTAGGGCCTATATCCCTCGTGTAGATAGTCGGCCGTCAACAATCAACCCAACCCAACCCTTAGAAAGACCCCCCACGAAGGGCGCTCCCCCTCGGGCCCATATCCCTAGTGTAGATAATCGGCCGTCACAAAATCAGCCAACCAAGCGCCAACACGGTTCAGGCTCCCTTAGAAAGACCTCCACGGAAGGCAACCCCCCTCCCCCCCTTCGGGCCCATATCCCACGTGCTGATAATTGGCCGACGTAAATACAACCAAATAAGGTTAGTTGGGGCAACTGGGACATGATTTTACAATGTGAGTCTGGATCTTCTGACAATTCAGCTTCACAAAGCTAATGTTCATTTGAATTAAAGTCTGAACTTCTGTAAATGTATTCAGTTAGGTTCCCTCTATCAGACAGAAATGCTCAAAATTATATTTTAATATTTAAAAATATGCATATTTCATCTTTCTTTCCTCATGGGTACAGTTGCCCCCAAAAATGTGGTAACTGGACCAGGGGGGTCTATGTTCCACACGCGTTTATATTTTTTCATATCGGATATCAGGTCCTGTTTGAAAAAGTGTAAACAACTTAAAAAATTTTAAACCAAGCAGATCATATAAATTATATGTCAATAAACAGCATTGTAAGGGAAACCTTTGCTGAAAGTGTGCCTAAAAAAAGCACTAAAGGTGAAAATATTAGATTTATTTATACCAAAAATATAAAACTTAAGTAAGTACTTATGTACTTTAGTATAGATAATAAGTATAAAAGTCACATGGTAATTTTAAGGAGAAAATAACAAGGTAAATCTCTGAACAAAAGGCTACGTAAGTACTTAAGTACTTTATCTTTATCCAGGGGTCGCATTATATAGGGAAAATTTTATTGTTCCTTAAAGAAAGGTGCGATGAAGATATTATTTTCAAAATAGTGGTAGGGACGATAAAAGACTCCCTATAGCATAGCTGCCAACTTTTACGCTTTCCTCTTACCACTAAAATATTATAGTAAATGTTGTCTTATTTAATCGTCGAAATCTTATGATTAAACAAAACGAAATTCTCTATTAAATTTTAGTGGTAGCAAGAAAGCGTAAAAATTGGCAGTTATGCCTATAGAATGCGACCCCTGTGTATAGTACAATTTCAAGGTCTGGCTATCTGGCTTTCAGGGGCAAGGTACTTGCATTCGTAAAATGTTTAAATAATTTAATGACACCAATATTTACAAGAGAATCTATCTGAAAACATATAAAAGTATATTTTCGCGTACTTAATAAAGGTTAAATTTTAATTATAAAATTCAGGTGCCAATGTGGCAATTAGGAATTAAAATTAAGTGATGCCATAACGGCATCACCGCCTCTCAAGGGGTCAAGAAATTTGGTTTGATACCACTCAATATGCTTTTTTTTAATTTTCATTACGTTATTTTAATAAGGTATTCTATCATTTTCTTTATTGTGAGAAAAAACCAATGGAGAAATTTGCTTCCCGTAGTAAGAGAAACACAAAAAATTTTTTTATAACTATTGGGGTAACTGGATGCAGCATGGCCCAGTTAACCCGGATACATGTCCCAGTTACCCCATTCTTGAAACATTTATGGGGTAACTGAGACACCGGGCTTACATTTAAAACATGAAGCAAATATGTATACCTAATAATATTAATGTAGTTATATGTCTAATCTTAAAAAAAAAAAAGATTGTTTAATAAAAGTACTTACAGTATTTTAATAAAAATCCGAGGAAGTTCAACCATATTGACGTTGTTTTTACAAAAAGAAACGTAAAGTTTTGACAACCTATCACAGCAAAGTGAGAGTTATGATTGAGTTGATACAGGTTGTTTTAGGAAGTAGAGATAAAGGGGCATTGCGCACAAAAGCTAAAACTTAAAAAACAATAACAGTTTTTTATAAAATAGCCTATGACTCAGTTACCTCGTTGTTCCAGTTACCCCAACAAACCTTATATGAGAAAATAAACTACGTAATACTTAATTTCTTAGAGATTATTGCCATGCAATAAAAAATATTAGCAATACCGGCTTCATGTTAAGTTATTTTTCCCAAAAATGTGTTTCGTTTACAGAACTGTTTAAAAACAAACTATACTTGTGTCAAATATTTACGTGAGAAATATTCCTATTTTTGTTCTGTCACGTTCTGTACTGTTCTGTGTAATAATTAGAAAATTCAAAAACTTTACGTATTTTGAGCACAACTATAAAGTAATTCTACAATGGATATTACACTCTAAAATTAGTAATAATCATACTATCATAATAATTTCATAAGAAATATAGAAAACATTTTGCGTATTTTTAATTGGCTCCCTCTTGTTCTGTAACTGTTATTTACTTGATAACAGCAAATGGGATTTTGATATTAAAATTTAAAAAATAAGATTAAAAATTTAAGGTACAAGAATATTATTGTATATTTTTTCAAAACAAAAGATTTTTAGTAGTAAAACATTTCGTGCAAAACATTTGTTTATATATTTATTTGTTTAAAAATAAGCTGGAGCTTTTAATTGTAATATTATTCAATGTCTAAGACACGGGGCAGACTTCTTTACTTCTTAATTGCTTCTAAAAATACATAATAATTTAGAGATCCAGTGGGGAAATCGCACGTTTGCCCATTAAAAAGCATAAAATCACAAACCTTACGACGGAACATTTCAATGTTCTGGGAGGGGGTTGTCCCCCCCAACCCCCACCCACCGGGCCACCACATGAATTCAATACTGCACAGGACAAATATGAAGGTTTTTCTTTTTTTATAATTTCTGAATAAATAAAATTTTCACTTTGAGCCCGAGACTGAGCCCGAAGACTAGTATAAAAATCTAGCCCGAGCATGTTTCGGGCCAGAACTCGGGCTCAGAAGCAACCGAATTTATACGTATTTCAATAAGTAAAAGCTTCTGTTGTAAATACATTATAAAAATTTAATCTAACTAAATAGTTTTAAGTAAATCTGTTTTATTTATGTATTTGTTTGACCAGATGTCTAAGAAAACACGGGATAATTCGGTATTCAAAGATTTCGCAATGTTCGTTGCAAACTCAATCACTTTTATTTATAAAATATGTTGCTAGATAGCAGCACCATTCACTTGTTCCCATCAATTTTTTTTTTTGTTCCTGAAGACTTAATGGGATTCCGCACTTCTTGGACTATTTTCTTTTATTTGACTGTTTTATAATACCTTTTTGGCATCTTATTAATATTAATGAAATGAACGAAATCTTATGACGAAATGGAGGATAAGTAGTATAGAGATGAGAATTCAGGCTCTCCTTTTTGGAGTCGAAATCCAACGATTCGAAAAGAAAGTCCGCACGAGCATGAGCCCAATACCGAAACAATGTATTAAAAAAATTTTAACAACATTCCAACATTGTTTCTAGAATAATTTTTTTCATTTCGAAATCTTTTCTTACATAGAACTAAGTTTTAATCGTAAATACTTCCTCATGACAACGTTTCCTGATTTTCGTGTCCTTGAAAATATGTTTAAAATAACAATTTTTTTATTCCGATTCAATCCTGACAGGCATCTGCCAAAAGTCACAATTCTTATTCTTTTAAAATTTCACGGTACAACTATTGCAGAAAGATGCGAATTCTGTTTCGCAGTAATTCTGGAAAAGGACTTCAAACAGAAAAGGAGGATAGATAAGATGTATCCCACGGCTATTTACGGTACTAACACTGAAAATTGTTAACAACATTCCAACATTGTTTCCTAAATAATTTTCTCATTTCAAAATCTCTTCTTGCATAGAACTAAGTTTTAATCGTAAATATTTCCTCATGGCAACGCTTCGTGATTTTCATGTCCTTGAAAAATCTGTTTAAAATGGCAATTTTTTTATTTCTATCCAATCCTGACGTGCCCGGGAGGTTCTGCTCTCGAAGCTGGTAGACGGGAGGTGCTGGGTTCGATCCCAATCGCGCCCGTCGGCCTAATCGTTCGGAGTTTTCGTGGTTTTCTTCGAGCCGTGGATCTTCCATGCGTTAATACGGATTAGGTTCCCTTAGAAAGACCCCCACGGAGGGCACTCCCCCCGGGCCCATATCCCTCGTGTAGATAATTGGCCGTCAAAAAATCAACCCAACCCAATCCTGACAGACATCTGCCAAATGTCACAATTCTTATTCTTTTAAAATTCCACGGTACAACTATTGCAGAATGATGCGAATTCTGTTTCCCAATAATTCTGGAAAAGAAATTCAAACAGAAAACGAGGATAGATAAGAGATATCCCACGGCTATTTGTGGAACTAACACTGACCGTGGAAAGGCTTCAGAATGAGATATTTCTCCGTAAATCGCCTGAATAACAATTCAATTCCCTTTCAAATATATATATATATATATATATTTTTATGTAAAACACTTTAAGAAAATTAGACTATACTCTTGTTTCAAAAATAGGAATTTTTTTTTACAATTTGTGAATGAATAAAATTTTCAATTTGAGCCAGAGTCCGAGCCCATAGACTGGTATAAAAATCTAGCCCGATCTTGTTTCGGGCCAGAGCTCGGGATCAGGAGAGCAACCAAATTTATGCATACTTAAATAAGTAAAAGCATCTGTTGTAAATACATTATAAAAATGTAACATAACCAATTAGTTTTATGTAAATCTCTTTTACTCATTTATTTATTATTATTATGCGGATTAGGTTCCCTTTGAAAGACCCCCACGGAGGGCACTCCCCCCGGGCCTATATCCCTCGTGCAGATAATTGGCCGTCAAAAATCAACCCAACTCATTTATTTATTAGACCAGGGGCTCTACCACGAACAGATCGAGTTCCTTCCGAAGTGAGAAGAACCCGAGGTCGAATTTGCATGTTTCCCGAAAATTTTTTCCGATACACAGATTAAGTGCTACCACGAAGAGCTCGGCAAAAGCTCTCGGATTCTAGATTCCTTTTCAAGTAGGCATCGGAAAAAACTAGATTGACCACTTCAGTTACGAGACAATTCTCACTGACCTTCCCTCTTTTTCTCCCGTTTGAAAAGAAAACAAATATTTAATTTTGCTTTCTGTGTTTATTAAAAATGCCATCTACACACGCCTAATTAAGATATTTTCATAATCTTTTTTTTTTAACGAATGTGAAATATACAGATTTTTAGCTGTTAAAAGCTCAAAATCATACGACCAGTAGATCTTTAGAAAATGATAAATAAAAATGAAATTAGCTTTTTTTGACTAAGCGGGAGCTTTTCTTTAAAAATTGATAAAAAATTAACAAATTACTCTAGAGATATTTAATAACTATCATAAGAAAGGCCTTATTCTAAACTTTAAAATGATATGAAAATAAATTTTTTGTGAGTTTTTGTTAAGTAAATATTAGCATAAATACCCAAAAATTTCAAGAAATTCTGCTTAAATACAAAATAAACGGGAAAATATTTAAGCTTTGAAACTCATTTTAAACACTAATAATAAGTGTACTTTGAAAATATTGCATGCAGTTTTTGGTAGATTTAGATTGATGCAGTATGGAGTCTGTGTTTATAATGAAAATTCAACGCAAAATTATAAAAATAAATTCTAATGTGATTTAAAAAAATAATAGTAAAAAATAATTGCAGTACATATTAAAATATAGTTTAACAAAATATCGTGTGTAAGTTTATTAATTTCCTTTAAATAAACAGTGTGCTATGCTGAGAAAACTCTAATTATACAATAGTTGTCGCATAAAAAAATTAGCAGAGAAAACATGCTGTGCTTACTAGAAAATAATTGACTAGATATTTTTGCTAAAACTTCTTTATAGTAAATATAACATTTCTGAAAATATCGAAGCCCATGTGTGCACTATCATTGTTTACCCAAATAAATCAAATATTCAAAATTTCCAAATATTTATTTATATAGATTATTAAATGTTGTATCAGTTTTAAGATTTGTTATTTGTTGCTTAAATAACAAAATACTTTAGTAAATAGATAGGGAATTTCTTTTTAGAACAAGATAAAAATATTAAATTTAAAATTTTTGCGCAAAAAAAAAAAAAAAAAACAGAAAAAAAAAGAAGTAAATATCTTTGGAAAGTATTGCAGGATTTTGAATACTTTAAGATACTACATTTTTTATACTTCATATTTCATTGGATATAAAATAAATTGTAAAGTTTCTAATAACATAAAAAAGCAACTTATTTCATAGTAACTTTACAGTAAATTTAGAAAAGATAAAAAATATATTATTTGAAGATGATGTGAATCAGTCTTCTTAGATTTTTATTTTTTTGTCTCCGTCTTTAATTTCTATATAAAACTAATCTTTCAAAATATAAGTAAGACCAGATGTCTAACAACAAACATAATAATTCGGCAGTCAAAGATTTCGCAGTGCAAACTTGTATTTATAAAATATGCTACTAGATAGCAGCACCATTCACTTGTTCCAACACCTACTTCTTGTTCCCATCAATTTTTTCAATCAACCTGAAGTCTTATAGAATATCTTTTTGATAGAAGAATATCTTTTTGATATCTTATTAAATGGTTTTATGTACGAAGAGGATTTATTTAAGAAAAAATGCAATTCTTATGATAAAATTTTAAAAATTAAAAAAAATAATTAATTAATTAATTTAATTTTAATAAATTTTAAAACCAAACTTCCCAAACAATTTTGAATTTCTTAAAACTTTTTTTTATTTTGCATATCTGTCTTACAAGTGTGCTGTATCACTGTAAAATATTCAAATGTTACTTAGTTTAAGAGAATATAAATAAAATGTCATGGCATATGTAAAAATACAGTAAAAGTGCCTATTTAGTTAACATTTTTATTATTATTTTTTTTAAATAAAATTTTTCATATTACCGAAGGTCCTATCTTTAATTTTATACATGAAATGCATTTTAAGGATCGTCCATAAAAAATAGCCAGTTAATTAAAAAGTATAATTTGAAGTTTTAACATTTGGATAATACTGATATATTGAGAAAACTCAAACTGAAAAAAAGTTATTTTAAAGATTGCAACTCTGAATCATTTACAGTGAAATGGATGCAATAAAAGTTTTTTCCGCATATTTTAAACTATCATATCTTTACTGCGCTTCGTTTGAATATATTATGGATGCCTAAATTCTAATTCAAGCAAAAAGTTTAAAAATTCATAATTTCATTATTTTTCGCAAAAGGAACGGTGCCAAGTACTCTTATAATCTTTTAAGAAATCAAGAAACATAATTTTTAATATTTGACTCTCAGAAATAGCCTTTTTATTAGGTAGAAGATGATTTTATTCTAAAAAGCGCTTAAGTATTGTTCTATAATATTTTGTATTATTACTGGTGTTGATCATATTATTTCGTTTACAGGTTTTCATGTAAAATAAGTTAATACTAATTAACAAAACTTCACAATAAACTCCTTAAAAGTTTTTACAGAAAAAGGTCTATAACACTATTAAAATATCAGAAATTTTTACGGAATATTCAAGCAATAGATGAAAGAAATAAAAACCTTTCCTTTTATAAGTTGGCTGCATATTACTTCCTATTAAACGAACACACACAGTTTGCAGAAAAATTGGTTTCCAGATACAATAAAAAGCAACTCCATTTTTTTTCTATCGCGCCCGTCGGCCTAATCGTTCGGAGTTTTCGTGGTTTTCTTCGAACCTTGGATTTCCAAGCGTTAATACGGGTTAGGTTCCCTTAGAAAGACCCCCCACGAAGGGCACTCCCCCCCCCCCCCCCCCTGGGCCTATATCCCTCGTGCAGATAATTGGCCGTCATAAATACAACCAACCAACCAACCATTTTTTTCTCTTAAAAATTTTACAAATAAAGAAACTTGAAATTAAAATTTTATTAGTTTTCTCAAACATAAATATTTAACTGCATTGCAATACCAATAGATAGCACCGCAGTTTTTATATAAATATTACGGTGTGTTGGTGTCATTTATGATGGCCAATTATTTTCACAAGGGATATGGGCCCAAAGAGGTGGAGTGCCCTTCATGGGAGCCTTTCTAAGGGAACCTAACCTGTATTTACCCAAGGAAATCCACGTTTCGAAGAAAACCACGGCTAACTCCAAACGATTAGGCAGACGGGCGCGATTGGGTTCGAACCCAGCAACACCCGTCGACCAGCTTTGACAGCAGAACTTCTCAGCACTGGTGGGGCATAAGTATTACGGAAAACAATCACCTACTTTTCATATATACCTTATAGACAAATTGTAATAAAAGATATTTCTAAAATTATCGATCATTTAAATTTATTTAATCCCTAATGACATGACTAAAGCTTTTAATTAAGAATTAGAAATATAAAATCATTAATTAAAAAAAATGAAGGTTCTAAATTTTACATGATAATAATGAAGTGTAAAAAATCTATAATTTTTCTTTCTAAAATAAAATATAATTTACATTATTAAACTGAGTTATCAGAATCGTAACAGGCCCCACCAGTGGCCGAGAGGTTCTGCTCTCGAAGCTGGTAGACGGGAGGTGCTGGGTTCGATCCCAATCGCGCCCGTCGGCCTAATCGTTCGGAGTTTTCGTGGTTTTCTTCGAGCCGTGGATCTTCCATGCGTTAATACGGATTAGGTTCCCTTAGAAAGACCCCCACGGAGGGCACTCCCCCCGGGCCTATATCCCTCGTGTAGATAATTGGCCGTCAAAAATCAACCCAACCCAGAATCGTAACAATATCTAAGAAACATCTTATGTCTGGAGCGAGGTTCAAACCCACACTTTAGAGAACCAGAATTCCTCTTTCTGGCGCCTTAGATAACTTGATCATTCCAATTTTGCTCAAGGAGCACCACCAGTGGCTGTGAGGTTCTGCTCTCGAAGCTGGTAGACGGGAGGTGCTGGGTTCGACCCCAATCGCGCCCGTCGGCCTAATCGTTCGGAGTTTTCCTGGTTTTCTTCGAACCTTGGATTTCCAAGCGTTAATACGGGTTAGGTTCCCTTAGAAAGACCCCCACGAAGGGCATTCCCCCCTGGGCCTATATCCCTCGTGCAGATAATTGGCCGTCATAAATACAACCAACCAACCAACCAATTTTGCTCAACAATCTTCTGAACTGAAACCAAAACCGGTTTCTCACTCCATTTGGTGACAGAACAGCTCCTTAAAATGATCATTTGCGCGTCTTCTAAACAGGCGAAATCAGTCTTAAAATTTCGTCTTTGTGTTTTAAATATATAGATTCATTGGAAAATTTGATTTATAGATACTTTTTATACTATCATAATAATTTCATGACAAATATCGAAAACATTTTGCATATTTTTAATTAACTGCTCCCTCCTGATAAAAGCAAAATTAAAAACTAAGTATTCCATGTTACAACATTTTTGGTAAATATCAAAAATTGTCCTTTTTTTTTTTTTTTTTTTTCTTTTTTTTAACAATTTGAATAGTTACGGTTTAATTTGCAAACACAGATATTTTTATATTCACGAATGCACTAAGAACCATTAATATTACACTGTTTTCTGCTTATTTTTTAAAAAATGCATCTCAGGTTAGCTAAAGCATTTAGTCTGTTATCATCCTTGTGATAATTTGTACTTTTTATACTCTCTGATAGACGACAGCATCAACAGCTATTCATTTTGTTTCTTTGGGATTCAGAAAACATTGCATATAGAATTCAAATTTATATAACGCAATTTTAAGCTTTCATTTCATCTATATGAGAAAATAAACTACGTAATACTTAATTTCTTAGAGATTATTGCAATACAATACAAAATATTAGCAATACCGGCTTCATGTTAAGTTATTTTCCCCCAAAAATGTGTTTCGTTTACAGAACTGTTTAAAAGCAAACTATACTTGTTTCAAATATTTACGTGAGAAATATTCCTATTTTTGTTCTGTCACGTTCTGTACTGTTCTATGTAATAATTAGAAAATTCAAAACCCTTACGTATTTTGAGCACAACTATAAGGTACAATGGATATTACACTCTAAATTTAGTAATAATCATACTATCATAATAATTTCATGACAAATATCGAAAACATTTTGCGTATTTTTAATTAACTGCTCCCTCTTGTTCTGAAACTGTTATTTACTTGATAACAGCACATGGGATTTTGATATTAAAATTTTAAAAATAAGATTAAAAATTTAAGGTACAAGAATATTATTGTATACTTTTTCAAAATAAAGATTTTTAGTAGTAAAAAATTTCGTGCAAAACATTTGTTTATATATTTATTTGTTTAAAAATAACCTTTAGCTTTTAATTGTAATATTATTCAATGTCTAAGACACGTGGCAGACTTCTTTGCTTCTTAATTGTTTCTAAGAATATTTATGGCCATACGATATATTTAGATACTCAGGGCCAGTGTTTAATTCAGACGTTTTTCTCCGGGAGAGATTTCTGTGGCTCTGGGGGGGGGGGGGGGCTGATAATTTAGAGATCCAGTGAGGAAATCGCACTTTTGCCCATTAAAAAGCATTAAATTTCAAACGTTACGACGGAACATTTCAATGTTCTGTGGGGGGGGGGGGATCCTGGGCCACCCCATGAATTCAATACTGCACAGCACACATATGAAAGTTTTTTCTTTTTTTCCATAATTTGTGAATAAATAAAATTTTCAATTTGAGCCCGAGACTGAGCCCGAAAACTAGTATAAAAATCTAGTCCGAGCTTGTTTCGGGGCCAGAGCTCGGGCTCAGGAGCAACCAAATTTATACGTATTTCAATAAGTAAAATCCTCTGTTGTAAATACATTATAAAAATTTAATGTAACCAATTCGTTTTATTTGACCAGATGTCTAAGAAAACACAGGATAATTCGGTAGCCAACGATTTTGCAGTGTTCGTTGCAAACTCAATCAATTTTATTTATAAAATATGTTGCTAGATAGCAGCACCATTCGCTTTTTCCCATCAATTTTTTTGTTCCTGAAGACTTAATGGGATTCCGCACTTCTTGAGCTATTTTATAATACATTTTTGACATCTTATTAATTAAATGAACGAGGTCTTACGACGAAATCGAGGATAAGTAGTATAGAGATGAGAATTCAGGCTCTGCTTTTTGGAGCAGAAATCCAACAACTCGAACAGAGGGACCGCACGAGCCCAATACTGAAAGTATGAGATTAGTTTATGACGGCCAGTTATCAACACGGGGGATATACGAGGGGCCCTGGGGGAGGGAGGTGCCCTCCGTGGAGGGGGGGTCTTTCTAAGGGAACCTTAATTCGTACTAACGCAAGGAAATCCAAGGATCGAAGAAGACCACGAAAAACTCCGAAAGATTATGTCGACGGGCGCGATTGGATTCGAACCCAGCACCTCCCGTCTACCAGCTTCGGGTTGATTGTGTTTGAGACGGCCAATTATCAACACGAGGGATATGGGCCCTAAGGGGGAAGTGCCCTTCGTGGGGGTCTTTCTAAGGGAACCTAACCCGTATTAACGCTTGGATATCCAAGGTTGGAAGAAAACCACGAAAACTCCGAACGATTAGGCCGACGGGCGCGATATGGATCGAACCCAGCACCTCCCATCTACCAGCTTCGAGAGCACAACCTCTCAGCCACACCAGCTTCGGGAGCAGAACCTCTCGGCCAATGGTGGGGTCCATAATTAGAAAACTGTTAATAACATTCCAACATTGTTTCTGGAATAATTTTTTTCATTTCAAAATCTTTCCTTACATAGAACTAAGTTTTAATCGCAAATACTTCCTCATGATAACGTTTCGTGATTTTCATGTCCTTGAAAATATGTTTATAATAAAAAAATTTTTATTTCTATTCAACCTGGCAGACATCTGCCAAAAGACACAATTATTATAAAAATTTAATGTAACCAATTCGTTTTATTTGACCAGATGTCTAAGAAAACACAGGATAATTCGGTAGCCAACGATTTTGCAGTGTTCGTTGCAAACTCAATCAATTTTATTTATAAAATATGTTGCTAGATAGCAGCACCATTCGCTTTTTCCCATCAATTTTTTTGTTCCTGAAGACTTAATGGGATTCCGCACTTCTTGAGCTATTTTATAATACATTTTTGACATCTTATTAATTAAATGAACGAGGTCTTACGACGAAATCGAGGATAAGTAGTATAGAGATGAGAATTCAGGCTCTGCTTTTTGGAGCAGAAATCCAACGACTCGAACAGAGGGACCGCACGAGCCCAATACTGAAAGTATGAGATTAGTTTATGACGGCCAGTTATCAACACGGGGGATATACGAGGGGCCCTGGGGGAGGGAGGTGCCCTCCGTGGAGGGGGGGTCTTTCTAAGGGAACCTTAATTCGTACTAACGCAAGGAAATCCAAGGATCGAAGAAGACCACGAAAAACTCCGAAAGATTATGTCGACGGGCGCGATTGGATTCGAACCCAGCACCTCCCGTCTACCAGCTTCGGGTTGATTGTGTTTGAGACGGCCAATTATCAACACGAGGGATATGGGCCCTAAGGGGGAAGTGCCCTTCGTGGGGGTCTTTCTAAGGGAACCTAACCCGTATTAACGCTTGGATATCCAAGGTTGGAAGAAAACCACGAAAACTCCGAACGATTAGGCCGACGGGCGCGATATGGATCGAACCCAGCACCTCCCATCTACCAGCTTCGAGAGCACAACCTCTCAGCCACACCAGCTTCGGGAGCAGAACCTCTCGGCCAATGGTGGGGTCCATAATTAGAAAACTGTTAATAACATTCCAACATTGTTTCTGGAATAATTTTTTTCATTTCAAAATCTTTCCTTACATAGAACTAAGTTTTAATCGCAAATACTTCCTCATGATAACGTTTCGTGATTTTCATGTCCTTGAAAATATGTTTATAATAAAAAAATTTTTATTTCTATTCAACCTGGCAGACATCTGCCAAAAGACACAATTCTTATCCCCCCCCCCCCCCCCACCAGTGGCCGAGAGGTTCTGCCAGCGAAGCTGGTAGACAGGAGGTGCTGGGTTCAATCCCAATCACTCCCGTCGGCCCAACCGTCCAGACTTTTCGTGGTTTTCTTCGAACCTTGGTTCTCCAAGCGTTAATACGCGCTAGGTTCCCTTAGAAAGACTCCACGGAAGGTACTCCGCACTTAGGGCCTATATCCCACGTGCAGACGCCCCACCAGTGGCTGAGAGGTTCTGCTCTCGAAGCTGGTAGACGGGAGGTGCTGGGTTCGAACCCAATCGCGCCCGTCGGCCTAATCGTTCGGAGTTTCCGTGGTTTTCTTCGAACCGTGGATATTTCCATGCGTTAATACGGATTAGGTTCCCTTAGAAAGACCTCCACGGAAGGCACTCCTCCTAGGGCCCATATCCCTCGTGTAGATAATTGGCCGTCAACAATCAACCCAACCCACGTGCAGATAATTGGCCGACATAAAATACAACAACAACACAATTCTTATTCTTTTAAAATTTCACGGTACAACTATTGCAAAAAGATGCGAATTCTGTTTCCCAGTAATTCTGGAAAAGGATTTCAAACAGAAAACGAGGATATATAAGAGATATCCCACGGCTATTTTATGGTACTAACACTAAAAATTGTTAACAACATTCCAACATTGTTTCCAAAATAATTTTTTTCATTTCAGAATCTCTTCTTGCATAGAACTAAGTTTTAATCGTAAATATTTCCTCATGACAATGCTTCGTGATTTTCATGCCCTTCAAATTCTGTTTAAAATACCAATTTTTTTATTTCTATTCACTCCTGACAGACATTACCAAAAGTCAAAATTCTTTTAAAATTTCACGGTACAACTATTGCAGAAAGATGCGAATTATGTTTCCCAGTAATTCTGGAAAAGGAATTCAAACAGAAAACATGGATAGATAAGAGATATCCCACGGCTATTTGTGGTACTAACACGGACCGTTCAAAGGCTTCAGAATGAGACATCTCTCCGTAAATCTCCGGATTGGTTGGTTGTTTTTTGACGGCCAATTATCTACGGTTGGGATATAGGCCCTAGGGGGAGTGCCCTTCGTGGGGGTCTTTCTAAGGGAACGTAACCCGTATTAACGCATGGAAATCCAAGGTTTCGAAGAAAACCACGAAAACTCCGAAACGGTTAGGCCGACGGCCACGATTGGGTTCGAACCCAGCACCTCCCGTCTCACCTTAAACAATCACCTACTTTTCATATATACCTTATAGACAAATTGTAATAAAAGATATTTCTAAAATTATCGATCATTTAAATTTATTTAATCCCTAATGACATGACTAAAGCTTTTAATTAAGAATTAGAAATATAAAATCATTAATTAAAAAAAATGAAGGTTCTAAATTTTACATGATAATAATGAAGTGTAAAAAATCTATAATTTTTCTTTCTAAAATAAAATATAATTTACATTATTAAACTGAGTTATCAGAATCGTAACAGGCCCCACCAGTGGCCGAGAGGTTCTGCTCTCGAAGCTGGTAGACGGGAGGTGCTGGGTTCGATCCCAATCGCGCCCGTCGGCCTAATCGTTCGGAGTTTTCGTGGTTTTCTTCGAGCCGTGGATCTTCCATGCGTTAATACGGATTAGGTTCCCTTAGAAAGACCCCCACGGAGGGCACTCCCCCCGGGCCTATATCCCTCGTGTAGATAATTGGCCGTCAAAAATCAACCCAACCCAACCCAGAATCGTAACAATATCTAAGAAACATCTTATGTCTGGAGCGAGGTTCAAACCCACACTTTAGAGAACCAGAATTCCTCTTTCTGGCGCCTTAGATAACTTGATCATTCCAATTTTGCTCAAGGAGCACCACCAGTGGCTGTGAGGTTCTGCTCTCGAAGCTGGTAGACGGGAGGTGCTGGGTTCGACCCCAATCGCGCCCGTCGGCCTAATCGTTCGGAGTTTTCCTGGTTTTCTTCGAACCTTGGATTTCCAAGCGTTAATACGGGTTAGGTTCCCTTAGAAAGACCCCCACGAAGGGCATTCCCCCCTGGGCCTATATCCCTCGTGCAGATAATTGGCCGTCATAAATACAACCAACCAACCAACCAATTTTGCTCAACAATCTTCTGAACTGAAACCAAAACCGGTTTCTCACTCCATTTGGTGACAGAACAGCTCCTTAAAATGATCATTTGCGCGTCTTCTAAACAGGCGAAATCAGTCTTAAAATTTCGTCTTTGTGTTTTAAATATATAGATTCATTGGAAAATTTGATTTATAGATACTTTTTATACTATCATAATAATTTCATGACAAATATCGAAAACATTTTGCATATTTTTAATTAACTGCTCCCTCCTGATAAAAGCAAAATTAAAAACTAAGTATTCCATGTTACAACATTTTTGGTAAATATCAAAAATTGTCCCTTTTTTTTTTTTTTTTTTTTCTTTTTTTTAACAATTTGAATAGTTACGGTTTAATTTGCAAACACAGATATTTTTATATTCACGAATGCACTAAGAACCATTAATATTACACTGTTTTCTGCTTATTTTTTAAAAAATGCATCTCAGGTTAGCTAAAGCATTTAGTCTGTTATCATCCTTGTGATAATTTGTACTTTTTATACTCTCTGATAGACGACAGCATCAACAGCTATTCATTTTGTTTCTTTGGGATTCAGAAAACATTGCATATAGAATTCAAATTTATATAACGCAATTTTAAGCTTTCATTTCATCTATATGAGAAAATAAACTACGTAATACTTAATTTCTTAGAGATTATTGCAATACAATACAAAATATTAGCAATACCGGCTTCATGTTAAGTTATTTTCCCCCAAAAATGTGTTTCGTTTACAGAACTGTTTAAAAGCAAACTATACTTGTTTCAAATATTTACGTGAGAAATATTCCTATTTTTGTTCTGTCACGTTCTGTACTGTTCTATGTAATAATTAGAAAATTCAAAACCCTTACGTATTTTGAGCACAACTATAAGGTACAATGGATATTACACTCTAAATTTAGTAATAATCATACTATCATAATAATTTCATGACAAATATCGAAAACATTTTGCGTATTTTTAATTAACTGCTCCCTCTTGTTCTGAAACTGTTATTTACTTGATAACAGCACATGGGATTTTGATATTAAAATTTTAAAAATAAGATTAAAAATTTAAGGTACAAGAATATTATTGTATACTTTTTCAAAATAAAGATTTTTAGTAGTAAAAAATTTCGTGCAAAACATTTGTTTATATATTTATTTGTTTAAAAATAACCTTTAGCTTTTAATTGTAATATTATTCAATGTCTAAGACACGTGGCAGACTTCTTTGCTTCTTAATTGTTTCTAAGAATATTTATGGCCATACGATATATTTAGATACTCAGGGCCAGTGTTTAATTCAGACGTTTTTCTCCGGGAGAGATTTCTGTGGCTCTGGGGGGGGGGGGCTGATAATTTAGAGATCCAGTGAGGAAATCGCACTTTTGCCCATTAAAAAGCATTAAATTTCAAACGTTACGACGGAACATTTCAATGTTCTGTGGGGGGGGGGGGGGGGGGATCCTGGGCCACCCCATGAATTCAATACTGCACAGCACAAATATGAAAGTTTTTTCTTTTTTTCCATAATTTGTGAATAAATAAAATTTTCAATTTGAGCCCGAGACTGAGCCCGAAAACTAGTATAAAAATCTAGTCCGAGCTTGTTTCGGGGCCAGAGCTCGGGCTCAGGAGCAACCAAATTTATACGTATTTCAATAAGTAAAATCCTCTGTTGTAAATACATTATAAAAATTTAATGTAACCAATTCGTTTTATTTGACCAGATGTCTAAGAAAACACAGGATAATTCGGTAGCCAACGATTTTGCAGTGTTCGTTGCAAACTCAATCAATTTTATTTATAAAATATGTTGCTAGATAGCAGCACCATTCGCTTTTTCCCATCAATTTTTTTGTTCCTGAAGACTTAATGGGATTCCGCACTTCTTGAGCTATTTTATAATACATTTTTGACATCTTATTAATTAAATGAACGAGGTCTTACGACGAAATCGAGGATAAGTAGTATAGAGATGAGAATTCAGGCTCTGCTTTTTGGAGCAGAAATCCAACGACTCGAACAGAGGGACCGCACGAGCCCAATACTGAAAGTATGAGATTAGTTTATGACGGCCAGTTATCAACACGGGGGATATACGAGGGGCCCTGGGGGAGGGAGGTGCCCTCCGTGGAGGGGGGGTCTTTCTAAGGGAACCTTAATTCGTACTAACGCAAGGAAATCCAAGGATCGAAGAAGACCACGAAAAACTCCGAAAGATTATGTCGACGGGCGCGATTGGATTCGAACCCAGCACCTCCCGTCTACCAGCTTCGGGTTGATTGTGTTTGAGACGGCCAATTATCAACACGAGGGATATGGGCCCTAAGGGGGAAGTGCCCTTCGTGGGGGTCTTTCTAAGGGAACCTAACCCGTATTAACGCTTGGATATCCAAGGTTGGAAGAAAACCACGAAAACTCCGAACGATTAGGCCGACGGGCGCGATATGGATCGAACCCAGCACCTTCATCTACCAGCTTCGAGAGCACAACCTCTCAGCCACACCAGCTTCGGGAGCAGAACCTCTCGGCCAATGGTGGGGTCCATAATTAGAAAACTGTTAATAACATTCCAACATTGTTTCTGGAATAATTTTTTTCATTTCAAAATCTTTCCTTACATAGAACTAAGTTTTAATCGCAAATACTTCCTCATGATAACGTTTCGTGATTTTCATGTCCTTGAAAATATGTTTATAATAAAAAATTTTTTATTTCTATTCAACCTGGCAGACATCTGCCAAAAGACACAATTCTTATCCCCCCCCCCCCCACCAGTGGCCGAGAGGTTCTGCCAGCGAAGCTGGTAGACAGGAGGTGCTGGGTTCAATCCCAATCACTCCCGTCGGCCCAACCGTCCAGACTTTTCGTGGTTTTCTTCGAACCTTGGTTCTCCAAGCGTTAATACGCGCTAGGTTCCCTTAGAAAGACTCCACGGAAGGTACTCCGCACTTAGGGCCTATATCCCACGTGCAGACGCCCCACCAGTGGCTGAGAGGTTCTGCTCTCGAAGCTGGTAGACGGGAGGTGCTGGGTTCGAACCCAATCGCGCCCGTCGGCCTAATCGTTCGGAGTTTCCGTGGTTTTCTTCGAACCGTGGATATTTCCATGCGTTAATACGGATTAGGTTCCCTTAGAAAGACCTCCACGGAAGGCACTCCTCCTAGGGCCCATATCCCTCGTGTAGATAATTGGCCGTCAACAATCAACCCAACCCACGTGCAGATAATTGGCCGACATAAAATACAACAACAACACAATTCTTATTCTTTTAAAATTTCACGGTACAACTATTGCAAAAAGATGCGAATTCTGTTTCCCAGTAATTCTGGAAAAGGATTTCAAACAGAAAACGAGGATATATAAGAGATATCCCACGGCTATTTTATGGTACTAACACTAAAAATTGTTAACAACATTCCAACATTGTTTCCAAAATAATTTTTTTCATTTCAGAATCTCTTCTTGCATAGAACTAAGTTTTAATCGTAAATATTTCCTCATGACAACGCTTCGTGATTTTCATGCCCTTCAAATTCTGTTTAAAATACCAATTTTTTTATTTCTATTCACTCCTGACAGACATTACCAAAAGTCAAAATTCTTTTAAAATTTCACGGTACAACTATTGCAGAAAGATGCGAATTATGTTTCCCAGTAATTCTGGAAAAGGAATTCAAACAGAAAACATGGATAGATAAGAGATATCCCACGGCTATTTGTGGTACTAACACGGACCGTTCAAAGGCTTCAGAATGAGACATCTCTCCGTAAATCTCCGGATTGGTTGGTTGTTTTTTGACGGCCAATTATCTACGGTTGGGATATAGGCCCTAGGGGGAGTGCCCTTCGTGGGGGTCTTTCTAAGGGAACGTAACCCGTATTAACGCATGGAAATCCAAGGTTTCGAAGAAAACCACGAAAACTCCGAAACGGTTAGGCCGACGGCCACGATTGGGTTCGAACCCAGCACCTCCCGTCTACCAGCTTCGAAAGCAGAACCTCTCAGCCACTGGTGGGGCCGTAAATGTCAGGAATAACAATTCAATTCCCTATCAAATATATATATTTTTTTAATGTAAATCTCTTTTAAAAAGTTAGACTATATTCTAGTTTCAAAAATAGGAAAGTTATTTACAATTTGTGAATAAATAAAATTTTCACTTTGAGCCAAAGTCCGAGCCCAAAGACTGGTATAAAAATCTATCCCGATCTTGTTTCGGGCCAGAGCTCGGAATCACAAGAGCAACCAAATTTATACGTACTTACATAAGTAAAAGCATCTGTTGTAAATACATTATAAAAATGTAACGTAACCAATTAGTTTTATGTAAACCTGTTTTACTTATTTATTTGACCAGATGTCTAACAACAAACATAATAATTCGGCAGTCAAAGATTTCGTAGTGCAAACTTTTATTTATAAAATATGTTACTAGATAGCAGCACCATTCACTTGTTCCAACACCTACTTCTTGTTCCCATCAATTTTTTTGTTCCTGAAGTCTTATAGAAGAATATCTTTTTGATATGTTATTGAATGGTTTTATGTACGATGAGGATTTATTTGAGAAAAAATGCAATTCTTATGATAAAATTTTAAAAATTACGGAAAAAAATTAATTTAATTTTAATAAATTTTAAAACCAAACTTCCCAAACAATTTTGAATTTCTTAAAACTTTTTTATTTTATTTTGCATATCTGTCTTACAAGTGTGCTGTATCAATGTAAAATATTCAAATGTTAATTAGTTTAATAGAATATAAATAAAATGTCATGACTTATGTAAAAATACAGTAAAAGTGCCTATTTACTTAACATTTTTATTTTTTAAAAATAGAATTTTTCATATTACTGAAGATCCTATCTTTAATTTTATATATGAAATGCATTTTAAGCATCGTCCATAAAAATAGCCAGTTAATTAAAAAGTATAATTTGAAGTTTTAACATTTGGATCATATTGATATATTGAAAGAACTCAAACTGAGAAAAGTGATTTTAAAGATTGCAACTCTGAATCATTTACAGTGAAATGGATGCAATAAAAGTTTTTTCCGCATATTTTAAACTATCAGATCTTTACTGCACTTCGTGTGAATATATTATGGATGTCTAAATTCAAATTTAAGCAAAAAGT
This sequence comes from Maratus speciosus, assembly GCA_963932465.1. Classification (NCBI taxonomy): domain Eukaryota; kingdom Metazoa; phylum Arthropoda; class Arachnida; order Araneae; family Salticidae; genus Maratus; species Maratus speciosus. The sequence goes on along the minus strand of OZ010787.1, from coordinate 67,259,090 downwards.
TTGAAAATTCATAATTTCATCATTTTACGCAAAAGGAACGGTGCCAAGTACTCTTAAAATCTTTTAAGAAATCAAGAAACATAATTTTTAATATTTGACACTCAGAAATAGCCTTTTTATTAGGGAGAAGATGATTTTGTTCTAAAAAGCGCTTAAGTATTGTTCTATAATATTTTGTATTATTACTGGTGTTGATCATATTATTTCGTCGATCCCAATCGCGCCCGTAGGCCTAATCGTTCGGAGTTTTCGTGGTCTTCTTCGAACCTTGGATTTCCAAGCGTTAATACGGGTTAGTTTCCCTTAGAAAGACCCCCACGATCACGAAGGGCACTCCCCCTGGACCTATATCCCTCGTGCAGATAATTGGCCGTCATAAATACAACCAACCAACAAACCATATTATTTCGTTTACAGGTTTCCATGTAAAATAAGTTAATACTAATTAACAAAACTTCACAATAAACTCCTTAAAAGTTTTTTGCAGAAAAAGTTCTATAACACTATTAAAAAATCAGAAATTTTTACGGAATAGTCAAGCAATAGATGAAAGAAATAAAAACCTTTCCTTTTATAATTTGGCTGCATATTAATTCCTTTTAAACGGTTTGCCCCACCAGTGGCCGAGAGGTTCTGCTCTCGAATCTGGTAGACGGGAGGTGCTGGGTTCGATCCCAATCGCGCCCGTCGGCCTAATCGTTCGGAGTTTTCGTGGTTTTCTTCGAGCCGTGGATCTTCCATGCGTTAATACGGATTAGGTTCCCTTAGAAAGACCCCCACGGAGGGCACTCCCCCCGGGCCTATATCCCTCGTGTAGATAATTGGCCGTCAAAAATCAACCCAACCCTTTTAAACGGTTGGTTGGGTTTATGACGGCTAATTATTAACACGAGGGATATAGGCCAAAAGGGGGGGGGGTGCCCTCCGTGGGGGTCTTTCTAAAGGAACCTATCCCGTATTTATGCATGGAAATCCATGGTTCGAAGAAAACCGCGAACGATTAGGCCGACGGGCGCGGTTGGGTTCGAACCCAGCACCTCCCGTCTATCATCTTTGAGTGCAGAACCTCTCGGCCACTGGTGGGGTCCATTCTAAACGGACACACACAGTTTGCAGAAAAATTGGTTTCCAGATACAATAAAAAGCAACGCCATTTTTTTCTCTTAAAAATTTTACAAATAAAGAAACTTTTGAAATTAAAATTTTATTAGTTTTCTCAAACATAAATATTTAACTGCATTGCAATACCAATAGATAGCACCGCAGTTTTTATATAAATATTACGGTGTGTTTGTGTTATTTATGATGGCCAATTATTTGCACAAGGGATATGGGCCCAAAGAGGTGGTGTGCCCTTCATGGGAGTCTTTCTAAGGGAACCTAACCTGCATTTACGCAAGGAAAACCAAGTTTCGAAGAAAACCACGGCATACTCCAAACTATTAGGCAGACGGGCGCGATTGGGTTCGAACGCAGCACCTCCTATCGACCAGCTTTGACAGCAGAATTTCTCAGCACTGGTGGGGCATAAGTATTACGAAAATAATAACCTACTTTTCATATGAGGACGTGAGTTTCTAAACTCGCCTTATCCAAAAAAATCAAATTTTGGGAAATCGCGAAAAACCTGTAACTGCGACCCCGTGCATCGAATACCTCCAATTTTTTGTATACTTATAGCTAGTTGCTCTGTGATAGCATTGTGTTAAGTTGGAAAATCTACTTTAATTCATTTAATTAATTAATTGAAAAAAGTTTTGGATAAGAAGAGTTTTGTTGCCAACCTATGGATAAGAAGAGTTTTGTTGCCAATCTCTATCATACTTGCTGAAAGAAATTAATAGTTTCTAATTTTGGTCATCGGATGATAATGTTTTGGATTAAAAAATAAACCTTACGGGAGCAATAAGTATGATTAAAATTTAGTAATACGTTTTATTATACAAAAGCAAACTTATCAATAATCAAATAAAACTTATCATAAATAGCTTATAATTAAAATAACTTTTTTTATTAAAAGAATTTAATATAATATAATCTATATAACATATAATATTATATATATACACATTTCCTTCTGTTCTGGTTCCTTAGAAATAATATTTTTATAGAAAGTAAGCACTTCCATTTCTGACCAGTTTTCATCAAAATGTTTTTTTTTTAACAATCTGTTGACATCCTTAAGTTTCCCTTGCTTGACGGGGACTCCCTCTCCCTTCTTTTTAAGAAGAAAGTTTAGTTTTAGATGCATCTAGCAAAACTTTTACACTCTGAATTTTGATATTCCAAGAATCTTCCGGCCCCACCAGTGGCTGAGAGGTTCTGCTCTCGAAGCTGGTAGACGGGAGGTGCTGGGTTCGAACCCAATCGCGCCCGTCGGCCTAATCGTTCGGAGTTTTCGTGGTTTTCTTCGAGCCGTGGATTTCCATGCGTTAATACGGATTAGGTTCCCTTAGAAAGACCTCCACGGAAGGCACTCCCCCTAGGGCCTATATCCCTCGTGTAGATAATTGGCCGTCAACAATCAACCCAACCCAACCCAAGAATCTTCCGAAATACACTTCCACAAATTTGAAGTTGGCCATGGTTCTTAGTCTTTATATAGTACCTTATCGTAATACCTTTGAAAGGCCCGGAAATGCCTTAGGTTTATGCCTGAGAATAAAAATTAAACCTTTTAACATCTTCTGACAGTAAGAAATATAGAAAGCGATTCCCCATTTTTAACTTACATTTTAATCTTCTTTTGCGTGTATTCTTTACTAGCCCATGTGTTCGTATTTCTTTTTCTATTCTTCACCCTTCAACTACAAAATGCAAGAGTTTATTCACTGCCCAAAACACATAAGACATGCTGTAAAACTTATTTAATTAGTTTGTATGAATAGAACAGGTAAAATCTTTAAACGAAAATAGCAACAGGTCACAGAGAAATGAAGGAAAATTTCCGTAATAGTAGCTGATAAGCTAGCCGTTCGTTGGTCTTACGCATGCCCAAGGATAAAGCTAGTTTTGTTGCCAACTCCCTAGTGGATAAGGCGAGTTTTGAAACCAAACCAATATTTTAAGAACCCAAAAATAAAGGATAAAAATATTTTTTTTACAGATTATAGTGTTTTTTCTGTGCAGGTTTACCAATATTATAGATTGGTAGAGAAAACTCGATTTTTTAAATTTTGGTTGGTTGTATTTATGACGGCCAATTATCTGCACGAGAGATATAGGCCCAGGGGGGAGTGCCCTTCGTGGGGGGTCTTTCTAAGGGAACCTAACCCGTATTAACGCTTGGAAATCCAAGGTTCGAAGAAAACCACGAAAACCCCGAACGATTAGGCCGACGGGCGCGATTGGGTTCGAACCCAGCACTTCCCGTCTACCAGCTTCGAGAGCATAACCTCTCAGCCACTGGTGGGGCTTTTTAAATTTTTGCATAAGGCGAGTTGTGAAATTCACGTCCTCATATATACCTTATAGATCAATTGTAATAAAAGATATTTCTAAAATTATTGATCATTTCAATTTATTTAATCCCTAATGACATGACTAAAGCTTTTAATTAAAAATTAGAAATACAAAACCATACATTACAATACATTAAAAAAAATGAAGGTTCTAAATTTTACTTGATAATAATGAAGTGTAAAAAATCCATAATTTTTCTTTCTAAAATAAAATATGCTCTCGAAACTGGTAGACGGGAAGTGCTGGGTTCGATCTCAATCGCGCCCGTCGGCCTAATCGTTCGGAGTTTTCGTGGTTTTCTTCGAACCATGGATTTCCATGCGTTAATACGGGTTAGGTTCCCTTAGAAAGACCCCCACGAAGGGCACTCCCCCTCGGGCCTATATATCCCTAGTGTAGATAATCGGCCGTCACAAAATCAACCAACCTAAAATAAAATATAATTTACATTATTAAACTCAGTTATCAAAATCGTAATAATATCAAAGAAACATCTTATGTCTGGAGCGAGGTTCAAACCCACAGTTTAGAGAACCAGAATTCCTCTTTCTGGCGCCTTGGCCCCACCAGTGGCCGAGAGGTCCTGCTCTCGAAGCTGGTAGACGGGAAGTGCTGGGTTCGAACCCAATCGCGCCCGTCGGCCTAATCGTTCGGAGTTTTCGTGGTTTTCTTAGAACCTTGGACTTCCAAGCGTTAATACGGGTTAGGTTCCCTTAGAAAGACCCCCACGAAGGGCACTCCCCCCATTAGAGCCTATATCCCTCGTGTTGATAATTGGCCGTCATAAACACAACCAACCAACCAACTTTCTGGCGCCTTAGATAACTTGATTAATCCAATTTTGCTCAACAATCCTCTGAACTGAAACCAAAACCGGTTTCTCACTCCATTTGGTGACAGAACGGCTCCCTAAAATGATCATTTGCGCGTCCTCTAAACAGCCGAAATCAGTCTTAAAATGTTGTCTTTGTGTTTTAAATATATAGATTCTTTTGAAAAATTGAAGTTAACGATTAGAATTAAATAACTTGCTGCTTATGAGTTTTTAGAAAAGAAGTCTAATTTATTTCATTTTATTTCCCATTAATTTAATTAGATGAAATTGTTAAAATTTTATGTGCAATTTCTAACTAATTTCCAACTCTAGTAAATAATGTGTTATTTATTTTATTTCAACGAAGCTTGTTATAATTTATTTAATAATATGAGTTATTTTTAAAATAAAATAACAAATATTTTAATACTTTTAATTTGTTCATCATTTTAACAAATTATTGTATATTTTATTTTGATGCGATTTCCCGTTAACTTAGCAATTAGATAAAATGCTTTTAGTAATTGAAGTACAGTTTGTTAATTATAAGAGGAGGTTTTGTTAAAAAGATTTTAGTAAATAAAGACTCATTAATTTTAATCTATATTTGCAGGTCATTGAATTATCTGGGTAAAATATTTGAAAAATTGAAGTGTAATTCCTTGCTTAACAGTATTGATTTTTACATAACTTATTTTATCTCAATCTAACATGGCCCCACCAGTGGCCGAGAGGTTCTACTCTCGAAGTTGGTAGACGGGAGGTGCTGGGTTCGAGCCCAATCGCGCCCGTCGGCCTAATCGTTCGGAGCTTTCGTGGTTTTCTTCGAACCTTGGATTTCCAAGCTTTAATACGGGTGAGGTTCCCTTAGAAAGACCCCCACGAAGGCCACTCCCCCCTGGGCCCATACCTCTCGTGCAGATAATTGGCCGTCAAAAATCAAACCAAACCTCAATCTAACATGCCCCTCACTCATTTAATTGGATGCAGAACTACACCAGGGGTAGTATGGGTGCGTCCAACCAAGCACCAACCAGTGTAGGTACTTCATATTTACACTCATTTATTACTACCATTGCACAATATTCGGTAGAAAAACAAAATGTTTTACACCAGGCTTCACATAGATTTCATATTTTTCTAGGAATTCAAATTCAGTTTCTAGTTGAAGACTTATTTTTTCAATTTTAAGAAATAAGAGAGAGAAAAACGAAAAGAGTCATTTAATTTGTTTCAACGTAACTTACTTGAGCTAAAAAATTAATGTGCATTGTTATCGCTCATATATGTTTTATTTATTTAGTTTTCATTTGATAAATAGTTTCATTTATTTTTTCACAGCATTAATTTTACTAAAATCTCTGTTAGGTGAAATACCGGCTGAGTCAAAATAGATTTTATGTCGATTTTCCTCTAAGCCGCTCGTGTTAGAAATAAACTTCCAATTAAATAAAGTAAGCAATCAATTGCGGCTTTTATATATGATATTTGTTTTGAAGAGGCTGTATACATATTAAAACACGAAATTAATTTCCTATACAGCCCTGGATCATATAAGTTATATTTAGGAAAACATTCTGTGGGATCTGAATAGTACAACCAGTGGCGCCAACTTATATGGGCCCATGGGGCCCGAGCCCACCCAATGATTTGCTCAGCTCACCCAATTTTCATTATTCTGTTTTCGTACTTATTTATTTTTCAATCAGTGAAAATAAATTATTTCGTTGACATTCACAAAATTAGCTTGAAAATACGGTAAAGATAACAATAAGATATACAGAGTATCATGAAACGCAACCTGCATCTACCTACCCCCCCTTCATCCTAAAAGATGTACAAATAATTTTTCTCAAAAAAAAAAAAAAAAAATCCTGCATATTTGCGAATTAATTTTTCTACCTAAATGCACTAAATTTACATTATTCAGCCCTTTCAATACTTTTAGGTTAAGGGAATTTTCAGAAAAATTTTCCAAAACGTTTTAAAACAACTTCCAACATGCGTCAGTTCAGAAAACGGTCGTCATCAGACAACAATCAATTATAAGTGAAGATGTAATACATATTATATTAGGTATATAGTACGCGCAACATACAGGGCGCAATGTCGTGCGGTACTCTTGCAAATTACTCTATGCTGGGCCCATCGTTTCGGACTGCAATATCCGACTGATAAAAATCATTTTTTTTAAATTGTATGTATCATAGATTAATTTATAATATAGAGTATAAAATGTATTAACCCTTTCGGGACCGGCTTCTCTTGCACAAATTTTATTCGGTTGGCATAATTTTTTAAATAGAAGTTATCTACATTTACAAAATTTCGAAAATGCTCTAATTAAATAAGGCAAATTTTGTTTTCCTTTATTACTGGTGCCATAAACAAATTTGTTAAAGAAAGATGGTGTCGAGTCAGACTCGACGTTGGACCACAAAGGATTAAAAATAATATGCGAATTTTTTCACATATAATGTGTATAAATAATTATTTTTAATTTCAAAAATCTTTTGTCCTTTAAAACATTTTAAACATTTACTTTATTTTGCGTTTATAGTTACTTTCACGATCCTCCCATATATACATTCCCAGATAATTATGTCAACTTTGGCTGTTAGAAAACAAGTTAATACTTAACTTTTTTCGAGAAAAAATACTTAAAGCTGAGTTGCCAAGTTTCCGGCTTTTTGCACACCACTATTATCTTAGAGAAAATCTGGTTCTTAGGAATCGGTCAAATGTTCCAATTAAATAAAACATCATTTTCTGTATTAAATTACTGGTATCCAAAAAGCCGGAGACTTTGCAGCTCTGTTAAATACAAATTTAGAACAATATTATCGTTATTTTACTTAGGATAACGTTATATCGAATTATATAGAGATGCTCGGGGCTCTAACAAGACTCCAACTGGCGCGGGGCTCTAAAATGAAGCTTGAGAACTTCTGAAGCATTTATTGAAAGATGTAAAGTTAGGAGATCATATTTGCAATATGCCGTGCTACATAAAAAATGGGTTCATTTTATTAAAAAATTCGTTAAGTACTTATAAACAGGAAAGGCGCATTTTTAATGCCAGAAAACACGGAACATTCATAAAATTAAAAATCCCCAATGGTTTGTCTGTAGAAGAATTTTTTTATTATCCTTCCGTTGGCTTCCTTCTAATGTTATTATTTTTCTAAATATACTTTATACGAAAAAGAGACCGTATAAAAAATAATTTTCGTATTTTAAGGAGCATGCAGCCCCTTTTAAATAAATCCCATATCTGAAACATGTACTTGATTTGTATACTTTTTGTAATCGGATGTATTTCTATTATCACCGGTTCAAGAAATTGTATCTATTAGTCCCCTGCGTTAAATTTGTAATCAAATTCATGCACAGCAGTAAATATTAGAGTTCATAAAAGGAAGACTCCAGGGGAATATAATTAAATAAAATATCAGCTTCATATTCGAACCTAAAAGATTATAACTTATCACAACTTGAAATATCATCTTTTCCCAAATTTTTAAAGAAAGCAAAATGATAGTGTCATTTTTACACTAAAATGGTTTTGAGCCCACCCAATGTTTTTTAAAAGTTGGCGCCACTGAGTACAACAGTACAAATTCCGTTCTTCTACGACCAAATCTCACGGACTTATGATACTCTTAAGTTTGTGGAATCAGACCCTTATTATCGTATGGGCAAATCGGGACTTTGCCCAGGGGCCCCAAAAATCCATATATTAATTTATAAAATATTCACTCCCCAACCCAATTCCAACTTTGAAATTTCAAATACAAAATACAAATTTCATCTTTAAAAGATTCTACTAAACTTTCTGGAAAGCAAATTTCATTTTGAACTCATAGAGCTCAATGCTTTCGCAAAGCTAGCCTCAACCACTATTAAATAAGAAAAATTTTAATAGATTGTATTAGCAATGAAATCAAATCATATCTAAACAGTGGTTGAAAATAATCAGTTCTAGTTGTCGTGAGATAAATTTCCTCCCGTATTCAAAGTTTTTTCTTTTAACTTACAGTTAAATATGAAAAACAAACCCAAAATTGCCGTCTTTTTAGATGTATTGAAAAAACACTTTCTACTTGAGAAGTAGAATGTATTTGATTTGATATTATGTTGTGTGTAGTACAACTTAAAAAGATGTAAAGGAAAGTAACTTGATTAACACATATTTACATGTTAGAGTATTTAATTCTTTCATAAGTTGAAGTTAGTAAATTCATCTTAAAGTAATATACCAAGTTTCTAAATTTATATAAAAGAGTTTTGTTCTGTACTAAGGAAAAAAAGAGTATTTTTACTAATTAAAGTACTTAATTTAGAATTGAGACGAAGTTAAGAATTTTTTTCTATTTGAAATCAAAGGTGCGAAAATATTGTTTATACATTACACATTTGAATGATCATCAGTTCTATTTGAATAATGTTGCAACGATTCGGATGGGGCCCCCTAATTTATCTTTGCTCAGGGCCCCAATTAGTCATAATCGAGACCTGTGTGGAATGGAAAATCATCTATCCACTTTTAGTGCCGAAAAACTCCGAAATTTAATTGACTTCAAAGTATCATAACTTTTGTGAGTTTTTGAAGTTAAAGAATGGAATTTTTACTGTTGTACTTGTCCGAGCATAGAGAACTATTTTCTAAATATACGACCAAGGGATCGTATAAAAATTAAATTTCGTGTTTTAATACCTCAGCTGCTCGCAAAAGAAATACCATTTTTAATAGCCGTACTTGATTTGCATGCTTTTTGTAATTGGAAGTTTGTTTCCATCACTAGCGGTTTAGGAGATAATTGCATAACATGTATTTTGAATCACCCAGTAAATTGAGTTGCGCATCTGAGTTGTCCTATTAAATTGTAAAGGATGATGATGCTTATGGATGACTTTTATTAACAATTTCCAACCTAGTTAAAAATTGTTCATGACTTCGGCTTGGCGGCCGTCTGTATGTATATCTATCTGGCCGTGTTCTAACTCGTGTAAACTCATGTAAGATAGATATATGTTATTGAGGTCTAATGCAATGTTCGCTATTGAAAATGAACTTTGTAGCATTTATAGCACTCAAAAATTTCGTTACATTATAGTGTATGGGAAAAAATTGTTTGCAATGTATTTTAATGATGTTACACTATTTAAAACATATTGAAATTGACGTACATTGCTGCGGTTCACTATAAAATACTTACTACTGTATAATACGGTGCGGATAGCATGTAGCGTTCATATACAAAGACACACAAAATATTTTGGTACCTATGAATGATAAGCGCTAGAAGGACGTTTTCAACTTTGGTTTACGTTTTTAAATTTAACTAAACTTTTGCATATTATTTGATGTATATAATTGCTATAGATCATACGCAGAGCTGCACCTAAAGAATTCGAGTACATTTCGTTTATTGAAGCAAATTGCCGAAAAGGAATTTTCAACTGTGTTATACGTTTTCCAATTGTAATAAATTTTAGCATACTATGTAGTATATATACAAATGTATAAATCATATACAGGGCTGCACAAAAAAATTCGGATACTTTTTCAATTACAGATGGTATTTGCGCAATAGTGTTTTCAAATGTGTTATGCGTTTTACAAATTCTTTACTTAGATATCACATTTCCCTTTACGAAACTGAGACAATTTTGTTACAATAGTCTGAATGCGTTGGAAAGTGTTTCCTAATCTATGCTTGAGACATGATTTTATTTTTTTGTTTTCCATACAGCGGAGCCGTGAATATTTGAATTATCTATACTAATAAAAGAAGGTTTCGCTCTGTGTGTGTGTATATATTTCTGCGATGGCTAACGAAATCTACAGCACGTACTAGGCTGAATTCACATTTTTTTTGTGTGTGTGAGGATTGTCGAAGGCCTCTCCTAAAGCACCTGAATCTCAGAATTTTAAAATTTTAATAATTAGTTGAGTTATTAATTAGCAATCGCAACTCAATCTCATCAAAAGGTCATCCTTTTGATCTCCGGTCAAGGAAAGCACGTACAAACTCATTTAAGCATCGGAAGTTAGCGAAGAAACGTTTTCGACAGTTTTTCTGTTTTTTTATTGTTTTGTTTTAATCCAAACTGACAAAACCACTCTGTGTGGTTAAAATTTAAAGACATATTCCAAAAGATCGTACTCTTATGTCTTAAATGGCGCAATCAATTTTTAAAAAATGTGGCAGTAAAACCCTTTTATAAAATTTTTTCAAAAGGATCGTTTTTTCGAAACGTTTTTCCCCCTTATTGCAACGCAATTTTAGAGGTACTGACAAACAAAAAATATGCTCTTAATCCTGAAACCCTCTTATAATAGATTATGTAGTCGGTTTTTAGATATACGAACTTTAACCATTTCAAATACAACAGCAAACACACGTCACTTCGCGCCTCACGAAGACGATATTTTTTCTACGCTAAAGGTAACTAAACGCCCACATTCTAACACAAACGTTTTAGAGCATCTCAATAGACCAGATTTACATCACCTACAAAAATTTTGAAACGTTTGGACGTATAGAAATATTTTTTATAAAATAAAATGTGTGAAAATCTCGACTAAATCTGTAAAAACCTGAGTGTTACATCGCGGTTTCATCACTCCAGCACGCAATTTTAGAAGTACCCACAAACTAAAACTATGTTCTTAAAGCTGAAATCTTCTTCTAATCAATGGTGCAATCCGTTTTTCAAAATATGAATTTTAACCCTTTCAAATACACCGGCGAACGCAGGTCATTTCACGCCTCACGGAGACTATATTTTTTCTACGCTAAAAGTAACTAAACGTCCATATTTTAAGTCATTTTAGAGCATCTCAATAGACCAGATTTACATCACCTACAAAGATTTTGAAACGTTCGGATGGGTAAAAATACTTTTTTAGAAAATAAAATGTGTGAAAATTTCGACGAAGTGTTTCGTCGCGGTTTCGTCTCCCAAGAAAGCAATTTTATAGATCCCGGCAAACCAAAACTATGTTCTTAAAGCACAAAACTTCTTCTAATCCAGTGGTTCCCAACGCCCCACAGGGGGAACAATTTGACTTTTTAGGGGGTAATTTCAGATTTTTTATTAACCCATTTTCGGTCAGTTTTTTACTTTACTTTACTTTTATTTATTTATTTTTAAATAAAAGGCAAGTTGTAGGCTAAAAATAGAAATAATATACAGTGGGTTACCAAATTATTAGGGACAGTCATATTTTTTGCTAGTTATCTACTTTGGGTGCACTTGACTGTCGCTCTAAGTGGTTTAAGTGTTGCAGGAATGTATTTTACCGTTTTCAATATCTCTATAATTCAACTTTTAAGTACTTTGGGTATGTTAAAAGGTTTGTTTGCTTTATATAACAATTTTAATAACGGGTGAGACGCTGAGTCTTTTACACACGCAATAGTGGAAGACGCTTTTCTTTAATTTAAACAAAATTCTTTGGCTTTTTTTGGAAAAGTTAAGAATTATATGTGAGTATTATCTTTCTTTTATTGATTAAATATTTGTTTTTTGCAAAATTATTTACGATTTTAATTTATTTTTTTATTGATTTCAGTATGGGTCGAGGGGTTGATTTGTCCCCTAGGAAAAAATCTGAGGTAAAACACCCTTCTTCTGCATACGCGTCATTCTGAAAGGAAGATAGCAGAACTTGCTGGAGTTTCCAAGTCAGTAGTCAACAGGATAAAAATAAATCAGGACAAAAACCAGCCACATTCGCCCAAACGAAAAGGTAAAAGTGGAAGAAAACACATTACAACTCCACGTACCGATAGGAAAATCCGGGATATCTGTTTAGGAAAGAGAAAAAGAAGTGTGGGACTCCTTACTCAGATAGCTCAAGAATCTGGAATACCAGTTTCTAAGAGAACTGTGCCGTGAAAATTAGCGGAGGAAGGGTTGACAGGTCATCGTCCAGCCAAGAAACCCCGGTTGACAGAAGCGATGAAGAAGAAGCGCCTTGCCTGGGCTCGTGAACACCGCCAGAAGACAGCTGATGACTGGAGTGAGGTCAGTTGTTAAGTTAATTATTATTTATGTCATTTAAAATCATTTATTTCTGAATTATTAACATATTTAATTTTTTTCAGGTGTGTTTCTCAGATGAATCAACTTTTGAGATTTTGTCCAATAAAAGCAGCTTTGTCAGGCGACACCCAGGCGAAAAATACTGCCCTGACTGCATCGTGCAAAGTGTTAAACACCCTGATAAAACAATGGTGAGGTCTGTCATAAGGGCTAAGACTTCTATAATAGGAGCTGACGCATTCTTCCTCAATTGGCACCCGATTTGGAGCCCAGTCGAAAAACCAAGCTAACTTTCTGCCATTTAACAGTCAAACTGTTCGACGAAACTACGCCTAACAAGGCCGGGTTACTGATTGGCGCCTTTATCGCTATTCCCGCGCCTCGCACTTGCAGTGAAAAAAGTAAAAAAAAAAACAATTGTGAACGCGACAAGACAAAATGTGGAATTCTTTCATTAAACTAATTGTGCATCGTACGTAAATATAAAAAACACTACTACTATTTACCCAAAATGTTTTTTAATTTTATTAGTTTAGTTTTAAAATTTTTATTTTTTTTTAAACACAATTACTCCCTCCCCCCATCCCTTTTTTGTTTTTTCTTTCTTTCTTTTATATATATTTGCTAAAATGATTGTTTAACAAGAACTTAATTAGACTTGTCCATTGACAAATGTACATTATTTATGAACAATTTGAGGGTTTTTAGAAAATGTCTGTCTGTTACTCTGTGAGTCTGCATGTGGCAAAAATTTTGTGGGCGCTCTATCTTAAAAACTAAATTAATTTTTTAACTGTTATTGACATCCAACGTCAGGGCTTAATTTCTAAGACAAAAAAAAGGACCGGAGCCCTAATATTATGTGGTACCGGTACTACAACTATACCGTTTTCTCCTAACACCCCCCCCCCCCCCGTCACTCCAATCTGCATATTTATATTTCGTAAATTACTTGCAGAGTTTAAAGTTTTATTTTTTATTTTTTAAGCAAAATAAAAATTTTAAAAATATCAATCAGCATATACTTAGCTGTCAACTATTCCACTTTTTAGTTACAACTCCTTCCGAATCTTTGCTTAGTTTTAGTGTTAACTGCAGAATTCTGCGATTAAATATGGTAAGGATTACGATTCGAAAATAGTGTTAACATAAAAAAGGGATAGTTCATAGCTATGCATGTTTTTTATAAAAATGTACAGCTACGAATTGCACTGGGCTCCGGAGCCCTTTATTTGTGAGCTCCGGTGAATTCCGACCAATATTTAAATATTTACTAAAAACAGAGAAGTACTGGAACTGGACTCCGGTGCAAATTAAGCCCACCAATGTCGTTAGAAGCTGAATTTTTAAATTAAGAACGAATAGTTTATTATGTGGATATATTTACTTAGAAGTGGTATTAATACATAAAATGTCTAATTTAGATAAGTTATTTACAGTTTCATTTGAAAGAATCTTTTCTAGTTTTGGTTTAGCTCAATTTAAATTGCACAACTGGTTAGGGAATGAAAAAGTAAACAAGCTGATTATTCAAAACTTTTAATATAAACAAATTATTTTTTTATTATTATTATTTAAAATTTTGTTGTATAAAACATAAAATTTTCTTGCTTTTTGTGAGTATAAAAAGCAAATTGTGTCTTCTCTTAATTTTGATACATAAGTGAAAAAAATAAAAATAAATAAGTAAACAGAGTGATATTTGTTTTTGTAATCAATAACTTATACTCAATGCAAAGAAAAAAAAATCAATTTTTAAAATGTTTAAAAAAATTAAGTAGCTGTTTCCTTACTGTAACACTTAAAAATGTAAGTCCTTTAACACAAGTTTGTCTCTCAAGGGATTATAATTCGTGTACCTAGTTTAATTAGTAGCTGTAATTTTCAATAGATATCACGAGATGTACTTTTACACTAATTTCTGCAATTGACTTGCTTTTGATAAAATTTTGTATGTTGTATCAGCGCCACTATTTGTATTTTACGTAAGGTTTAAATAAATTACCTGAAATATTACTTATAATAATTAGTAATACTAATATGAAAGAAATGAAACTGTGTCTCTTACCCATGATTTACTAAATTTATTAATGCATTGAAAAAACTAATTTTTTTTTTTGTGAACTTCCAAACATTTATGATTTATAATCATTTTAAATAAGTAATCAGCTAAATTTGTCATCACATTTGAAAAAGTCATCGTACAGCAGTTTGCACTTATACTTGTAAAGAAAAAAGTATTTATTTCAGCAGGCTGACGATCGAATAAAACCTGCTATGGTTTCTTTTCACAACCAAAAACCCTTTTCCTTGAATCAAATCCCCGCCAAGTTCAAGTGGGAGAAAACTCAGTCAATCACGTTATCCAACCAGTGGGGAGAAATAATTGCTTGACAGTGACTGGTCTTTTTAAATACAGCAACCACAGACCCGCGAACTCCGGCAATAGATTGATGCTGAGCCGGGACCCAATATTATTGTTATTTTCCGAAACAAAATGGATTTGCGTCAGCCTCTATTATAGGAGTTCTAATAAGGGCTAAAGGGGTTGGACGCCTCTACATTGTCCAGGGAACCATGAGACAAGACCAGTACAGACAAGTTCTGGAAACTCGGCTGCTGCCGCAAATTGAAGAATGGTTCCCAGGTGGTGAATAGTTCATGTTTATGTATGATTCAGCGCCTTGTCATAAAGCTAGAAGTGTTACAAAGTTTTTGGCAGACCACAATATCCCAGTTTTATCTTGGCCTGGCAAGAACCCCATAGAAAACTTATGGGAGATCACACTCCGGAAATCGCCAAAGATATGATTACAAGCAAGGTACAACTCATCGAAAAACTAATAAATGTATGGCATCACAACACTAAAATAAAAGAAAGTGCCAGAAATTACATAGAAAGCATGCCGAGACGCATCGAAGCACTCCTCGAAGCCAAAGGAAATGTCACCAAATATTAATATTCTTTACTTAACATTGGTAAATTGACTGTTTAAACTTAAATACAATGTTTATTTTCAAATTATATCCTAATATTGTACAAAAAACCTATACTTCATGACTATCCCAAATAATTTGGCAACCCACTGTATGAAAATTTAAAACATAACCCAATAAAGACACATTTTCAAAAAGTTCCCAATTAAAAATTCAACACAAACTACAACCGAAATAATTGTATGATTTAGTTTTAATATTTAGGCACTTTGATATATATTAAAATAATTTTACAATTTTTCTGATTATAATATTATTTTATTATTACAGACTTTTAAAAATGTATATATTTATTGAATGAAACTTGCATTTCTATACTGTGCAATATGTCTAATGAAAAAACTTTTACATATGTTGAACACGTTTAACCTAAAATATATTTGAAATACCTAAACAGGATACTGCTTTTATTAAATTAATAAATCCCTAAATATGAGTATCGCATAAGGAAATGGTAAAAACTAAAACTTCTTATGGATGCTGTGAAGACCGCACATATATAAAAATACATCATAACATATGTTTTTTAAATTTTAAAATCTGATTATATATGGTGGCCAACTAACGATAATGGGTAAAAGAAAAAGTAATCAGAGAATTATGTTATATAAGTGAAAGAAAAATGAATACTGTAAAACGATAAAGGTGAATCCGGTAATTCTACTTGTGAGTTTATTTTCTATGTAGTCTCGTTGTTAAAAAAATATCTTAATGAAGAACTAAATTTAATAATAAATGTATCAACTCTATCAAATGTAATGCAAAATGTGGAAGTCTCTTGAAAAAATTTCACGAAGATGAGAATGCAGACTATATAACACTTTTGTGTCTGAGTTAAGTCGCCAAAAAGAGAACAAAAACCAACCAAACAAACAAACAAAAACAATAACACTTTTCTAGATGCAAATTCGAAGATGTATGACATCATCGGATTCATAGAATAGTAATAAAAACAAAAAAAAATTTGATCCTTATCACAATTTAAAGAATATGAAATGATTTACCAAAGTTAATACTCTTTCAGTTTTTTCTCCATATGAATAAGTTAATTTTTATATATTAAGAATTTCATGCTACAGTAGGAAGTATGTGTGTGTGGGGGAATGGCGGGCACCGAGATTTTAAAGATGCTAAGGTGGGGCGTGGCCAAAAAAGGGTTGGGAACCACTGTTCTAATCGATAGTACAATAGAGTTTTAAGGAATTTTAATCCTTTCAAATACACCGGCGAAAGCAGTTCACTTCACGCCTCACGGAGACGATATTTTTCTGCGCTAATAGACGCTTTCAGTCGTGACGTCAGATATGACGTTTTGCTTGGATACTGACTCCAAACAAACCGTTACTATGGTGTATTTTCTCTTTTTATTATATATTATAGATACATCTTACAACTATATCTCACAGATATATGTTTTGATACTTTATATGCTGTGGTAACATTTTCTACGATTTATATTTAATAAGAAACGAAACATAGCAACCGTTTGTTTGGAGTCAGTTTCCATGCAAAACGTCATGACTGACGTCACACTGAAAGCGTCTATTGTAACAAAACGTCCGTATTTTAACACAATCTTTTTAGAGCATCGCAATAGACCAAAGGAGGTGGGTTGATCAGGGCCATTTTTCACCCATCAGCCCCTTGATGTGGCATATATTTTTTTCATTAGTATACCTCATAACAAATAAGAAAAAAGAATATTTTTAATGAAAGATCTAAAATTTATGAAAAAATATATAATTAAGTAAGTATTATGTACATTAACGAACATAAACACTAATAATTAATAAGAAATCAATAGTAATCAACTAAGAAATCAATAGTAAATGCAACACTAAATGCAAAATTAAGATGAATGAAGCTTATTAAGACTATTATTTCAATATATGAAATATCAGAAATAATCAATAACCGAAAATAATCATGCAATTTCAGATTTTTTTGGCAATGTGTTTTAGATCAGTTTTCCTATTTACTTTCTTCACCCGAATCACGACTGGACCAACCGGCGATGGCGTCTTGTAGTCTATGAGCATATTAAAGACTTGTTTTTTTAACTGTTGCATTGTGGCGCCAGTAAGCCAGAAACCATAATACGGAAGCAATATGCACACAGCATCCTACGACACTTACGCCTACTTTACATTGACAGTACCATTGTGTGATATTACTTCGCTCTGTTTTTATCCAAATATTATAGTGTATAGCACTTGTGTATCGAGCACTCGAACTTTAGTCACGAGACGTGTCTCCTTAGCATCCTCTGTTGAAAACTATTGCTGCTTATTTAGGGATCTAGGCATTTTATGTACGAAATTTGTTTCTTGCAGGAGTTCCAAACAATCCCGGAAGCCTCTATCAATAATCATAACATCATTTGGCTTCAATCACTTTCTGATACTGTGTGCCTTTTTTTAATATACCTGTAACTATGTTACCATCATTGCTCTTTGAATCCGCTAAGTAAGGTCCAAAGACATCCTTAACGTAATCTAAAGTAGTGACCAACATCATAGGCTAAACCAAATGTCTTCCTTTGCCTAGCGAGAGAAATCGTCACTGAAGGGAATAGTTTGCACTCTTCTGGATATAAATGTACAGTCGTGGAAAAAAAAAGTAAACACCCCCTACTAACTCCTCAACAAATTATCGTAGAAGAAAGTTACTGGTACCGAACGATTGGAAATAAAGTCTACTGTTAAATGATGTATATAAAATTTGCTTAGGGGGCTACCTACATATTAAAACGAACCATAACTTTTTTTTTTCAATAGCAGTACCGAATTCTGACATCATAAATGAACTCTACACCCTTCAATTAGCCTAAAAACGAATTTTTATGCAATTCGTACCATAAGTTTCCGAGAAATTAATTATTTTAAAACGAGTGTATTTTAAGGGCTGTATCCAAATTGAAGTTCCGTACTAGATTGTTAACCGAGAGAGCCGCTTCCTTGATCAAGGCACCTTAAGCGCCACTCAAGGAGTCAATAAAGCGTGTTAGATTACAGTACGGCAGAATAAATTTCAAAATGCCTACTCACTTCCATCATAGACGGCCCCTTAAACCATCATTTTGCCGTTTTTTAAGCATAATTTGAAAACTACTTGGAAGAAAAATGTGAAATTTTTGAATTTCCATAAAGCAGGACTTAATAAATCTAAATCCATAAAAAAAATTGTAGGTTGCAATTCATAATTTTTTCGAATATTAATTTCATAATTCATAATTCATATCATAAAATTATAAAAATTGCAAATTCAGCTTATTTATGTTTGGGTATATTAGTATTATTACCACAAAAAAAATTAGCACATTAGGAGCATAATTTCGGGAGATATAAATAAAAATATGAAAATATAATTTAACATTAGAAGCACTAAATTTTGAATGTTTATAATTCAAAAACTTATCATTCAAATGACTTGAAATTTGGTGCCTAGGCATAGTTTGAACTCAAGATTTGAAATATCTCGTTAAAATTGGGTATTGCCATTGAAAAAAATGAAGTTAGGATTCGTTTTAATATGTAGATGACCCCCTAAGAAAAATTTTTATACATCATTTAAAAGTAAACTTTATTTCCAATCGTTCGGTACCAGTAACTTTCTTCTATGATGATTTGTTGAGGAGTTAGTAGGGGGTGTTTACTTTTTTTTTCCACGACTGTACGTGCCATCATCAACAAGTATTACAGTATCATTTTCGATATCCGGAATAAATAATCTTCCTAAAGACCTCGTATATTTTTTTAATAACTTCTTTTCTTGTGATGTGTTCCATTCCAAGGAGTATAGTGGAAGAAATTTCTCAATCACTGCCTGGCATGCTTATGACACAGAAGATATTATTTTTCTTATATTGAATAATGTGGAGAAAACATCATTAGAAAGACCAGTTCTAAGCTTTACAAGTCACACTGCCAAACAAATACGAGATTACCTCTTTTTCGAGGAACGCATTTTGGACTTTACTAGTTCAAAAATGTAGTTAAAATCAGGCATGGATATAGCCATGAGAGTTTAATGATTGGATTCGGAAAGCTGTCCTCGTGTGTCAAAATTCAGGCCTCTCTTTTTTGCTACTTTCTGATATTGTTTAAAAGACTTTCAATATCTTTTTCATACAGGGATATAATCTCACTTACTGGGCGTAAATCTCGCAGAGTTGTCGCAGAATATTAGTTTTAAAGCATCGTTTTCCCGTCGAAATATAGCCTCTAGTTTCTATAAAGGCTTGAGTTTGAGTTGCTTTTGGTACAGTCACGAGGCAGTTCTTACCCTTACATATTATGCACGTGTTAGAGTTCTGACAAAGAGGTATTGATAAATGTATAATAGGTTTCTTATTTGCGGTGTCGTCGGCAGTATTCATTGACGCATAATCTCTTATTGTTACCACAGAAGAAGAAATAGTATTTTGAGCCCGAAGTACACGAAATAAATATGACATGCATTTAGAGCACTACTTAGTACCACTCTACAGATTGTAGCTTTTGGAACTTATAAGTGCAGGTATAACATTTCTGTTAGAAAACAGATTCAAAAATCACTATTTGTTATTCGTCTAGTTTTACAACAATCACACTGACTTCCAGGCATTATTTATTATTAAGTTTTTCAAAAAAAATTACAACAGTTTTATAACACAACATTGGCATCTGAACAACGTAAATATTTTTTGAGCGCGGCAAAACAAATCTGAACACGCTCCGATATCTGTGCAACTGATACTCGCGCAAGAAATATTTTTTTTTCTTTAATAGGTAAAAGCGCACACTGATACAA
Organism: Maratus speciosus; assembly: GCA_963932465.1. Lineage (NCBI taxonomy): Eukaryota > Metazoa > Arthropoda > Arachnida > Araneae > Salticidae > Maratus > Maratus speciosus. The sequence continues at coordinate 67,238,971 of OZ010787.1, read as the reverse complement.
AATAAAATAATGTTCATTATAAAAGCTTATAAAGGGCAGTATCATTACAAGTCAAAATTAATTTGGTTCATGGAACGCTTCTTAAAAAAATAATAATTCAAACATAAAAAAACGACAAAAATGTAGGGAAAAGCCAAAACACTCTATTTTTGCGCTATAATTTCTATGACTTACCATTTTATTTATCACGTAAATGTTATATTGAACAAAAATACATATCTTTAAGTATACAAAGACATTAAACAATGTCGGAATTCTAAAATTTTTTTTCGCATGTATGATGGGCGAAAACCCACTTACTTTACATTACCTACAAACATTTTTTAACGTTCAAACGGGAAGAAATATTTTTTATAAAATAAAATGTGTGAAAATTTCACACATTTCAGTAAAAACGAAATCAGTAAAATCCTGAGTGTTTCTACGGGGTTTCACTCGCTTTCGGTACGCATAAACTCCAAAATTAAAATTACACAATAAATACAATATTAAATAGCATATACTTTCAATTCAACATTTTTCCGCGATTTTTGAATTTTAAAATACAAAACCAAAAAAATGGAGTTAAAGATATAAAATCATACAAATTTTAGGTTTATTTAAAGGTGATTCCTCACGGGCCCGGATAACGCCAGGCGGATCAGCTGGTTGTTTAAATAAATCTCTGAAATTGTAAAACGTTACATATTTTCTTTTCATACTCATAACTATCTAAAGGGGGGGGGGGGATTCAGTTTAGTTACAAACGAAAATAATTGAGAATTCATGCATTAAACAATGATTTAAACTAATATTTCTTCACTTTATCGCTAACATCTGTTTCAGATTACTTCAAAATATTCATGATTAATCCCCATCTAAAATTAAACTCCAATAAAATGCTTATTTAATAGAGAACATTCCAAAGTTTTCTTTAAAAAGCATTATCTCTTTTGAAAATATCTTTCAGAAATATAAAGCTTTAAATAGCTTCATAATTTTTCGAAAGTAAAAAATAAAAAGCTGTTTAAGTAAAATTTGTATAGAAAGCACCATCTTTGGTAATATAGTCCAGGGAATAGAGACCGTATAGGGACTGTACCTAGCAAAATTAATGGTAGTACTGGAAATAGGCTTTCTAGATGTTTTTTGGGTCGCTGAATCCGAATTTGTAACTTCCCAACAAAATTTCCCCCGGCAACCCCCCCAAATTTTGGTAAAAAGCCCCCCAAAAAGGTTTTTATTAAAAAAATCAATTTTTTTATTGTTTTAGGGGAAAAGTAGCTAGACATTCAGAAAGTAGACAAAATTTGCAACAAATTAGATATATGATATTATGACTTGGGATGAAGGGGAAGGGGGATCTGCTTCGGAACATGCGCCGCAGTGCTGCGTGGACAAAGTTGCGCAATTCCACTTAACCACTCACATGTTTACATTAGCTCTCCCATCTTCCCTCCGAACTTTCTCTATAAGGTTTACTTTAAGTTTTTGGGTCGCTGAATCCTAATTTTTTAACTTACCCCCAAAATTTTCCCCCCCGAACCCCCCCCCCCCAAATAGTTGTTTTTAACTTAAATTTCTTATTGTTTTAGGGGAAAAGCATTACAAAATTCAGAAACTAGACAAAATTTGCAACAAATAGGATATATGACATTATGACGTAGGATAAACGGGGAGAGAGGGGGCTGCCTCCGAACATTCCCAGCGCGCTTTTCTCAAAAACCAAATTTTTTCAAAAAATCAATTTTTTGGGGTGTTGCCGGGTGAAATTTTGATGGGAAGTTACAAATTCGGATTCAGCTACCCAAAAAACATCTAGAAAGCCGATTTCCAGTACTACCATTAATTTTGCCAGATAAAATCCCCTATTGCCTGGACTTCATCATTTAGTGCACGTAGCGCCGCAGTGCATGTTCCGAGGCAGCCCTCACCCTCCCGTTCATTCTAATTCATAATGTCATATATCCTATTTGTTGCAAATTTTGTCTAGTTTCTGAATTTCGTAATGCTTTTCCCCTCAAACAATAAGAAATTTAAGTTACAAACAACTATTTGGGGGGGGGGATAACGGGGAGGAAATTTGGGGGGGAAAGTTAAAAATTCGGATTCAGCGACCCAAAAATCTTAAAGTAAACCTTATAGAGAAAGTTCGGAGGGGAGATGGGAGGGCGAATGTAAACGTGTGAGTGGTTAGGTGGAATTGCGCAACTTGGTTTACGCAGCACCGCGCGCATGTTCCGAGGCAGATACCCCCTTCCCCTTCATCCTAAGTCCTAATGTCATATATCTAATTTGTTGCAAATTTTGTCTACTTTCTGAATTTCTAGCTACTTTTCCCCTAAAACAATAAAAAAATTGATTTTTTTAATAAAAACCTTTTTTGGGGGGCTTTTTTACCAAAATTTGGGGAGGTTGCCGGGGGGAAATTTTGGTGGGAAGTTAAAAATTCGGATTCAGCGACCCAAAAAACATCTAGAAAGCCGATTTCCAGTACTACCATTAATTTTGCTAGGTAAAATTCTGTATTGCCTGGACTATAAAGCTCATCAGTTTTTCATATGCAATCTGAAATCAAAATTGTCGGAATACAAGTTTTTTATTATTTTATAAATCAACATATTTTTAAACACAAATATATTATCACTGGGCAATTTTCAAAATATCCATCCAGAAACCTTTGGTATTTGAGGTTTCCATAGGTTTCCATCCCTTCCGAATTGAGATCGGATATATTTTTCAATATATTTTATAGAATCGGATAATTTTATTCAGCAACATTTTAAAAACTTATCACATTTTTAATAATAACAGCATATTAAAACTTCATGTCGATAGTCTGTCACTGGAAAACTTTCCCCGGGGAAATCAAATTCATTTTAGTAATTAAAATTTAATTCGGAGTAAGTAATTTTTATGAAAAAAAATAAAACCGACTTCAAGATCTTTCTTTCTAATCTTATTGTCTTGATAATTTCTTATTGCACGTTATAGTTGGATTATTTTAGTGACAGTGGTCTGATACAACACAGTGTTTCGTGATAACCCTTTATTATCACCATTCCCTTTAAATCCAATTGTTGCAAATATCGCTCATTTTGATGCGTAATAGACGACGTTAATATTTTTTTATGTGTGAAAAAAGCTATATACGAAGCAATGACTACCTTAAGGTAAAATAGCATACTGTGTACTTTAACACTATAAAACTGGCCAACTTTTACGAAAGTTGGAGTCTATAGAATAAAAAAGAAGAAAGAAAAACAAGAAAATACACAAAAATGCAAACACACAATTTTAGAATGTGAATGAACTTGAAACGGAACCACCACCAGAACGAACCCTTTGTTGATGAAAAGAAAAAACAAAGTTTTGAAAATTGGAGCAATTCTTCAAAAGTTATGCATGCACTGTACATTCGTGTACGTGTGAGCGCGCGCATAAATAAATGGTATAAATTCTTTTGTTGGCATTCGGTTAAAAACGTCCGATGATAATAATAGTCATTTTCAAAAAGAATCTCTCAGACACACTTTCATAATGAAATACCAATATTTTATAGCGTTTCATTTAATATTAAAATTATAACGTTTCTTGAAGGCATTCATGCAGACGAACCAAAGTTGTTAAATATGTTATGCTGTGTTAGAAAAAGTTTAAATACAGCATTGGAAAAATGATTCGCTGAAGTAGAATTTGGACAATTTCTTTAATATACCAATTCATAAACAAATTCTCTCAGTATCTTTTTCTTATGCCTCTTTAAAAAAGTATGCGCTAGTCCCATGGAAGCTTTTGAATCCAGTCATTATTTTCTGAGAGGATTGACAAATTTTATTTTAGATAAATTTCAATTTATAATGCAATATTTATAATAATCCAGCAATAAGTTGTTATTGAAGTACGTGTTTTAAAATTCTGGTAAATTATATTACAATGAAATGTAATAATTATATTTTCCCCTTTCTCTCTCTTCTCTCTCTCTCTATCTTTCTCTGATAGACGTGTTTAAAGAGAGGGCGGGGGAAATGCGTATTTTTATAACAAACGTTTACTTTTCAGGCAAAATCATTATCAAGGAGCAAATAAATTTTTTTTTCGTCTTTCTTAAGCATCAGAATACTTTTCTTCCCCTCTGAACCTTTTATGTAGTAAGGCGCTTCCTTTCATATTTTATGACTTTGGTAGGATGCCTAGAGGTCAGATGTCACGAGTGGACATCGTTGACATATTCATCTCTGCCTCTGTCTTTCCTTTTCTTTTGTTGATGACAACAGAACGCTTGAAGGAGAAAGGCCGGTTGAAATATTTACCACTTTCCGTCGGGTAAAGCACATAAATTCAACTTTTGTCAAACGGTAGTATATAATTCCTTGAATAAACAATCATCAAAGCCATGTGCGTTCTCGCTTAAGAGCCTACACTAGCCCCTCAAAAAGACCCGGATGATAATGTTATTCCTATGGGGGCGTTATTTTCAAATATCTCGCTTAAATTTTGATATTTTCGAATGATTTTTTTGCACAGGATAGCTGAGGACGATCTACATCCGGGCTAGTTTTTACTTTTTTTTTATTTTGGTTTCAGATGTTTTTTAAAAAAATTCTTTTACTTTCGGAACCGGTTTGAACACAAAAAATCGCAGAAAAATTGTTGCTAAAAAGCAGAAATTTTAATTAAATTTCTACAAAATTACCATAGGTTATTGAGATACACAATAGCATTTTTTAAATTGAAAACAAAGTGCGTAGCAGTTGTATTTCTTTTACAGGGACGCATAGAATACATTACCGTCTATATGCAAAAATTTTATTTCAAATTGAATAAAATTTATATAGGTTATTTATTCACACAACGGCATTTTTTCAACCGAAAATAATTTTTGCTGCATTTATGTTTTACAGGGTACCACAAAACATTAAAGTTTTTTTAATATGAATTTATTTTAAAATTTTTATTTTTCAGGATGATTACACAAATTTCTCGAGAAATTCTGAATAGACAAAAAAAAAAAAAAAAAAAAAAAAAAAAAAAAAAAAAAAAAAAATCAATGTTAACTTACATGGGTGCATTAAATTGTTTTTTACTTAATTGCAAAACAAGTATGTTTAACGCATTATTTGTAATGCATTATACAGGGTGCCCACTAAAGTCCTTCCAACACTCTTAATTGCCGAACGGTTGCAGCTATACTCATAAAAGTGGTGTCTAGGTATAGTACAGTGGCTATGCTCTACCAGATGACACCGCTTCCAGCGTCACATGGTGCAAAACAGCTGAGTTAGTATTTCTATCTCAAAAACGGGATTCATGCTCAGAAAGATATTCATTTAGCATTCATGTTCACAAGGTGTCCTTTCGAACTAAATCGATGATGCTCTACAAATTTGTCATTCACTTTTATCCCATATTTCGAACCGTTTTCGCAATAGGAGCGCTAATACCGCCATTTTTCACCAGGTGACGCTGTAAGCGGTCTCATCTAGAAGCGCATATCCTATTTACTATACCTAGACACCATGTTTATGAATACAGATGCAATCGTCCGGCAGATAAGAGGGTGGGAACGGACTTTAGTGGGCACCCTGTATTTTTATTTTAAGACACTGCTATTAAATTACCAAATATTTATCACTGTTTGAGTATTTTATTAGTGATGCATTAAAAAAAACAGCAAAAACTAATTAAACTACAAAGAAATAAATTTATCCACCTAGATCGTCAAAACGTCCCACTGTGCTTCGTACTGAACTGACGTCTCAGGTTCTCACTCATTGCCAAATCAGCCCCACCAGTGGCCGAGAGGTTCTGCTCTCGAAACTGGTAGACGGGAGGTGCTGGGTTCGATCCCAATCGCGCCCGTTGGCCTAATCGTTCGGAGTTTTCGTGGTTTTCTTCGAACCTTGGTTCTCCAAGCGTTAATACGGGTTAGGTTCCCTTAGAAAGACCTCCACGGAAGGCACTCTCCCCTTTAGGGCCTATATCCCACGTGCAGATAATTGGCCGACATAAATACAACCAACCATTGCCAAATCAGCCTCTAACCTATTCTTATGAACCTAAATTTTTTAACTGGTTATGAACGTTTGGAATTCAGAATGTTTTAAAAATGCCTTTATTTCCCTGATTGATTTTAAGGCTCCGGTAAAGTTCAGTCCACATTTTCAGCTATCAACAAAAATTTGGGTAATTTCATGAGCTTTACAGATAACCGGTTTTCATTACTTATCTACGCACTACGTACTTTTTTAGGCTGAAACTATTTGCCATTATTTTCCTGTAACTTTTTTAGATAGAGATTTACTTTTCTCTGTGGTTCCACCAGTTTTTTATATGTATATACAGTGGCTCCCAAAAGTGTTCGTACACTTGAAAAATTTTTAGTAAAAAGGAAGTACCCTGAAACTGAATTCGAATATGAAGCCCAATATTGTTCCACATCATCTCTGTGTTATTCTAAATAATACCCAACATTTTGTTTAAATATTGACAGATTTTCTTTAAACGAAAACAGAAGGATGTAGAGAAAGAACACGCCACAAAAGTCTTCGTACACAGAAACATTTTCGGGTAAATTCATAATTAAAATTATCAGCTGTCGCTTTATTTTCACTTTTTTACTGTGGTGACATTTAAAAAATCGTTTGGTTTAATTTTTGCTTGCTTTCTTTGTAATATTCCATTTATTATTTAAAAATTGCTCGTAACCGTAAAGAAACAACTAACATTCCAAAATTCATTATCTTTCATCTTAGTAGTCGTATATTAGTTCGGAATATTTCTATATTAGTTAATTTATCCCATTCTACGGTGTAGTATGTGATGAAACGCTTTAAAGAAGAAAATCGGGCTCATGTAAGAGAAGGTCGTCCGTCAAAGTTTACACAACGTGATCAAAGATTTATAATTAGAAAAAAAAATCTGACAAATCTACGATTAAGTTCTATAAAAGTTGCTACAGAATTTAATGAAAATTTTTTTCTTAAATTTCTCCTGAAACTGTTCGACGAGTACTGACAAGGAAGATCTCCATACGGGCATCCATATGAAAAATCTGAAAAAAATATAGAATGTTCAACTCATAAGAATAGATATGTTTATATATATATTAGAAAAAAAAATCGGCAAAAAATCGATAGAGCGTCCGTAAAAAAATAATGAAAATTTCGATATTTGGCGATTTATCACCGGTTGGCGATGGAATAAAACTTCAAAAAATACTTTTTTATCTCAAATACTCTTTAAGATAAAACTGTTTCATATTGAACTTGTTTAAATAAATTTAATGTAAATAACTTTAGTTTTATCAGTTTTACTTCGTTTTAATTATAGTTTGTCATATACAGGGTATCCAGCGAATAAGACCCTGATTTCAAAATTAAATATCTCAAAAACAAAGATGAACAGAATTATGCGGTAAACGGTTTGTTTATTAGCTAAGCTGTAAAAATGTTATACAGAAGTTTCAAAATTTAGTTGTAAAAACCGTTAACAGATGGCGCTGTAATCGCAAAACTTGTAAACTGTGCTTCGAAGTCCAGAGCACTAGCATCTCATTCAAAAGATGGCTCCCTACGGAAGAGCGAATATTGGGAAGGTCCACTTTTTCATTGGGTTGATGTGCAGAAGTGGAGACATCCAGTCACAGAATTATTGCATCAGCTTTAATTTAAGAAAATTTCAATTACTAGAATTTTCAATAAAAAGTTTAGAAATCATTATATAAGAACTTATTAAAATTATGTATTAAATTCAATTTTTAATACCATATAATTATTTAAATCAAAATGCATATATTTAGAAAAATAATTTTGTACTTTTTATTTATTTTTTATATTTTTAAATCACGGCATAATATTTTGATAATATTGTTTATACCTGAATTATTATAAATAAAAAAGTAATTTTGCACTTTTCATTTATTTTTAAATCACGACATAATACTTTGGTTTTAGCACAACACATGTATTTGTTTTCTTTGTAAACAAAGTTTTAGAGACAGAAATTTTGCATTAAATTATTTCTTTTTTAAAAGGAATTGATGATAAGTCATATCATCAACGTCAAAGCAAAAGTATTTTGGATGCTGCATTCCTTTACAATACTTCGGATCCTATCGCTAGAAGCTGCACCATATTTCTGTGCTCAATGATAAAAAAAATGAAAACGATTTTTTAAAATTAAAATTACTTTTTTTTTAACTTACTTAAGTTTTTAAAAATAGAAACTTTGTATTTTTTCATTCAAACTATTCTCTACAATTTAAAAAAAAGTAATTTATGAATCATTATTATAAATGCTCAATGATTTTTTTTTAAAAAAGGGGATTTATTTTAACTTAATTAAATTTTAAAACAGAAATGTTGGATTTTTTTATTCAAACTTTTACGCAGTTTAAATAAATATTAAAAAGTAAAGATTTCCTTTTTTTTTTCAAATCCTCCTCTATTTGGACTCGATTCCACGATCTACCAATTCGGAGAGAAAAGACATACCACAGGAATATTGGTATCCGGACCGAAGTAGCTTATAACAAAATTTGAAACAAATCTCAATTCTGTCAACACATGGCTCCACTTCTGCACGCCCCACCAGTGGCCGAGAGACTTTTCCCTCGAAGCTGATAGACGAGAGGTGCTGGGTTCGAACCCAATCGCGCCCGTCGGCCTAATCGTTCGTAGTTTTCTTCGAACCGTGGATTTCCACGCGTAAATACGGGTTAGGTTCCCTTAGAAAGACCCCCACGAAGGGCATTCCCCAACTTAGGGCCCATATCCCACGTGTTGATAATTGGCCGTCATAAACACAACCAACCACTTCTACACATTGACCAAATAAAATATTTCAGTAAGTTCTTATATAATGATTGCTAAACTTTTTATTGAAAATTCTATTGATTGAAATTCTCTAAAATTGAAGCTGATGCAATAATTCTGTGACCAGATGTTTCAATTCTGCACATAACCCCAACGAAAAAATGGTCTTTCCCAATTTTCGTTCTTCCATAGGAAGCCATCTAGGAATTAGACGCTAGTGCTCTGGACTTCAAAACACAATATATAGGAATTGCGATTGCAGCGCCATCTGTTAGCGGTTTTTGCAACTAATTTTTGAAACTTCTGTATAACATTTTTACAGCTTAGCTAATAAACAAATCGTTTACTGCATAATTCTATTGATCTTTATTTTTGAGATATTTAATTTTGAAATCAGACTCTTATTCGCTGGACACCCTGTTTATACGTATATTTATAATGAAAGTTAACGATCAAATTTTATGAATTAAAACAAAATTTAAATTAATTAAAATTGTTTCAATCTCAAAACTAAGTCCAATTGAGGATTGTCAATTCAATTTTGTTGCCATGGAAACGATGACATCTTTGATATTGGAATGAATAACTGCAGCATTCTTCATCCTGTCTTTTCTTTTGGAATACGCTTAAATATATGAAAATATTTTTTTATATATGAAATTGTTTTTAAAGTAATAAAATTAAATAACAAGCAACATAAATATGTATGAAAATATTTTTTATATATGAAAGTGTTTTTAGAGTAATAAAATTAAATAACAAGCAACATAAATATGTAATACAAAAAAATGTATTTATTAAACTCTCTCATTTTTTAAGTTTAAATTCCTTAAATACTATTTACACGCATTCTAAAAATCAATTAACAAGCAATTTTCAAGTGCGTTAAAATCGTTTGCTTTTGGCGGGGAAAAGTACTGCTCGCCAAATCACGTGACGTTTCTGTCTTTTAACGCTAAATACTCGAAAGTATTTTATTTTTTACAGACTTTCTACTGTAATTCCGCCGGTTAATTTGACTGATCCTTTGTCACATACATAAGTAGTTTAATTTTTTTTTTCAAAATATTCTGAGTATGCCCGGTAAGGGGACCTTACTTGTGACATTAGCTGAATTATATGGGTGTTCTGCCCATAGAAAAAAATTTGTTAGTGCGAAAAACAGAAAGCTTGGGCTTTCCTTCGCAAAATCAATGATAAATAAACCCGAATCGTATTGGAATAATGTCTTATTTGTCGATGAAAGCTAATTTAACGTTTTTGGTTCCGATTAGCGTATAATTGTGTGAAAAAATGAAGAACTTAATCCCAAGAAGTTAGTTGGAACAGTTAAGCATAACGGTGGAGGTGCCCGTATGTGGAGGTGCATGGCAGCATCACGACTAGGTTATTGCTAGGTTATTGATGGCATAATGAATCATGTTCTTTATTTAAACATTTTAAAAGATAATTTAAAATTATCAGCCTTAAATTTGGGTATTGGAAACAACTTTGTTTTTTATCAAGATAAGAATTCTAAGCACACGGCTCACAGCATTCGCCTCTCTATAATTGTCCACAAGTTCTGAAAACACCACCTCAATCGCCAGATTTAAACCAAATAGAAGAGGAGAGAATTAGATGTTAGAGAACGACGAATACGATATTCATGGAGATATAGCGATTATTTTTAAATAAAAAAAATTCTTGCATGTTTTCAACTTAAATCAAGTAGGGTTTTCAACGAAATGTAACGCTAGTTTATGAAAAACTAGCAAAGTGTAGTAGAAACAATATAGTGCAATTGGAATATAAACATTTTATGAAATATAAGCAGTTGTATGAAATACTTTTTATCTGCGCATGCGCGAACGATGACAAAGAATTTTTTTTTTACATAATTTAATACTCAACTGTATGGAGCAACTCATAAAAAAAATCCAGTCAAATATCGTGAAAATTCAGAATGATATTGGCCATAGAGTGAGCCTATTTTTAGTTGTTCTCTAAAAGCAGCTGAATGATACGGGATTTTCCACAAATCGTCAATTTTCATTTTCATTTTTATTTTTATTTTTTTATGCTTTTGTTCTTTCTGAATAACCACCAGGACGAGCAAATTCCGCGATAAAAAGAAGTATCAAAAATGAAGCATTTGTTCTAAATCTACGCGTTGATATTCACTAAATACTAATTTTTTCTGAAAGTCAGTTAATAAAAAATGACAATTTGTGGAAAATCCCTTATCACTCATATTCTTTTAGCGAGCAACTAAAAATCAGCTCATTCTATCGCCGATATATTTCTGAATTTTCATGATATTTGACTGGACCAGTTGTTCCATAGTTGACTGTTAAATTATGTAAAACGATCTACGTTATCGTTCGCGCATGCGCAGATAAAAATTTATTTAATACAACTGCTTATTTATTTATATTCATATTTATATTCCAATTGCACTATATTGTCTATACTACATTTTGCTAATTTTTCTAAAACAGGCGTTAAATTTGGTTAAAATTTAATTTGGCGTTAAATTTGGCATAAGCTAAAAACATGCAAAAATTTTTTGAACTTAAAAAAAAAAATTGCTGTATCTCCATGAATATGAGTACCATTCTTACACGAATCAGTAAACATGTTGTACATTATCCACATACTTGTATTCTGCAGCGTTAGATCATTCTGTGCATTTTAATTTACAGGGTGATCCCAAATATTATTATTTTTCTTTGATTTTTTGTTGGCCCCCTAACTGTTTTTCTTATGAAATCGACGTTGATAAATATGAGGTCAAACATATTCTTTGTAATCCTAAAGTTCCAAAAGAATCCGACAATTATATTTTTAAATATTCGTCAAAATGTCTAAAATTGAAAGTGTATTTAGTGTATATACAGTAGGGTGGTCACAAGAAATCAATTTTCGAATTTTTTCGGGGGGGGACACCCCAAAAAGTTGCAATTGGCTAGAAAATGAGATTGGAAAAGTTTCAGCTCATTTGGATAATATTAACACGTGCCTCATTGAGGTCAAAGTTCGGAAAAAACGTGATTTTTCGCAAAAAATGCGATTTTTTTCTTCATGAAATGAATACAGTTAAACCTAGAAACATAATGCTAATCTCATTTCATAAAAAATGCTTTTGCTTTGAAAACCCACTCGCTACATTTTTGTAAAAATGTATAGATTTAAACATATGCGCATTTTTGAGGACCAGACTTGATCCGAATCCTAAAAATTGACTTTTTATAAAAATGCGAAAAAATAGTGTAACATTCCCTTTCATCTGCTTTCAGCATTTTGTTTTTCTTTGTTTGTTTGTTTTTTTTTTCATTTTGCATATAATAAAGGGTTTAATTATGATAAAATTGAAGTTTAAACTGAAAGATTTAAAAAAAAAACGGGCAAAGAAAGTATAAAAATGGGAACAAAAATTTTAAAATGCATTTTATTATTAAAATTGTGTTACAAGAAAGGAAGCATTATAGAGAAAAGAAATTACTATCCCGTACATCATATACCCCGTTGTCATGTTAAAGTGGTAATAGTTCAGATAAGGTCTGTCTTGAAATGTTTTTCTACATCCAGATACATCTTTTAGCAGAAACTTTTTTGTTCTTCGTCTTTTGTTAAACAGGAATTGAAATCATGGATTAATTTTATTCCCCTTTTAGCTGTATTACCTTAAAATCATTCAGTATTTTTCTTGATTTCAAATAATGTTCATTTTCACACCATACATCGGGATCAGTATTTAGAAATTGTATATTAATATACAATCTAATAAAAAAAAATCAGCTGAATATTAAGCAAAAACATCGACTTATTTGTTCAATAAATAATCCACTTGGTTGAAACCTATTGTTGCTCTTACATTCCTATCATCAACATCATTTTCTTTTTCAAATAATATTAATTTTACAGCCATGCTTATTTTCACTTTTTCCCCAAAGTATTATGAAAAAACGAAAATGCAACTTGAACAGAGTTCAGATACCAAAGGTGGTTTATCATATTCGCGAGTGCTTCAAGTGATTTTAATAATTGCAGGTCTTGAATGTGGGGAAGTGGAAGCGTTGAACCATGCTTTTATATAAATATTGATTATAAATAATCAAATGTCTCCAACACCTTGTTTTTCTAAATTTGTTAATGAGAACTGATCCCTAAAAAGATATATTTTGAGGGAATAAATGTCCTGTGATACCCATCGTTGATGACTTGAAATTGGATGTCTTTTGGAGGAAGACGTCCTGTAAAAATTAAACAAAGTTAGATAAATTCTTTATAATCACCCATGGGCTATTACTTTTTAAATGTTCTATAAGAAAGCTTGAAATTTCTTCTGAATTAAGTATTTTATATCTAATATTTTACCACCAATAGCATTTTCATACTTAATCTGGCCCAACTTGGGCCATCCAATCTGAATCTTATTTTAAATAACTGGATGAAAACAGCTTTTATGTTAATTTGTAAATTATGGTGGCGACATGGTAAATACAGAAGATTTTACTTTAATAATTGATATAGATACAGACGTGTGAAAATTATTAGAATAATTGTGAAATTTACAATAAAAACTTGTTATATTAAAGAAATATTTTAAAAATATTGATACATTTAATATTTAGTGTGCATCCCCTTGTTTTTTATTAAAGAAATGATAGCATACCTGCCTTGGCATACTTTGTATGAGTTTTTGGCAATCAATTTGTATTTCGTTGTCATGATGTCAAATTTGGATGAGTGTTTCTATCAGAATAGTCTTGTTTGTGATGTTGTATTTCTTTAATTTTTTCTTTACAATGGCCCAAAGGTTCTCTATGGGGTTCATATATGGACTGTTTCCAGGCCATAGAAATGGTTTCTTTAATTAAATTAAAGAAATGCAACATCACAAACAAGAATGTTCTGACAGAAAAACTCATTCAAATTTGGTATCATGACAACGAAATGCAAATTAAATGCAAAAACTCATACAAAATATGCCAAGACGTATCGAATCTTTAATAAAAAACAAGGGGATGTACACTAAATATTAAATGGGTCAATATTTTTAAATGTATTACTTCTTTAATATAACAAGATTTTAATGTAAATTTCACAATTATTCTAATAATTTTCACACGTCTGTATATGCAAGTTCTTCTGAGGCGACCGGTGTTTACTGCAGTGGTATCAAAACACATTGCCTGGTTTTTACCAACTTCCACCCACTCTTCAACTGCTGAAAGCACAGTTTTTGCCCAAGTTATTCCGATACTATTTTTTAAGCTGAGGAACTCTTATTAAGTGTTCCTCATCTCCACAAGTAATTAAAACTGCTATCCACAATCAACTGCTATCTCTTTTGAATAAATAACTTGTAGACATTTTCTTTTTTCAAAAAATGAGGAAACAGTTTTCCATCGTAGCTAACAAAAGCTCCCTGTAAATCGGAATTGTGAAATCTGTTTTTGATGAACCCAGTTCTTTATTTTCGAAATAGTTGTTTGCGAAGTTCTATTACACTTCTACTTAAAATTAAAATTTGTGATTAACTGGTGGGTATACTGTAAGTCTAGCAGCTTCTCTGGTGTTCAGTTGAAATTGGGAATATTATGAAACAAAATACATGAAACCTGACAATTACTTGATAACTTACTGCCGGTGATTTGATGAGCATGTGGCCTCATAAAAAAATCTAGCATTGCTACTATGATACCGAAAGAGGGGGGTGGGGGTCGGAATGTTTCGTCGATTTAAAAAATAAATAACGATAGCAGGTAAAAAACAGCCTTGTAATAAAAAGAGGAATTCAGAGGTTCATTTTAAATGCGCTTCAACTGCAATACAAATTGGGAATTCTTTGCATGCACGGAACTAGATAACTAATAATTAACTATAATTCGTGAAATATTGTTAAAATTACAAAAGATTGTATGCCTTTTAATGCAAATAATAAAAATAACAATATCAAATTTAATAAAAATTATTCATTTCTCATTTTTCACTTATTTTTCAAAAATGCAGAGTTTGAGGGTATGGTTCATAAGCTGACTTGAAAAACACCCAATGTCATTAAATATAAGTTTTGATGAGAGTAAAAGTTCAAGGCAACAACATTTTCTATGAAATAAGATAAGAATTAGGTTTCTAAGACAAATAGTTTTCAATTAATGAAAGAAAAACTATGGTTTTTCGCCAAAAATTGCAAATTTTCAAGAATTCAACCTCGATGAGGCACGGGTTAATATTATTCAATTGATCTGAAACTTTGCCAATCTCATTTTATAATTGATTGGCGACTTTTAGAGAGGTCCCCCGGAAGAAAATGTTAATTTTTTTCCCCATGTTGCTTGCGACCACCGCAATGCCGTGTGTCCACGTATAACCTGACTGACCTTTATTTTCGCAACCGTTGGTTCTAGATGCATACTTCCAATTAGAAAAAGCGTTTAAATAAGGTAAACGATTATTTTTAAAGCGATTTGGGTCAAGAAAAACATTTATTAAAAAATACGAAATTTAAATTTTTATACGGTCCCCCATATAAAAATTAGTAGAATAAGGGATATTTACTAAAACTTTACTGTGACACTATCAAGTAAGACAAAAAAAGCCCCATTCATCTAACATTAAAATTGACCGAGTTATGAAACTTTGAAATGCATGACTTATACCACTTTTTTGCATATCAAAAGAGATGATTTCGACCATGCTTTCAGGGGTCGTGTATAAAGTACTTAAACTTAATTCAAGGTATCTGCGCTTTGAAAGAAATCGTACAAATATTACGATTAAATTTTATTCATTAAGCTTCAGATTAGTTAAAATAATTGTATTTTAACATATGTTTTATTTTGAAAGGATTCGAGGCTATGATTTCTTTTAACTAAAATTATGTTATTTTCATAAGGTTTTATTTAACTTGCAATGATCGTCTTTCCAGTTTAAAATTTGTACTGGAACTTTAACTTACTTTCAAATGTCCCATCGAAGTTAAATTTCACATACTCACTTAAATCCGATGACAATGCAATATTATTATGATTTTCGACCCTTACCATCTTATACATACTTATATTAGAAGATAACACAAAAAAATTCGGATAGATTACCGTCAAGAACTTTAAGAAGGTATTTTAGATTAGATAACATAAACCTGCGATGGTTGTATTTTTTTACTTTCATAATTACATTTTATGTATTTTTTAACGCTGAATCAAAAAATTACCTTCACTTTTAACCATCATGTCAAGATTTTTCGCAAATCGTAAATTTCAAGGATAAAAATTAGCGGAAAATCGGATACTATAAAATAGATGTAAGACTTTTTTATTCAGTTTAATTTTATTTAATTTAATAATTTATTAGATTTTTTAGCTTATACTGGGTTTCTTACAGCTAAACAGCTCGGGGGTCCGATGAGGTTGGGAGGGGAGGGGGGATCAATTTTAACTTTTAGCTTTTTAACTTTGAAATTTGCGATTTGAGAAAATTCCTGACGTGATGGTTTAAAATGAAATTCATTTTCGGATTCAGTGCTAAAAAATACATAAGAATCAATTTTCAAAAGGTAAAAAGCATGCCACAACCCAAAATTTGAAAGACAGTGTAATCTAAGAGCATTTTAAAATATGTATCATTTTGTAAAGAATTGAGGCTGTTGTTTTTCAACCTTTTATTTAACAAATAATCTGTTATTTTTATCCTCTTATAATGTTCAGTACAAATTGTACATTTTGCAGTAATATGTCAGAATGATTACAGATTTCAAATTTATATCGCAATGCTAATTTTACTCTCAACCATTTCTTTAATATATCTGACGAAATTACATTTCTACTAAATTTGTGAATGACCCCTAATATGCAGCAAAAAATATACTCCAACTTTAAGCAGTTATTACTCGGTCAATTTTAATAGTAGAATAACGGGACTTTTTTGCCTTACTTGCCAGTGTAACAGGGAAATTTCACTAAATATAACTTATAGGACCGGGGGACCGTATAAAAATTTAGATTCTGTATTTCTTCACTAAATTGTTTTTTCGCTTCAAACTTTCTTTATCTTAACCCTGCACCTAATTTTGACCATTTTTGTAATTGGAAGTATGCATCTAGGACCAACAGTTGCGAAAATAAAGGTCGGTCAGGTTATACTTGGACACACTGTATATAGGGAATTCTCACAATCTTTTGACTTGTCCCTGAATAATAACTTTTATTTTAGTACATATTCTTGTGGGTTTTTTTTAATTATTATTTCATATACTGAGGAACATCCCATTGTATGATTGCAAAACAATATTAACGAGATAAATAAGTTTTGAACGATGTTGGAGGTCCGAATACCAGGAAATCTCCTATACCGTCCCGTGTCCCTGATGCTGATTTTTAAGTTTGAAGCTGTCTGTATCAAATTGTTTCAATAAAAGTAATTCGAAGACTTTCAACTTTTCTTCCTTCGACCACCGCTTGGCGGTCTGCAGCGAGTTATTTTACGTCCTGCACACGTCGACGCCAGCACAACTTTTTTATTGTTTTTAGATTCAACCACTACACTTCCGTTTTCTGAGATGTGCTCGCTGCTCAATACTCTCACCTCTCTTAATGGGACAAATGGGATGCCCTTCACTCTGTTTGGGTTGGGTTGAGTTGATTTTTGACGGCCAATTATCTACACGAGGGATATAGGCCCGGGGGGAGTGCCCTCCGTGGGGGTCTTTCTAAGGGAACCTAATCCGTATTAACACATAGAAGATCCACGGCTCGAAGAAAACCACGAAAACTCCGAACGATTAGGCCGACGGGCGCGATTGGGACCGAACCCAGCACTTCCCGTCTACCAGCTTCGAGAGCAGAACCTCTCGGCCACTGGTGGGGCTTCACTCTGTTTGGATTGTGCTTGTTTCTTCAAATGTCTTATTTTTAGTTCTTCCAGCAGCATTTTTATAGTATTGTGTTGAAAGGGGGCATTCCCACAATCTTTTGACTTTTATGTCCCTCAAAAATAATTTTTATTTTAGTACATATTCTGGTGCTTTTTTAATTTCATATACTGGGGAACATCCCATTGCATGATACTCCTATACCGTTCCGTGTCCCTGATGCTGATTTTTAAGTTTGGAGCTGTCTGTATAAAATTGTTTTAATAAAAGTAATTCGATGTAATTTTTTTTTCCGAAACTGGAACAATTGTTTTATATAAATATGTAGCAAAATATTAACCTGCATACATTTTTACTGTTGATATTATTTTTTTAACTCTGTCCCTGGGTTTTAGATTCCTTACCGTTCCTCTTGCTAAACTTATACAGAAAATCACTTCAGATGCAGCCACAGAATTTTTTTCAAGTGTTTTCTCATGCAGAAGTATGGTAGAGAAAGAATGTCTAAAATTCTTCGACAGGAAATTTATTGCAGAATTTAAATAAGTATTTAAATATAAATTTAAAGCATCGTGGCTTTATTGATATTCTTACCGTCCCCAAGGGCCCCACTAGTGGCTGAGAGGTTCTGCTCTCGAGACTGGTAGACGGGAAGTGCTGGGTTCGATCCCAATCGCGCCCGTCGGCCTAATCGTTCGGAGTTTTCGTGGTTTTCTTCGAACCATGGTTTCCATGCGTTAATACGGGTTAGGTTCCCTTAGAAAGACCCCCACGAAGGGCACTCCCCCTCGGGCCTATATCCCTAGTGTAGATAATCGGCCGTCACAAAATCAACCAACCAACCAACCGTCCCCAAGGTTTATTCCTGCACTCTTCGAGGTAAATTAATTTTTTTTTAAAATCCAATTTAAATAACTGTTTCAAAAAAATCTATGAACAATGTGACTATCACTTATTCTTAACATGATTTGCCTAAAAATAGTTATAATTTTCCTTACCGTCCCAGTCCCATCCTTATCATCCTTTTTTTTCCATTACCGTCTGTTTTTCCTATACCATCCCTTTTTTGCCTTCCGTCCCTTCTTTAACACCCCTTTAAGACAACGTTATACCAAAATTTTGTACTAAAATCACTACGTTGTTATTTTTTCTTATTTGAATGTCCTGTGGGTACTATGCAAATTCATTATAAGTAAAAAATTAGAAGAAAATAGAAAGTTATAGTGGAAAAATGGTAAGAAAAATTAAACTTGCAAGTTTAACTTAAACCTTAGTTAAATAAAACAAAATTCGCAGCTGACCATTTTTTCTTTATTTTGAATCATTAAGGCATTCGTCTATCAGGTTAAAATGTTATTTTAATAGACATAGATTTTAGATTTTAGATTTTTATTCCCGAAAGTCAAAAGATTGTGAGAATGCCTCATATATATTAAATTCACACAACATCAAAACATAAACCATTTAAGCTCTCCAAAGCCAAATGAGAGTCGGAACATTCGATTAAAAATAGAGATTAATCCCAAAAGCGGATCGAACAAAAAATCTATAACTAACTCAAAAATCAGAACAAGAAAGAAAAGCGTAATGCTTAAAATAACCGAAGGCAGGCTGCATGTCTAACGACATGCATGCTGGATTATAGCGGTATTACACATGTAACGTCCCCCAAACTTGCTGAGGCCAGACTATGTATATATACACACTGTTAAAACATGTTAAATATTTTAATATTTGAAAAATAACGTGTTCTCTGTTTAAAACAATAATATTTGTTCTCTAAATGTTTCCTTACTAGAAAAAAGAAAGCTTTGTGCCTGAACTGTATTATATGAAATTAAAAAGCCAAAGCCAAATATTCAAAATTCTAGAAAGGAGATGTTTAAAACGTTTTGACGTCCACCGAAGTGGAGAATACTTTGGGGCCTATAGCTACAATGGCTGTCGCCTCGAATGATCCTTATTATTATACAGAAACAACTACAAGTCACAACATTTTTTTTATTTTCCATTACATATATATATATCATATAAATACAATGGGACATTCACGATTACATCCATGTCTTACCCAGGGACTCGAACCCGGGCCCTCGGGGTGACAGCAGCCTCCGCTTACTGACCACGCCAGCGGGCGACGTTTAAAACGTTGAGCATTATAATTGTGAAAAATTCTACCACTGCCCAAACTACATTGCTTGTGCTTCATAAATAAGTAACAATATTTGAATCGTCAACTTGTGAAAACATAGGTGAGTGGTCAATACCGTTTTCTAGTAAACA
Organism: Maratus speciosus; assembly: GCA_963932465.1. Lineage (NCBI taxonomy): Eukaryota > Metazoa > Arthropoda > Arachnida > Araneae > Salticidae > Maratus > Maratus speciosus. The sequence continues at coordinate 67,219,036 of OZ010787.1, read as the reverse complement.
GCAGGTCCCTGGTTCGATCCCGTCAAGGTTAAATGTTTAACGTAGTTCGAATTAAATAAATAAATCCTGTATAATAGGGTGAGCCGAAAAAAAGCTTATTTTCGATTATGGGTAGTGCGGTAAAGTTGCCAGTGGTGGCACTAAGTTCACACAAAAAATTTGAGATTTTTAGGAAAATTCCTTGATTTGCCACAAATGGCTTGAAATTTTGCTAAAATGCCGATTTTTAAATTTTTTTAGCAAACTTTTTTTAATGTTAAATGTAACTTATTTTGGTTGTTTTTATTTGAAAAGCAATGTTTAGTGAGCCTAATGTTTAAATAAGCTCTGATTACATATTATTTTAGCGTTATGTGCTTTTAAAATGTACAGTTTTTAGCTTGTTTTGCGTTCGGCACCAACGCGAAACTGCTTGAAGTTTTGCTCTCATGAAGGCATCAGTTCCTTCATTCCCACATATCTCTAATGCAGCTTCTGTCACAATTTTAATGACTTTTTCCACAGCATGTTCACTTGGAAAGCACACTAAAGATTCAACTAACATGGATTCTGAAATTACGTTCTTTTCAATTTCTTTTCAAAGAGTTTGGGTTATTGGAGGCTCGCTTATTTCGATGACCACTCGATACAGTCATGGTACTCGTTTACTTAAATGTCAGCTTTAAAACCTGAAACTCTCGCACTTCGTTGGGCTTTTTCTTTTTTGCATTTTTAAATTCTTTTCCATGTTATTCTTCTAATATCTTGGTTATCGTCAGTTGCCATTGCTACCAGTAAATTATCGGGAGGGACATAAATCCGTGTGTTTGAACGAATGAATGCAATGTCTTTTTAGCTCATCTAGTAGAAACGTTGAGAGTTGAACAATCTGCAACAGGTGTCTAGGTTCATCTGCACAACCTGGCCGTTTCTATACAGCAAACCACACTTGCGCGTAAACTCGTATCACGTACTGCGCGAGATGTTTCAAGCATAATATTCTACAGACAGTTGTGATCCATCTAGATTGCACGATTCGTACTGACTTTTTGTTTTCAAGTCCTCGAGAACGCTGTCCGGTTGAAACCGCTGCACAAATATCAAATAAATACTTTTTATCTGTGCTCAAATCTTCATTCTTTTACATTTCTGCTCTCCATGAAATAGCAATAGGCTCGAACAAATCGACACGTAAATTTTCACACTTCATTAGTCTAGCTCCGATTGGACCGGTAAAGGTCTTAGGGGTTCTATTACTAGCTTAAGCAATAGATGTCGGTGTCGGAATGGAAGCTCGTTCGTATGACTAATACATATCAAATGTTGCAGTTCTCTTCTGAAATTTTGTCAAAGCTAGATTTGTTCTGGCTTAGAAAATTATATAATGATTTTGCTATTTCTTCGCCGTGATCGGTACGAGGTGTCAAATGACCCAAATATTCCGAACTAAGTTCAGACAACGCGGTGATTTGTGATTCATCTTTCTCGCAATGGTGCTGCTTGTCTTGTTTTCTTCTACGAAGATTGTTTTATCTATTCAACTATCAAAGAATATGATTGTAATTTTTCTTCCTTCAAGATCGTCCTCCTCCTGTATCTTCCTTCTAAGTTTCTTTTTCTCTTTCCTGACCTTGTTTTTATCGATGACGAGATACTTATCCTCTTCTGTCACAATTCATGAATCTTGAAGCACGGATGAAACTATTAACGCAACTTCCCTCTCCGATAGACTAGTTCTAAATGCGGCAAACGCTGTGTGAGAAAGGGATATGCGTTTGGGAGTGTCTGCTTTTGAAGGTCCTGATTCAAATTCTGATTCAGTCGAACTGCCTGCTTCAAAGCTCCCACTACTTGAATCTTCTGGCAATATCTGTATCTTAGATCAGAAAAATAATTAAAATCCCATCTCCTACTTTCTCTCTCATCCTCCCGATGACTCATTGCATTGGTTTCCGATTCATTGCGTTGGTTGGCAAACAAAATAAGGAGAAGCAAGGAACATAAAAACATAAAAGAGAGAAAACCGACCGTAGGATTCAAATAATACTTACAACTTTTGCCCACTTATACGGAAAAAGGCTATAAAAATCACCAAATTTAGAATGCACATATCAATTAAATAATACATAATCGGAGCTTATTTAAACATTTGGCACACTAAACATGACTTTTCAAGTAAATATAACAGGAATAAATTTAATTTAATGTCTTAAAAAATTGTTAAAAAAGTTCAAAAATCAGCATTTTAACAAAACTTCAAGCCATTTGCGGCATATGAAGGAAATATCCTAAAAATCTAAAAAATTTTGTGTGAACTTCGTGTCACCAGTGGCGACTTTTCCGCACTACACATCATCGAAAATCTAAAAAAAAAATTGGCCCACCCTACTGTATAATATCCGGGACTTTGGAAAGTGGAGATTGATATATGTGGGTTTATCCTTAAAAAACTACATTTTATCTTTTTAATAGAAATTTTTAAATACAGAAATGAAAAAAAAATGGAATTTTTTCTGGCATTTTCGGAAGAAAATTTCCATTAAAATACATAAATAGTACTGGCGTCTCTATTGGCAGTACAATTTCCGTATTTTAAGAAATATTTATTTTACCATGTACAATGCTTACAAAAAAGGAAAGAAATGGGGAAAATAGCTGCTATTGCCGGCAAATGAGAGGTGGGTCAAAGATGAATGCGATTCAGACGGTTGAAATGTCTTAAATTCCGACGCATATATCTTAAAAATTAAGACACTTTAAAATGTCTGAAAATTGAATACTTCGTTCAAGACACTTATGTGCCTGAAATTCAGACATTTCAGTTTACAATGTTCGTAGGCCTATCGAAATAGGGCGGACCGCGGTGGACACGATTATTATGAATTTCTCTTCCAATACCTAAGGAAAAAGAGAATAAATTCCATTTTCCGAAACAATTTGAAACTTTTTTGAATAGCAGTCTTTCTAAAAATTACATTTAAAAACACGTATTTTTATAAACAAAAGATAAAAAACGCTAAAAGATCCCATTTTAGAACTAAATTGTATTTGAATAACGTAGAATTACAAAAAAAAAAATCATATAACTTTTGAATGGGAAACATCAGCTGCCAGCTCCAGCTAAAAAATTTGGCAAAACCTCACAATTATGCAAAATTCCATAAAATAGACATGTTTATTGAAGGTAAATGTTGTATTTTTGTCCCGTTTGCTTATTTTTCCTAAACTCTGAAAAGTAGAGCACGTTCATCTAGTTTTTTTAGAGTATTTTTTCAATGTAGCGGATTTTGGCCGTTTCGTCCAACTGTGGTTAAGTTCTTAAGTAAGTCACGTTAACCCTTTGAGCTCCGGGTTAGTAAAATTTTAAAAATATGCTAGAAAAACACTTAAAATGTGATTAGGGGACTGTCTGAAATTGAACCATGTGATTAAAAAAATTTTTAAATACCCCCTTTAGGCTGGGGGACGTGGGAAGTTTTTCCACCATCAGAGCTCTAGAGCATTCATTTCAACACGCAAATACAAGAAATGACACCGCAAAGTTATTCTAAAATTACTATAATTGCTGAAATTCCAACATATTTTAAGCAGTTACATTGTTTAAACGAATTCTAAGACTATTAAAATATTTTAAAAATTTATTAAATGAGAAAATTCAAAATTTAAAATGTTTTAAATCATAATATAAAAATACAAACTAATCAAATTTATAGATGAAACAGATTTTAAAAATATTTAATTTTTGTTTAGAAATATTTAAAACATAATAAACTCGTCAATCTGCTGAATTAAATACAAATTTAAATTCCTTGGAATTAAATTATAAGCATCTAAATTTTAGTTCTGAAACACTGTCTGGTATATAATTTTAGTGCTGCCATCTAGTGACAAAGCACATTTTTGTAGTCCTTAGAGCTCTGCTGGTAGAAAATTCTACCATTACTTATTTTTATCCCCTGTAATTATTTAAATTTTCAGTTTAGTGATTCGCATGTAATTATTATTAAATGTTTGATGTGTCCAAGAGAAAAAAATGTTATCTCCTTTGAAAAATATTTCTTTATAATGCTTGAAAAATACAAAATTTCTAAACCTTCAAAATTGGAGTGTTTTTAAGATCGCATTAAAAACCTACTAGATATTTGCAGAGAATAGTGCTGCCATCTAGATTTTAATAAGACAAAATCTACAAAACCCAGTTTGTGCAATTAAAATGGAGACTTTTTGAAGGAAATTAAACGATTTTGATTTTATGTGGGTGAAAATTCACCCGGCAGAGCTCAAAGGGTTAAGTTGTCACCTACGGTACAAGAGCAGATATTGTATCATCATCATTTGCTTTCCAATATTTTTTTATGTTTTTTTTTTTTTTTTTTTTTTGGCAAAAAGTCGTATTTTTTTTTCTACCTGCAAAATAAACTTTTTATCGCTTTAAAACAATTTATTTTGGGCTGCCGTACAACATAATTAGCTTTCTGGTGCCTGCCTACGTACGGAGCAATTTTTTCCAAAAAAGCTATTTAATTATTTTTTAAACTTATTTTTACTACGATTAGGACTAGAAAATGTGAAAAAAAGTAAAAAATATTTCATTTATTCATAAAATTTTGGTAAATGGAGGAATTTATAGTAAAATTTAGTGAAATTTGGCCCGAAACGCAAAACGCTCTAAAGGAAATTCTACTGTATGTATCTTAATTTCCTTTTTACACTTCATATTTATGACATTGATGAAGGTAATGAACTAAAATCTAAGAGATTCTTTAAGTATTTCAAAACTTATAGCATATTGCACCCGTTTACATGTTAATTTTCATAAAATTCATCGATGTCATTCCACAAAAACATCCATAAAACAAAAAAATATTTATTCTAACTTTAAATCTTTAGTTTATTGCCTTCACAATAGTTTAAATAACATATATTTTAAATTTCATAGTGATATTGCAATAAGGTTTTGAGAAATCATGTTTTGCGTATGGAATTTTCACCGAAAATTACATTTTCCAAAAAATGCATTTAAAGTTTAGATTTATGTTTCACTACAAGAATTTAAAGTAATATACATCTAAATTTCATGGAGCATATTAATTACATTTCTTATTATTAAACAAATGCATCCAAAATCGCGAAATTTCTCCAAACATACGACCCTTTAAAAGCAATTTAAAAATTTAAAAATTTTAAATTTTAAAGCCCTTTAAACAGCACTTTCGGTTTGAGTGACAGCTGTTGAGTAGTTTTAAAACTGCTATAACTCCGGATCTATTTATCGTACAATAAAAACAAACACAGTTTTGGAAAGGTAAAGAGTTGATCTTTAATAAAATAACATAAAATAAATTTGACAATTTTGGTCGAAAATTGCATTTTCAACGTAGTCAGATACCTTAATATTAAACTGCTAACTCGAACACTGCGGGCATGAGCCCGAACCAACTAACCAAGCCAAACCAAACCGATTCTAACTAAACCAAAGTAAAAGGGTATCTAAAATGGCCAGACTCTTTCCCAGTGCATTTTCCTTTTACATTTAAATTTGCATTGCATTTCCATACGGTAAGTGTCTTTTCTTTGTGTTTCAGTAATTTTGAAACTTGAACTTGGAATACTTCTAACTTCTTTGCAAGCTCTAATTGAGTGCATTTATTCGTATTCTATATTCAAGGATCCTTTTCCTTTGTTTTAAAGAGAGAGGTTTTCGTTTCGAATTCATTTCTAAAATCTTACCGCGAAATAATATATGCAGGTAGGTTTCGAAAATTACTAAAGGAATATTCTTATAAGAACTCTATTGTACTTTTAGTTTCAGTGTAAGATTTTGTTAATCTGTAGAGTGCTTTGGGTCCATTCCACGTCACGTGTGGGACAGCTTTTTTACACATTGCCGCTGTTTTAACAATGTTACGATATCGTCAAATTAAAACAGCTATGCTAATACGTAAACACTGGGTTTTTGTTATTTTTAATGTATTGTTTATATTTTAACTAATTATAACTTAATAGATATAGGTATTTATGTAAGTGTCACGCAGGAAACTTTGTCCATTTTCATGGAAAGATCCTGAAACAGGCAAATAACTTAGGGCTAGTGTTTAAAATGTGGACATTTTTAAACTTATTAAAAATGGGCAGCCTAATTGGGTCTAGGATTTAAAATGTGGAGATTTTAAAACGTATTAAAGGGCTATTCCATATCACGTGTAGGACAGCTTTTCTACATATTACTGCTGTTTTAACAATTCTGTTGTGTCCTCAAATTTAAAAAACAATGCTAATATGAAAATTTAGGTTTTTTCAAATTTTGAATGTATAGCTTATATTATAAAAACTTATAAGTTAGTAGATATAGGTATTTAAGTAAGTATCACGTGCAAGACGTTTTGTCTGTTTTTCATGGAATGCCCTTTTGAATAACACGGCACGGGATTACCATTTCATCGTGTGAGGGGAAAGCAGTTTTATTGTCTGTTTAAAGTCTTCTGTATCAGTATTTAAATACATAATTGTAAATATTAAACATTATAGCGATGGCATAAAATGCTTAAAAGCAGATTTTTGCTAAGCAGCTACAACTGGTATCAAAAACTTATGTACTCAGTATTTCTATGATATAATTAATAAATGACTTTGAAAAGGCGCATTAAAAAATAAAAATTCTGCAATCGAGTATCATATATGATGGAAACATACTTGATGGTCGCAAAATAAAAAAATATCCTTACAAGCGAGATTGCACTAACAAATGCCAAACCTGCATTTAAGAAAAAATGTCTGAAATTGAAAGTCAGAAATGAGAGGAAATTCGATTGCTACAGGATTTAAAATTTATTTTTAATAAATGTATTATATTAACCAGAGTTTTTAACGTGGACGATAATTAGAACAGGTGTTTCCAATTAGAATACAGAACAATACAAAAATATTGATACCTATGAAGCGTATGCTGCTCTATTTAATTCTTTTAAAAAGAAAAACAAAGCAAAAGTATTTGAAATATTATCCGGTTTGTCTCTGAAATGTAGGTAACTCAAATTTAGAAATATGAAAAACAGCGAAGACAAATAGTAGCTATGCACCGCCTTTTAAATACTAGGGTTTGCTTATTTATCCTCTTCAGTTCCGAAGCTAAAATAATAATACAAATGCTTATTCATTGGCTTTTTTCAAACAAAATGACATCGTAAATGACAGAAAAAATACCTTTTCAGAAATTGATCCTTTAGGCGCTTAGTAATTTAGGTTCAAAAATATGGATCTAAAACTACAAACCCCCTTAAAACATCAATTTAATAACCATCAACCTAAATTAACGCAATCGCAAATTTAAGAGCTTTAAGCAAGTAAATAATCTACAAATCCTCAAAAATTTTTATTGAAAAATATTCAAGTTAAATACTTATGAAAATTTCTCACTTTCTTGGTCATACTGGAGGTGCTGGGTTCGATCCCAATCGCGCCCGTCGGCCTAATCGTTCGGAGTTTTCGTGGTTTTCTTCGAACCTTGGTTCTCCAAGCATTAATACGGGTTAGGTTCCCTTAGAAAAACCTCCACGAAAGGCAATCCCCCCCCCCTTAGGGCCTATATCCCACGTGCTGATAATTGGCCGACATACATACAACCAACCATACTGTCTTTTGGGCATTTTTAGGCATTTTGCGAACTCAGATGAAAATAACATTTATTTGATGTGTGAATCAGCTTAGATGCTGACATTTATTCGTTTGCTTTGAACGCAAAAAACATTCAGCTATTAAGAAGTGATGTGAAAATGTAAAAAAATTGGACATTTTAGTTTTTATAAAGAAAAGAACAGTGGTCCCAGTACGGGGACCCAGGGACCGACGAGGATATTATCATGACGTCACAAATGGTGGCTGGAGGCTATCAACGACATGCAGCGGTTGATACAAAATGATGGGCGCGCCGCTTTGTACCAATCGCTGCTGTATGTCGTTGATAGCGGCCAGCCACCATTTGTGACGTCATGATAATGAATGAGCAAGCCCGGTATCTAGTGTTGCCCTGATACTAGGTCCGAGCGCTGACACAAAAATGGCGGCTGTCGTAGGGGATTTTTTTTAGTGTTTGTACGGTCCCCTGAAATTTGACACCAGTATTTTTCAGAAGTTTTCTTCGACTTATTTAATCTCAGAAAAGTAAATATGAAAAAACTTAAAAAATTATTGGTGTTCAAAGGCTAGGGAGTATACCAATGCTAAAACAAATTCGCCTACGAATAATTTTTTCGTTAGTTCAGTGCTCAGACCTAATACTCAGGGGTGGTGAGATGAGATGTATCAATTTTTAGTTTTTTTAACCCATTAACCACCAAAATATAAGATTGAAATTTTCAACTTTTTAGCTGAACGATGTTTGCCACTACAAACTATGAAAGATAACTTTCGCTTTATATGATCTTAAAATTTTATGTCTTTAAGTAAGGCCAATTTTTTAATTCAAAAATAGCGGTGGATATGTAAATAACTTAAATATGTGCAATTATTTTGACCGTTGCGTGAACGCAACACCGGCGGGTAATGGGTTAATGGGACGAATCGATGCCTAAGATATCAACGACATTAAACAAAGTACCTTAAATTTAAGTTAAATTAAAGTAGAGTTAAACAGTTAAACTGAGAATTTGTTTTTTCATTTCAATGAGTCGAGCATTTACTTTATTAAACTTATTAATTCTTTTATGCGATAAATAATGTCTAGATTGAATTATTCAACCCTTTAAGCCCTGACCTACACAAATGTGTAGGTGATCCTAAAGTAAAAGAAAAAGACTATTTCCTGTTTTTGTGCGATTTAAAACCGAATTTGCACATTTGTATGAGTTAATTGGCTTCAGATGTTTTGGTAAGGCACAACTAGGTGGCACGAACTGCAAGACAGGGTTAGATTTTCTGCTTTTAAGAAGACTATATCATCTGACAGAAATAGGCAAAAAGTATGTACTGTCGTAATTTCTTTTATATATTGGGTCGATTGGAAAGTCGTGTCGTGTTGGGAAAATCAATTCGTACCGGATAATTCTGACCGGTAATTATTGAACATTACACATCGGAATCAATGTCTAATAATTGAATGATAGAATTTTCCTGTACGAATTGATTTTCCCAACATGACACGACTTTCCGATCAACCCAATATGAATTTTAGTGTTTGCTTAGATTTAATTTTTCTTTTCATATACTTTATTCATGATTTCAATTGATTTTGTCCTTGATAAATTTAATTAGGCTTTACAAAAGTTTATAAAACTAATGACTTACACAATTGTGGAAGTCCGGCATTTACCATTTCACAAATAGTTGCAATTCCTAATATTAATAAATTTTTATTTTTAAGAGTTTTTTTTATTTATGTTTTTAGCAATTTATTTTTTATTTATTTATTTTTAAAGCGGATTAATTTTAAATTAATAGGTTTGAACTATTCATGATTTCTAAAATAGATACTATTCGAGAAATAATATGCACCACATGTAACGAACTGTATGTTTCTGTTCTGAGTTGCAGATGCCATATATGAGTTATATGCATGCCACGAGATAGATTTTTAAATTTGAGAAATTCATTGCATTTTGTCGACACAGCAAGTAAACCACCAGGATTGAATAATAAATTATGGAAAGTTCTGAAAATGCTTGACAGATCCCATAGTGTCTGCTTGAATTTACCAAGAGATCAGGGAAAATTTTTCCATAGATGAGCACACGATTCCTTTTTTTAGGACGTGCCTCAGTAAAGCAGTATGTAAGAAACAAACCACACCCTGTGGTATCAGCATCATTTGGGATAGTTTTAAATTTTGTAGTATACCAATGGGAAAGTACAGACCTGGTCCACAAAGATCTAGGCTTAGGACCTGCTGTAGTCCTTATTCTTATTCAGACTTAGTTTTATGTACTTCGATCGGTATCTGGGGCATTCTCGATATCCTTTGACTTTCGGGAATAAAAATCTGGTGAAATTAAACTTGCTAAACGAACAATTTAATCAAATAGACGAATGCCTTAATGATTCAAAATAAAGAAAAAATGGTCAGGAACGAAATTTTTTTTATTTAACTGAGGTTTAAATTAACCTTGTGAGTTTAATTTCCCTTACCATTTTACACTATAACTTTCTATTCTCTTCTAAATTTTTACTTCTAATGAACTTTCATAGTACCCACTGGCCATTCAAATAAGAATTATATAGTATTTTTAGTAAAAATTTTGGTATAACATTGTCTTAAAAGGGTGTTAAAGAAGGGACGGAAGGATGAAAAGGGGATGGTATAGGAAAAAAAGGGCGGTAATGGGGAAAAAGGGATGGTAACGATGGGACGGTAAAAAAAATTACCACTATTTTTAGGCAAATCATGTTAAGACTAAGTGATAGCCACAATGTTCATTGATTTTTAGAAACAGTTACTTACATTGGATTAAATTAAAAAAAAAATTACCTCGAAAAGAGGAATAAATCTTGGGGACGGTAAGACTACCAATAACCCTTTAAGACCCGATATATTTATAAACAAATCTAGACATGCCTGTAGAAATTGAAACATGGACTGCAATCGCTACCTGTTGATAAAAAACGATACTTTACTCTATCTGCAAACCAGAACTATCGTTCGATTCGAGTTTTTATTACATACGACTCAGAAGCAAAGCTGTAAATGAATGCCTAACCCGCACGATCGTGTGGGTTGGGTCTTAAAGGGATAAAGCCACGATGCTTGAAATTGATATTTAAATGCTGATTTAAATTCTGCAGTAAATTTCCTGTCAAATAATTTTAGACATTCCTTCTCTACCATACTTCTGTATGAGAAAAAACTTGAAAAAAATCTGTGGCTGCATCTGAAGTGATTTTCTGTATAATTTTAGCAAGAGGAACAGTAAGGAATCTAAAACCCAGGGACAGAGTTAAAAAAATAATATTAACCGTAAAAATGTGTGCAGGTTAATTTTTTGCTACATATTTATATAAAACAATTGTTCCAGTTTCGGAAAAAAAAATTACATCGAATTACTTTTATTGAAACAATTTAATACAGACAGCTCCAAACTTAAACATCAGCATCAGGGACACGGGACGGTATAGGAGTATCATGCAATGGGATGTTCCCCAGTATATGAAATTAAAAAAGCAACAGAATATGTACTAAAATAAAAATTATTATTGAGAGACATAAAAGTCAAAAGATTGTGAGAATGCCCCATTTCAACACAATACTGTAATAATGCTGCTGGAAGAAGTAAAAAAAGACATTTGAAGAAACAAGCACAATCCAAACAGAGTGAAGAGCATCCCATTTGTCCCATTAAGAGGGGTGAGAGTATTGAGCAGAACACATCTCAGAAAACGGAAGTGTAGTGGTCGAATGGGAAGACAATAAGAAAGTTGTGCTGGCGTCGACGTGTGCAGGACGTAAAATAACTCGCTGCAGACCGCCAAGCGGTGGTCGAAGGAAGAAAAGTTGAAAGTCGATATCTCTTGTCCAGCCAGCGTTATGAGCTGCAACGCATCAATGGGAGGTGTGGATATTTGAGATCATTAAGTGGAGGCATATCGAATCTAATTTAAAACAAGAAAGTAGATCTTGAAAAGAACGGTTCATTTCCTTGACCTGGCTGTAGTAAATTCGTGGTTTCTCTGCAAACGAAATGCCAAAGCAAACAATTTACCCCGTAAAAAACAATTGATTTACTATCGTTTCGATTAAGTTCGGCTGAGAACCTGTTGAATGTACCATTACCAAGAAAGAAAAGATCAAGGGCTGTTCTCAGCAACAGCGAAGAAGAATAGATTGAATATGATGTTGCTGACTCATGTAGATCAAAATTCTACAATCCGTCCATAAAGATACCATTTGAAAGTAAGAGATTAGATGCAACTAGTCACTGGCCTTGTTTTGTCAATCTTAAAACTGCCCGGAGTTACCTGTTTCAAAACTGTTCCAGCCGTACAAGAGTGAGATGCGAGAATTGTGATGTTTATTTATGTCTGTCGAAAAACAAAAATTGTTTCAAACATTTTCATTGTGGCTGAAGAAAATTACCTTAATAAACAACAACGGTTTTTGTTTAAAGTTTTATTTTTAGATATTCGCACACGTAATCCCAAACTACACAATTGCGTAGATTTAGTCAAAAAACAGCTGCGATAAGGCCGAATCTACACAAATGTGTGAGTCCTCTCTTGGCATAATCTGACATTGGGTATTTTTTTTTTCAATCAAATACGATCCTATCGATTAGGGGAAACCACTCAAACTTTTAATTTCTGCCAAAAAAAAAAAAAAAAAAACTCTCGGCTTAAAGGGTTAAATTATTTTTTTCTTTAATAATATTAGTTATTGCTAAAAAAAAGGTTACAATGTAATCCCGGATAAACTAGCATATTGTTTGTTAGAATAATTTATCTTAGAGAAAAAGATTTTCCAATAATACTCGACAATAAGAAAAGTAAGTTATTTTTAGTATTATTGCCCTCCCTGTGGCATATGACCGTTACGTAAGCTTGCCATAAAAAAATAAACTACCCCAATCTTATTGTTGTTGTTGTAGATGTTTATCTACAACGATAACACAATAAGCCTTTGCTTATATTTATTCATTTATATGCAGACCTTTATTTCGTTTCAGTTAAAATCATTCCCATTCAGGTTTAATTTTTCTTATATCGAACATTTTTCAGTTTTTCGACTTTCTTCCTTTTTTTTTATTTTTGTTTAATTGTCATTATAATTAGTGCACAGAATATTTTCTCTTTTTCTTTTCTTTTTTTTTTTTTTAATACTATTAAAAGATTTTCATTTAGTGCAAACATTGTTTTGTTTTCAATGTAAAAATGAAATTTGTAACTCAAGTAATTAACTGAATAAGTATTCAATTGAATTTTCCTGTTAATTTCAGATTTTCTTTCTTTAATCCATTTACTTTGTTTTCTTTAGGAAAAAAGATTAAAAATGCAAGAAGTAAAACAGGCCACTTACATATCAATGTTTTATTTATAAAAGTATTAATGTTACATAAAGGCTACGATATAGTTTCGCCTAAAAACTTCCTTTCTCTATTGCTAGGTATGGCACAAGATTCCAAATAGTTTTACTGTATTATATAATAATTATTAGCTATGTTAAATATGTTAACTTGTAATGTAAGATTTAGAAAACACTCAAAATTTAAGATTACATTTACAATGTAAGATTTTCAAAAACCAAAATATTTTATGTTGAGAAATGAAATACAGTGAAACATTGAAATTCCTCGAATCCAACACATTGATTTCTCGCTATTTATTGTTTTATTTCGGTGATGATAACACAGCCATGTATCGCAAATTTTAGTTGTCTGTTATTAGCTAAAATAATGTTCATGATCCTGATTGATAAATGAGTGAAAAACAAACTAATATGAAAGGAATTTGAGTAAAAGTGCAAATTAATATGAAAACAAATTAATGAAAATGCAAATTAATACGAAAAAATTGTCATACATAAGGGATAAGATTGAAACCATTCAAAATTTCTAGAATAAGACCATTATTAGCGTATTATTGGGCATTTTTTATACAACATTACTGTTATATAAGTATATGTTAAAAATTATGCAGCCAATGCTGTTAGCAATTCTTTTTTTTTTATAATGGCTTTCTAGTTTGTTTTTAGGTAGCTTTCTTTACAAAAAGCTACCTATTGCAGCCGTTCGGAGGAAAGCGATTTAAAAATATTTTGGTATATTTTCATCGATCATGACCCCCAGACCCCGAAACCACCCTCCGTTCAAAATTGATATATATATATATATATCAATATATATATATATATATATATATATATATATATCTGACCTATGTCACACTGTAACTCTCGTATTTATGAACCGATTTGGATGTAATTCGGTGTGTACATAGTACATACCAATGTCTCGACCGAGTTCGTTGGCTAGCTTCATCCGCCATTTTGTTTCAAAATGGCGGCCATTTAAAAAATTGAAAAAAATTTAAAATTTGAAATGTGGTACCAAAAAATTGAAAATGGAAACATATTTCTTTCTTATGTATTTGACCTTTATACAAAGACTCCGTAGCAGTTTTTGTTTTGTCTATATCTTAAAAAATGGCTGAGTTATAGCATTTTGAATTTCTAGCGAAGCTGACATTTTGAAACGTCCCGAATTTTGTCACGCGATAAAAGGCGTAATTATGAACCGGTTTGGATGTAACTTCGTTTATACATAGTACAGACCAATGTCTCGAACGAGTTCGTTGGCCAGCTTTATCCGCCATCTTGTTTAAAAATGGCGTCCATTTAAAATTTTAAGAAAAATTTAAATTTGAAATGTGGTAGCAAAAAATTGAAAATTGAAAAAATATTTTTTTCTTATGTGCTTGATCTTGATAAAAAGATTCGGGAGCAGTTTTTTTTTCGTCTATATCTTAAAAAATGGCTGAGTTATAGCATTTTGAATTTCTAGCGTGGCTGACATTTTGAAACGACCTGATTTTTGCCACGTGATAACAGACGTATTTATGAACCGATTTGGATGTACCTTGGTATGTACATAGTACATACAAATAACTCAACCGAGTTCGTTGACCAGCTTCATTCGCCATCTTGTTTCAAAATGGTGGCCATTTTAAAAAAATTAAATTTAAAATGAGATACCAAAAAAATGGAAAATGAAAAAGATTTTTTTGTATGTGTTTGACCTTAATACAAAGATTCCGGAACAGGTTTTGTTTCGTCTACATCTAAAAAAATGGCTAGGTTATAACATTTTGAATTTCTATTGTGGCTGACATTTTAAAACGAGCTGATTTTTGTCACGCGATAACAGGCGTATTTATGAACCGATTTGAATGTAACTTGCTCTGTACATAGTACATACCAATGTCTCGACCGAGTTCGTTGGCCAGCTTCATTCGCCATCTTGTTTCAAAAGGGTTATCATTTTAAAAAAAAAATGTAATTTAAAAATTTAAAATGAGGTATTAAAAAATTGGAAAATGAAAAATATTTTTTTTATGTGTTTGGCCTTGATACAAAGATTCTGGAGCAGTTTTTGTTTCTGAAAATTTGTTCTTTTGTTTATATCTTAAAAAGTGGTTGAATTATAGCACTTTGAATTTCTATCATGGCTAACACTTTGAAACGATCTTGTATTTGTCTCGCGATACCACACGTATTCGCCTATTTCGATGGAAGAAGGCATGTGGATAGTATACATCAATATCTCGACCAAGTTTGCTGGCCAACTGCATCAGCCATCTTGTTTCAAAATGGCAGCCATTAAATTAAAAAAAAATTATATTTAAAGTGAGGTGCAAAAAAATTAGAAATTGAAAAAGGTTCCTTTCTTAAGTATTTGACCTTGATATAAGGATTCAGGAGCATTTTTTGTTTGTCTTTATCTTAAAAAATGGCTCAGATATAGCAGTTTCAATTTCTACAGTGGGTGACATTTTGAAAATTCTGATTTTTTGCCTGCGACAGCACTCGTATATATCAACCGATTCCGATATGAGTGAGCATGTGCACAGCAATTACTAAGGTCTCGACCAAGTTCACTGGTTAGCCTCATCTACCATGTTGTCTTAAAATGGCAGGCACTTTAAGAAATCGCCGAATTTGGCAGCCAAATATAAGTGACTTTAAATAAAAGCAGCTTGGATAAAGCTGACTAATTTCCCGAAATTCTCATTCATAATGATTTAGTATTGATAAAAATTAGTATTGAATCTCCTACATTCGGTTTCCACTTAATTGAGCTTCGTGTGTTTGAATAATATAAGTTGGCTTTTTAAAAATAAGGAATATGAAAGCTACCTCTTCCTCCCGGCAATGGCCGGAAGGACTTTTTATTATTATATTTCTTCTGACGTTTGACAGTTAATTGAAACAAACAATCTTAAGCAATGAAATAAAAATATCAAATATTATAACATAAATGCGATAACTTTCGTGATGGGTTAAAATATTAACGCAAAGAAAACTACAAGTAACCAAAATAAGTTTACCATACAGCTGTTTCAGAGTGCATAAACGAGCGCCATCTTCAATTAAAAATGCAAGAAGGGATAATCGTAGCCAGTGTCAAATGTACGTGCTTTCTGTAAGAAACAGTTTTGGTTCCTGTAAGGGTGTAAGGTGTATTGTAATAGTTTCATCTTAAAATTTTATAGTTATTTGTCTTCTCCCTGCCGTTCTTTCTAAATATTACGTTTTCAAATCTACGTCTGTTCTAATGGCTCAGATTTAATTAAACCCATACGCTCCAAACAATCTAAAAAGCTGAACGACAAATATGAAAATGTTTGTGATGCTATGAAAACGTACTCTGTAAAAATCAAGGAAAAAAATTTCCCAACCAGCCATAGTCATCAGTAGCATACAGTTATTTCAAAATAATATAAAAATGTTCCTTCTTCGATGTAAACTGAAAAAAAAAAATCAGAATGTGGAATAGCAACTGCAGTGCACATATTTAAAGTCCATACTCGCTTATATAAGCATGCATGCAAAAATTTTCTTATTAGTTGCATTTTTTCTGTGAATTGATTATTACACGTTATGACTGTATATCTACACTGTAAACTTTTTTTTTTTTTTTTTTTTTTTTTTTGTAATAAAAAACGGAAATTTTCCGGTAGCAGAATTGCTTGAAATCATGCGTGATTTCATCGAATTTCCGTGATTGCATTGGAGAATTTGTTAATTTTAGCTAGGAATGAAGACTTTCTGGTTCTTTTTAGCTTCCATTGGGGAATGTTCAGTGGTTCGAAGAAAATGAACAAATTGAAAATTGAGTCAAGGAAAGTAAAAATCACTGGTGGCACAGTTGTTGTCAATCTTGTACGACTTCACGGAAATATATCTTAGATTTCAGAATTATACGTGAATTGAGGGTAAAAAAACAAACAGATAAAAATTGAGACGTTCAGTCATTATTGACGAAAAAGCATGCGTCAAGACGTTTTATTTTTACACCTATCCTGATAATATCCCAGTATTTATGAAATATTAGTATTACATTGGGGATATTCTAGATAAAGCGCCAATATTAGTAAAATATTCAAATAAAACAGTGAACGTCTTCTATATTGTAGCATAAATTATTCAATAATTTGGAATCTATAAATTATCCATTATCATGCCGATATTTTGGTTTACAATGTAATACTGCTTTTACATTTTAAAATTTTCAATGCAATTCTGGGAATAAAATATTCGCGATGTTTTGGGCAGTATTGGTTAGTTACTAGAATTGTCATGGAGTGCTAGCTTATTGTGGAGTCATTAAATCTGATATATGGAAACTAATGTTTATTTTAAATATGTGGATACACATATGAATATAATTTTATGGAAATAAAAAAAAAGAAACGGTTTTAAACACTTCCAGAATTGAAAATCTAGTATAAATTTAGCATAAATGTGCTTCAGAACATCAATAATAGACCTCTTCAGAATTTTAAATGTGAGAATAAGAAACAGCAACTTCATTTCACATGCTTAGTATACTGACCACTTTCGCTTCTCAAATAAATATTGAAACATGTGCATGCTAAAATTTTCTAAGGTTTTCTTTATGTTGGATTTTATACGTTAAGCACTGAAATCTATAGGGGAGACCGGGGTTAGTTGTGCCAGGGGCAAGTTGTGCCATCGAGCTTCCTGACTGAGCCAATAGGTTTCAACACCTGTCGCGTTATGCGAGTGAAGGGGTTGATTGCCTCAGTGTGCTGCGTATGTTTTGAAGTATAGTGTTGCGTTGTTTTCGAGATAAAATATTTATCTTGTTTTTTATCGAAAAAGTAAATTTTGCGACCTACGTTAGAATCGTCATTGCCACTAGCGATACTGAGGTATATAAACTTCCCTAACATTATTTAAATGGGTATATTTTGAGCTGTTATTCTATGTATTTCATTTGTTAATCATGCCAGCATTTCTGAATTAAATGAATAAAGTTCAAAATGGCGTAACGCGGGGCTAGTTGTGACGAAGTCTAAGAGGCACGTTGTGACAGTGTCACTACTTACCCCAGCATAATTTTTCCTCATAATTTTAACTTCCTATGTTCCTCAGTAACTGATTGACCGTTATCCATCAGAGATGAGAGCGTTAAAAACCAGAATGACAATGGAAAAAATTAGCAAATTGAAACTGTTAATAAACCAAGCACTTCAGCAATAACTTTAATCAATGATGGTGAGATTGCAAGACCGTCTTCAGAAGTAAGAAATCTCATTGAATTAGATGATTCTATGACAATTGATAATAGCAATGTGTCAGTGGTAAATCTTACAGAAATAAGACCCCCCCCCCCCTAAAGCAGGACCTCGAAAAGGCAAGCGATATATTCGTAAATGTTTGAAATCTGCCATTCTAACAAGCACACCTGTAAAAGAGGAAATTCGAGCAGAATAAAAAGCAAAAGAACGCAGAAAACAAATTGAAGAAGAAAAAGCAAAAAAAGAAACTGTATGGAAAGGCCTAGCAGTGCATAAAAAAATTACACCTAGGTTATTGAAAAAAAGGGAGAAGCAAGTACTGGATAGCTCTAAATTGCTTATGTCTAGTTTGCTTGGAACAATACAAAATGTCTAGACCCGGAGAAGACTGGGTGCAATGTATGTAAAAAAGGGGCGTATGTCAAATGTACCAAAAATGAACCTTATTTTATTTGTATTAACTGCAAATCAGACGCTGAAACAAGCGATGACAATGAGTGATTAAAAATATAGGACATAGTCCTACACGTTGTAGTAGGCTACCGAGTCAAGGATCAATAGGGCCAAAGATTAGTGTTGGCTTACTTTTTATTTCTTTCCTGATTAAGACAGCTTTTTTTCTTTTTATTGCTAAGTGTCTCTAAAAGTATCTTTATAAAGGACAAAGGGTTTACAAGTTTACAAGTGTTAACAATTTAACTATTTTATTTTCATTTGATTTACAATATTATTAAAACATGAAAGTGTTTTATTGTGTTTAGAACGTTATAAATGAGTAAATTTCTCATTCTTGATTTAACATATCCCAATTAATTGCCTTTCTGACATAATTTGTATATGTTACAATGTACTTGTATGTGCCATTTATGTGTCACAATGTGCCCCAAGCATGTCACAACTTGCCCCGTAGCGGGGGTTAGTAGTGACAAATTTCGAGGTTACGCAGAATTCATTTTGTGTTATGAAAAACGTTAATAATGTTAATAGTAGTTTTATAAATGTTACGCAAGATTTACTCTAATGATATGATACACTAAATGTTTCGCTTCAGTTCGAATCTTACGGCTATTATCAAAAATGTCGAAAATGTCACTACTAGCCCCGGTCTCCCCTACCTGCCTTGAAAAAGTACTTCTTGCTGAGTTATCATTCATAAATGTAGTAATCTCGATAGGTTACTATAAAGTACATTATCCGTATTTAAAATAAGCTTAAATCTACCGGGATCTCTCATTAACATTTTCATTTATTTTATAAGACAATAATAAACAGTTATTTATTAATAAATTGTAAAATTAGCAGTTCTATCAAGTTCAATTTAACTTATTAATTACTTCAAAGAGGCTGTTTATAAATAAAAATTACCTTTCTTGGTCGGCGTCGGATATCATATGCTCGGCTTCTCTGTGGCCGTACGGTCGACGTTGCATGTCATGCGACGAAGTGAAAAAATGCGCCGTTAAAAGTGAATTCATCGGTACTTACAAAGTCGCGTTATATTCCGCTATTGCTTATTTGATTTTTTTATTTCTTCTCATTTTTTATTTATTTATTTTATTTTATTTATTTTATTTTAGTTATTTAGTTTATTTATTTATTTGCTAAGTACGCAATAAAATAATCTGCAATAATTGATTTCTGTGCTTTTTTTTATGGCCAAGAAAGATTGTAAAGCTGTTTTCACGGTATTGTTGTAAAACCATCCCCCCCTCACAAAAATAAATAAATAAATAAAATAATAATAATAATAATAAATTCGCGTATTTTTAATAATTCTTTTTATTCAGATTTTTATCTTAAGTAACACAAAGCAATAGATTTGATAAACATATTATCAGACTTTTTTTTTCTGGGGGGGTGGGGGGGTACATTCCAGGAAAAACTGGAGATCATTGAATGGGATATTAGATGTACGATTCCCCGATAATTCAAGCAAAAAACTTCTTACTGGCAAAAATATTTTGCATTTTTGAATTCAGGATCGAGCATATATTAACTTAAAGCAATAAAAAAAATGCTTTTTTGCATCGGAAATTCAAAAAAATATCAGGCCAATAAGGGTCTAAAGATTTTTTACATTTGCTGATTAATAGGAAGAAAAATGCTTGTTCTCTTTTTACGGGTATTGCTGAAATAATTCGCAAAACAACATTGAAAGAACTAAACATATTAAATAAACTTTAGTCATATTTTGGTAGATACATAAGCTTCCACTCAAAGGACTCTAAAACTTAAGTGAATTGTTCTCAAAACGATTGTTTTCGACAGTTAAAAAAATAGTATATTTAATGTAAAAATATAAAAAAAAACATATTTCCGTTTTTTTTTCTCTCTCTTTAATGGACACTTTTAAAACGAAATTAAACATTAAAAAATAATTAGATGTAATAAAATTAAGATTTTTTAACTTACTTGAATAAACTACCAAATATTTTGAGAAACAATTATATTTAACGTACCTTAAGAATTCAGATTTAATTGATCCTTGGTTTCCATATATGCTATATACGATAACTAGAATTTTGTTTCCTTATAAAGGATATGTGATGTGTAAAACCCAAAATAAAAAGGATAAATAGCCAGAATAAATTTAGCATATAAATGTTCAAAGATTTCAAAAACGAGCCAATTCTTCAGGGCAAAATGTGAAAAAAAAAAAACAGAAAATATTGAAATACAGCAACAGCAACAAACTTATTTAGTACAAATTATATTTTAGATTGGTATTTTTGAAACTTTAAAACATTGGCACGCTATTTTTCTCTGGATATATGATATTTTCCAGTAATCCCAGCTAATGCACTCAAATACACATACTTTCTGGTCATCTTGGTTATATTAAACCGTGGCGCCTAAGGCGATCTTCAATATTATTGGAATATATATATATATATGTATATATATATATATATATATTTACCATGAATAAATGGTGTATATGAATCAATGTAAAGGAAAACGCAAATAATCAAAATGAATTTAGCATACGGTTTTATATGTCTTTATAAAGACCGTTTTCAATGCAAGATTGAAACTACCAGGAGCCAAAAACATTTTTTGTTCCTTTAAAAACAATTGGAGTAGTTGCGAGTTAAAAAGTTTCGAGTTACTTGTGTTTATCTGTATATTAGATACTGTACATTTTGTCTTCAAATTTATATCTGATCTGGTGATTTAGATATCATGATCTATAACGTTCTTATTACTAGCGAATGAAGAGAGATTATCAGTATGTAACTCAGTATGTATCAGTATGTCTCTTGTCAGTCACTGTTAATCATATAAATTCTAAAGAAGCAAAGAGAAGAAATTATTCTTTTCCGTTGTGGTAAAGTTAAAGTGGAGATTCCATCTCCGATTAAACGTGAACTGTAGTAGTTATTTTGTTGTTAATGAAGCTGTCTGTTGTATGAAAATAGATATTCTTCTTTATAAGTCGGGGATTCTGAGAATGTGAATTGATGTGTTACAGAATGCAAGCACAGTAAGTCCTTGCATGTGGATGCATGTTATGCATGTTAAGATCTGTGAAAAATATGTTTCTAAAATTGTTACCGGTAAAAAAGTGTCCATTTTGATTAAAATTCTATTTATTTATTTATTTATTTATTTATTTTGTAGCTGCTTGCTTATTTAATTCGGTTTGCAACCATTTTGTCCTTTATCTTGGTAATGGTATTTTAATGTCAGCAAAAGGACTGCATTTATTTTTTTTTCTAGTAAATGCTAATTTCTGTTGAAGAAAATTATTAGATAACGCTCCAGTAAAGGTTTTCTGTGAAGGTTTTACTTGATAATTATTATTAAAAAAGATCTTTTTGACTGTTTGTACACGACGTTTGTACACGTGACTGTCGTACACGTGGATGAATAGTCCCTGAATTCGCTTTAAAATTTTAAAACTCTTAGATAAAAAAATTCATCACATTTTCATATTTAAGAACTTGAGTATGTTTTCTTTATGCACATGTGAAAACAGAAAGATCAAAGTTTCACTGTATTGTTTAATGCAGGGAATATGTTATAGTCTGCTACAACTGAAGCAACTAATATATGATCATAGTAGAAACTGCTTATAGAATCATCATGTCGGCACGAAAAATCTCGAATCTTTCGAACTTCCATTATATTTGAACAGCTCTAGAGAGAATTTCTTCGGCCATGTTTGGATCCAGGGGACCAAATATATTGCGACTGGGACTGTTGGCATCAAGTGAAGTAAAAAATTCGGTAACAAGCTCCTTGAAGCGCTCCAGAGTTATGCCTCCATTATTTCTATCATCAGTCTAAATAGAAAAGAAAAATTCATGTCAATAAAAATCCTTGCAAAATATTTTTAGTTACTTAAAAATAATTGTCTAACCAAAATAACGAAAGAATTTAAAACGAATGAAAATAAAGTTATTAACTCAAATGCCATTATTTTTTATCATAACTTAAACATAGTTATCAAACGTTCCGGTTTTTGAGTGTTACTATTTCCGAATAGAAATATTCGCATTATTTAATGACATAAGTTTGCGATGAAATAAGATGACTACTACTACATGTACTATTCGGAAATGGTGTTCACAAAATCCTGAACGTTTGGAATCTATGCTTACACTTTCAGAATAAAAAGAAAAAGAAAAGAAAACATTTTTGAAGCTTTCTCTTTTTTAATGATGCACATATTGAAATATATTAAGATACCAACTGTAACTTTACACACTTGTTAACATCTTAACACAAGAATCACGCGCCTATGTTACAGAATCGTAGCAAAGAGAGGAATACATGAAGCTCAAGCCCCTTCCCCTTTCATTCAAAATGAAAACAATTTTTGTAACTTAAAATTGACATGAGTTTTTTTTTTTTTTTTTTCAAAAACATTTATTTCAGTTTTTACCTACTAAATTAATATTTTTATATTTTGAAATCGATTAAATTTTTTATTTCATTTTTATTTTAATATTAATAATTGATTGTAACAATTTATTATTCATGTAAATAGATATATATATATATATATTTTAGTCATACATTTTAAATTTCATGCAATGTTTAAATATGACTACATTAGCCTCTTTTTATAAGTTTTTGAGTGTTACGCCTATTTTTATGCATTATTTATTTTCCATGATTCAGTTTTGTAATGCCGATACGCTTTTATTTAATACCCTGTATATTTATGTTGAAAGACGTAACAATATTTTAAAACCTCAACGCAATGAACATTGATGATGTATGTGTTACAAATATTTGACGATTAAAATTTGCTATTTTAGATATATTTTTTTTAATTGGCAAAGTAAATATTTTAAGCAAAATAAATTTATAATTTAGTCAAAAATGAGAACTTCAATAAAACCGGTTTAATAAATATATGACTTGAAAATTCGTACGATTAAAATCTAGTCACATTGTGAATGTTCATAAAACGGAATTGCAAGGGATCCACGAAATTATGTTACAGAGGAAGTTTCCATCTTACCACGTAATGTATGGTATTCCTTTCCCTGGGACTTAGAATTTTTTTCGCTTCAAGCAGGATTCGGTTATAGAGAGACTGTGTTTTAGACAGGTTTCATTGTAGTAGGTGGGTTTTCATTCTTATTTCTGATTCGAATGTTATAAAACGGGGATCGGCAACCTAGGGCACATGTGCCAAAGATAGCACGCAAGCGTATTATCTACGGCACATAGACTTTTTTTCTCGTCTGTGACATTATGACAGTGTTTTTAATTTAGTCAGAAAAATAATAGTAGTATACAGCGCTTAAAAAAAATTTATATGCAGTGCTGATGTCGCATGTTTAGTTATCAAATAGAATAAAAAGTTCGTTTAGTTTCTTGTGAATCTTGCTGGACATCAATTATTGAATTTTTATTGTATTATACACCAAGAACATTTAAAAGCGAGATTTTCTCACAATACTTGAATACTGTATCAGAAAATTTTGTGAAAATTATTAACTTCATAGTGTTTCGTTTGTCATTGACTCACATGGACTTTAAATCACTTTCCTTTGACAGCGGATACATGGATCATCTCCCTTATAGTCTAAGACGGCGTCTGGAGAAAAAAAATCTAGCTCATTTATTAACAGTTGCAATTTTCATAAACGCTTTTATTTATAGCGGCAAAGCAAAAGTGATTGGGTTGCCAGGGGAAAGCTGGTAGCAAGAAAAGACGCTCTCACTTCAGATGTAAATTTCCGTCACTTACTTATTTCAATTATTAAAATTTTGAAAATCATCAAAAAATGGAGATCTTACAGTTCTATAATTTTGAAAAATTGGTTGCCTCCTGAAATCGGGATACGGCACTAGTGGCCAGCATTATGGATTTTTTGGACACTTTCTTGGTTCATTAATTAAAAGATGTAATCAAAGCTAAAATGCAAGCTTTACTGATGACAATTGAAATATATAGGTTTGCCTAGTAGGAAGTGGCAACACTAAAAATTAAAACCTATTTTGGGCACCTAAGTAGTTCATTAAGTAAAAGTTGAAACCAATGCTAACACGTAGGCAGGACTCTAAGCACTGCCTAAAGTGGATTTATCATTCAGTTGCATGCATATGCATTTATCTATATGGGACCCCTTTCTTTTTTCGGCCCCTTTTGGCGTTTGCCCCGTTTATTCCAGCTATTTTTCAGTTGCCCATCCCCTCCCTTATAGATTTTCTCTTTTTCGTATCTCACTTCTTCTTTTCTCTCCCTCCTCCCTTCATTTTTCTCCGTTATCACGGCTCTGACAGCTTGCCCCTACGTTATTCCTTTAGGGTTTTTCTTCCGCTATATATTTTTAACACTATATTTATCCTTCACCCCACTCTGCCTGTCGGGTATCCTAAACTAGAACCATTTTGTTGTCGTCCTTAAATCTGCCTTTATTTTTTCGTTAGAGGTCTTGGTTTCTGAGATATTTAATGATTTTTTTACCCTCACTTTCAATTTTACCCCTCTTTCCCAGTTTATAGCGTTTATTATTCTGCGTTTTTTAACTTTTTCGGCTCCTGGTCTTATGCCCTATCTTTCACCAAATTTATTTTTCATTCCGACAACTTTTATAAACTTTATCAGATTTTTGCCACCACCACAATGTGGCGCTTTTGTTACCATACAAATAGTATTTCTTAGGTTTTTTTGTCTCTTAATTATACGATTTTCATGCACATTTTTGGGAAAGATCGAGCATAAGTCCAAGAGCCTAAGGAGGTATAATACAGGAATAAAAAAATATATATAAAGGGGAAAGAGGGGAAAATTCAAATTGAGGGGTAAAAATCCTTAATATCACAGAAGATAAGCGTAGCGAGCAGGGGGAAGAAACCCCCTAGTAAAAGAAAAAAACATTGAAAAAGTGTTGCTATGCATACTTACATACAATAAGTCAATTTCAACTGACGTCACAAACTTTCACTAACTGAGAGCGACAATTAAAGAAAAAAATTTAAATAAATAAAATACAAGATTTTTTTCTGTTTTCATTAATATATTGTAAACTTTATTGTTAAAAGTTATTGATAATTGACACTTTAGTGAGTGGAACTTTTCCGAATTTCTCGGGTTTTTTTTGTTGTTGTTTGTTTTGTTTTTTTTGTACTCCAATGGCATTCTAACGTTTGTGTATTGGCCGTTAGAGTCTGGCGAATAGTTTGGCGCTAGTTTTATTTTTTTATTTTTTTTTATTTATTTATTTATTTTTTCTAATGGAAAGTGGTCGACAGCATAAAGGAGAAGTACCAATTAGCTTAGCTGAAACCAAATCAATTGAATAAAGGAAAAAAAATATATGGCCTGTTGAGTACATTTTTTAATCACCATATTTCAAAATTAATCGCCGGCTGGCGACTGGCGGGTAGATATTTTCCGCTTTACTAGCGACTTGTTTGTCGAAACTGTATACCATTTGGGATGATTATTTTAAGGCATGGGGTCGAGAATGAGGTTAAAATCAACAACCAAGCTCTCACAGTTACGATTACAGTGACAAAATTCCGAAATTACTAAAATAGCAACGCCCAGTTTTTTCATTAAAATGAACTCCACGGTGAAAACTCGCAAATGTCGCTTAAACTGAATCTGTAGCACTAGAAATAGACCCTTTTAACAAACACAAGGGAAATAAGTAAGTGCAACAAATTTTCTCGTACAGGAAACAAAAAACAAATCAATTTAGCCAGGATTATAAAACTTTCATGACCTTCACAGACAAACTTTCACACACAATGACACATCGTATGCGGGAAATTGTGGGCAACAATAAATCATGGCATGGAGACAATGCAGAATCTGATGTTTAATTTTGCTTTTCATGTCTAAGGCACTCAGCGGGTTCGAGGTGCATACCTTCAATTTTAAACATGCGAAGAGACTGAAACTCATCTAGTAGTTTTCAGCTGACCATAGAGACCACGAAAATGCTAAATGGAGGCTGATGTTAATGTTGCCGATTTTTTTACCCGCGGTGCAGTAAATAGTCTTCTTTGCTTTTGTAAGTCACCCTTTCTGGTGCTACGGGTATCGTTTCAACGCCATTTAATGGTTTTTCCCGGTGAAGATCTTTTGTGAGAAAAAAACATAGGTATTGCCATTTTGGACACCCTGTATCATGTACATATTTAAATTTGAACTAACTTCTTAAATTGCAACAGTGACACTCAATTTTGATATAATATTACTTTATTGTATCTATGATAGAAGAAAGTATGATAATCGAAAAAAAAATTTCGGTTTCTAACGGCTTTCCACGTTTTATGGGTCACAGATCCCGAGAAACACACTGTAAAAAAAATTCCGCAACGTTCCTGGGAAAAAATGGGCAGCTGAGTTGCCCATTATTTCCAAGAAACATTTCTTGAAAATGTCTGGAACTTTACTGTATATGTTAAAAACTTTCTACAGAAATGCCAGTAAGTTTCCTGCGAAATACCAGGAATATTTCTGTTGACAGCAAAACATTACTGACATTTCACAGCATGCGGGATCCGCAGACGATTTTTACATTTCCAGTGGACAATTTTCGCTTTATTATCGTTATTTGTTAGAACGAAAAAATATTTTGAAATTGACATCAAAATTATTATTTATAATTTACACGAAAAAATAAATTTTCAGTTAAAATTCAATAAAGTAAATATATATATGATATATTGTTTCTGAACTTTGCTTAAAATATAAAAATATATAAATGTAAATAATAATTAGAAAAAAAATCTAGACATAAAATATTTTGGATTTTCGTCAGTAATTATGTTAGTTTACAAGTTAGATAAAATACATATCAATTTTCATGAAAAAAAAAAAAAAAAAAACCTAAACGTAATTGTATATTTTTTCCGAAAATAAAAAAAAAAATCAAATTTGCAGCAATTCAAAGTGTCAAATATATATCAAATTTAAATCAAATTGTAATAAAGTGTTAAAATATAAAATTAATTAAAAAAGAAAAAAAAAAGTCAAGAGGTAGCATCGAACTCGGGCCATACGGGTGGCGTGCGAGCCTTCTGCGTCCACACCACGAAAGACACGTTGAGAGCTGCAAACTAATGGGTATTTGAAACGTATGCTAAACCTCGGCATCTAATTTCTGAAAATCTAAGGCCCATTTGAAAAAATCCTTTCACAAGAATAATTAGAGATAAGAACTCTAAAACATACTTTAAATTAATCAAAATCGGTGAGAATCATGTTTGATGGTCCCCTGGTTAATGGAGATCCAAATAATAGGTGTATTTTTTTTACATGGTCTGCTCGTTAAACATTCCACAGACAAGTACGAGAGATAATCTCTTAGCTATGTCACAGAGGTATTGTATTTTCATCTGAATTGTCTTGACAATAGAGACGTAAAGGATTATGTCGTCTATTGATTTATTTGCATTCCATATTGATTTTTTTACATTCATTTAAGGAATTCGTTTTAGACACTCGCGCGTGAGCAACGGATTATAGCAAAAAAAATAATAAATGGCGGCCGCAGCGTTTTGCTGTTTCCAACTTTTGTTCAGGAACGTTTCAGATAAGAAAACCAGAATTTCACAGGAAAGAGCTAAATTATTCTGAAAACCTGAGAAAAGGCGAAACGTTCCTGGATTTTACATGGAACGTTACCATTTTTTTTACAGTGCACGTTTTTGCAAAATGTTTATATGTCCTTGTGTCTTTGTGTCCTCTTTGTATCATCGAAATTGTATGAAGTTATGCATGGAATTGAACCGAACTTCATATATATGTTTTTGGCTATACCCAGCAGACCCCAGTTGAAATTATGGATATTCCGCCGGAAGTAGGCGCTGTGATAATAATTTGTGTGCCATTTTCCTTATTGTAACATCGGGAAGTGTACAAAATTATACCGGGTGAGCCAAAAGTTCGTTAAACTTTAAAAACTCATAAAAAAGGAAGACATTATGATAAATGAGTGCGGTTTGCAAGAAAGGGATCACAAAGTAGTCGGATTTGTTTTAGCAGCAAAAAAAAATTAGTTAAAAAATGACATGTGGAGGGCGCTGACCACCCGAAACACAATGAACAGGACAATAATACGCTCTATTCATTTGTTCTTTTAATAACAAATGTTCAACATGACCTGCAGAACATTCTGCGACACAGCCAAGTTGTGTCGTAGCACCTGTTCATTGTGTTTCGGGTCGTCAGCGCCATCTACATGTGATTTTTTAACTTTTTTTTTCTTTTTTACTGCTAAAAAAATTGGACTACTTTCTGAACCCTTTCTTGCAAACCGCACTTCTTTATCATAATTGCTTCCTTTTTTATGAGTTTTTAAAGTTTTAAAGAACTTTTGGCTCACCCGGTACATAGAATTGAACGAAATTCATATATATGTATTTGACTATGGCCATCAGATCCCACTTGAAATTTGGGATATTCCCCTAGAAGGTGATCCCCCTGTGATACGATTTTTGTGCGATTTATCTTTTGTATCAGAAAGTGTATGACGTTATCGATAGTATTGAACCAAACTTTATATATACGCTTTTGACTATGGACGTCATGTTACAGTAGGAAATGGGGAAAATCCCACCAGGAGAGGGCGATGTGATAGCGATTTTTTGTGCGATTTTCTTTATTGTTTGTATTAGGTCGTTCGGAAAGTCGTGTCCGTTTGGGAAAATCAATTCGTACCGGGAAATTATGCCCGGGAATTATTAGACATTAGATACTGGAATCAATGTCTAATAATTAAGTGATAGAATTTTCCGGTACGAATTGTTTTTCCCAAACAGACACGACTTTCCGAGCGACCCAATAATTTAACCACTTGGGGACGAGCGACCGGTATTCGTGCCGCGTAAGGTGCTCGGAATCGGGAATTATTCTCACCAGTAAATTTTTATTGTAAATTTTGCCCTATTTAATCCGAGAATTTTCTCGATTCAATTAGGCAAATATTTCTGTTTTAAAAAACCGGTGATTAAAGATTAAAAATTCTGCAAAAGACGCTCGTCCCGAAGGGGTTAAGTGAAGAATTTATGAATATTTTTCGACGAAATTTTATATTTAGACGTAATGTCATAGACCGAGGTTTATATAAAATTTTGGAGAATTATCGGCCTGAACGCTGAAATAGCGATTTTAGATGCAATTTTTCTTATGTAGCATCTGAAAGTGTATGATGTTATGGATGAACTGAACTTCATATAATATGTTTTTTGACTACAGATTTCAGGTCCTCGTTAAAAATAAGGATATTCCCCGGAAGAGAGCACTATGATAGCGATTTTCCTGATTTTTTGCACGTTAAGCATAGAACTTGTGAATATTTTTCGACGAAATTTTATATTTATATGTAATGCATTTGCCGAGGTTTGTAGAAAAAGGTCTAGCCGGATAAGCATATCGAAATGGCCCCCACGGCCGATGTTTGAAGTAACATGTGTGGTAGTAATAATGCTCATCATGATAATACAATATAGTGCGTTTTTAGCCTCTGACCTTGAATTGTCATGAGATAATCGGGGAAGTATGCGCCGGCGCTACTATTTTTCAAATACGTTTTTCTCAAAAAGTACAAAAGATAAAAAAAATTAATCTAACGCCAATTATTGTAGAATATATTAGTTCACAATATGTATTTTTTCCTCATTTTTACACAAATTTTAACATAAAAAAATAAGCAAAAATTTTATTTAAAAAAATTATTAATGTAGTAATTTTATATTTACACCAACCAAAAAAATTACAGAATAAAGCTCAAAGTATGTACTTTTAAGAAAACAAATTTCGCTAAAATCGAAGATGCACTTTTTGAGTTATTAAAAAATAATGCTAGCAACTTGCTAAAATATTCGTAACTTTCCCTGTTTGCATTCGCAGAAATACGCTACTATGAATGCATTTAGTCCAGGGGAAATGTACCAAAAAAGGGAGGTTACCTTGCAAAAGGTCGGGTAGAAGATTTTTTATTTCTGAATTGTTCATAATGATGCAAACATGGAAAAAACAAGTTTTCTAACAAAATTTCTTAAGGCTAAATTTTCTGCGACCAAAAAACAACAAAATTTTGGGACATTTTTTGATTTTTTTGAAATATCTCGAGACTCATTGCCATAGCATATTATATGTCCATTACAATATTAAAGAAAATAAAATTCTCTACAACTTTCATATTTACAACTTTTTTATACACCCAATAGCAAGCGCAGTACGCCATTTCAAAAATAGGACATTTTTTTCAGTTTTCTTAAAAACCGTGAAAAACGTACTTCTGCCCCGATTATTCAAATGTTTCCCACAGAGTTAATCTTGTATGTCAACTTTTATATATTGGCAGCGGTAAATTACGTGTTTGAGAGCCAAAACTAGCCTTTTTTGCACCCGTGGCAAACATGGATTTTGGCGCCCCCACCACCCCTCCTTAAAAATAAAATTTACCACGAGAATTTTAATAAATCTCTAATAGCCGGATTTTGAAAATTTTAAGTGTGTAATCATTAAATACGTAATTCTGAACTACGTAATCAGCTTTGTGAAATATTGATTCATTAAAACCTTGAAAACCGAACCGAAAAAACCCGAAATATATTCCGCTTTAAACAGGTTTCCATCTTAGTAGGTATAATTTTTCATATTCTTTCTCTTGAAAATATATTTTTTTTTCTTTAAAGACCGCATTCCGTAGAGATTTCATTTTCAAAGATTTTACGGTAGTTGTTGTATTGAGGCGTTTAAAGTCACAGTTATATGAATTATGAGACTAAATTAGTCACATGAAGACAATCACAAGGTAATATTAAACCTATGGAAGCGTTCTTGACAAATATCTCGCTTCCATTTTATTACTTTTAAATAATTTCTTTTCGTGGGATACCTGAGAACAATATCTAATGTTGTACATTTTCGGGTTTGGTTGCATTCATTTTTAATGTTCGGACACTTTCATTTTTGGAAAACTGTTTGGAACCCGTTCTGAAATTTAAAGTATCTTTATTAACCTTTAACTGGTGTTACCGATCTCACAGACCGGTGCTTTTTTCAATTTTCATAGCTTAACTTGCAAATTTCAGTTTATCTACAAACACTGCTGAAATTTTGTTTCGTTTGGAACTTTAGTACTAACACCAGAGACTTTTGAATAGGTGAATTTTAATTATACACTCCTGTACAAAAAATTTAGTACAATAACAACATCCTATGAGTTAATCGCGGCTTTTATTCATCTTTCGATGGAGCGGTCTCACAGACTGCTTCACTCTAGTTATGTGACACTTTCTGTGACATCAGTTAAAGGTTAAAAAAATGCAACCAAATTCGAAAAATTAAAAACGCACAACGTTAGATATCGACCTCAGGACTCAGGTATCATATGAAAAAAAAAATTAAATATTGAAATTCAAGCAAGAATTCTTAAAAGAATGCTACCATAGGTTTAACATTAGCGTGCAAATGTTTTCGCGTGAAACTACACTAGTCACGCGAAGAAAGTGGAAGAAAGTCAAAGAGAAAAAAATATTGTTAAATAGCCTGTAGAAATTATTATTATTAAAATACATTTTTTTTCCCATTTAGCTTATGCAGTCCTATTACGTACCTTACTTTGTGCATGGAAAGTGGAGTTGAATGAGTCAGGGGATCAATGGGAAAACAAAAATGTGTTTATGGCCTACAATCATAAATAAATTGGTATTTCATTTGACAAGTGGTATCACTAAGATCATTAAACAGATATTGTTTCAAAACAGTACATAATACAGAAGATTAGAATATCCCACAAAGCATATTTTTCAACTACCAAAGTAAGTTTTTCTGTTTGAGCTTTAAAGCAATTAATAGATAACCTTAAAGTTTTATATATTTTTGCATGCTAAAATGATATAATCTCTTGATATATTTATTGTTATAAGTGGAGAAAAAAATTTACAATATTTTTTAAAACTAATCTTTTAAATAGTTTTATGAAACTAGTGATCGCAAATATTTTATTGAAAGAATTTTTAAATTTTCCAAGTGATAAATGCATAACATTAGTTAATGAAATAATCTGTTGTCATTTTTATTGTAGCTATAAGGTAAAAGTATTTCTTACATAAAAGATATTTGTTTTTTGCGTCCCCCCTTTTACATAGAACCACAATCCAATGTTTACTATCTTTAAAACAGTAAAACATTAAAACATATATTATCAATAATTGGTAAATAAAATACGCCATTGTAGTGTGGAATAAAATATGTTTTTCGCAAATTTTCATACCTATAACATTGATACCTGGAAAAATATGTATGCATTATAAAAGTTATTAAAATTATAAAATTATTAAAATTAAAAAAATTCTTTCTTAATTGAAACTATCGTGCCAATAACTTACTAAATATTGAAGTATTCTTTTAAGCAATGCTTTGAAATTAACATTGTCTACACTTAAAGTTACTGTCTAAATAGGAAAATTGTTTCATTCATCTACACTCTCCCTACTTTTAAAATTATATAAATTTATTGAATATAAAATGTCTGTTTAGATGAAAATAAAGACGTGAGTGTGCAAATAATAGGTAATTTACTGATACCTATTTTTAGAAATCGACATACACGATTAAATCCGCGGGGAACATTTGAATAATTGGGGCAAAACTACGTTTTTCTCGGTTTTTGAGAAACTGAAAAAAATGCCTTATTTTTGAAATGGCGGACTGTGCTTGCTATTAAGTGAATAAAATGTTGTAAGTATAAAAGTTGTAGATAATTTTATCCTCTTTAATATTGTAATTGACAAATAATATGCTACTGCAACGAGTCTTGAGATATTTAGAAAAAATCAAGAAAAGTCTCAAAATTTTGTTGTTTTTTGGCCACAAAAAATTTAGCCTTAAGAAATTTTGTTAGAAAACTTGGTTTTTCCATGTTGGCATCATTCTAAACAATTCAAAAAAATAAAATCTTCTACCCGACCTTTTGCAAGGTAAAATGTAAATTTCCCGTGGACTAATTGGTCGATTCGTGACATTTCTACTCGGGCAGGATGCGCAGTTGGCCAAAATAAGAGAATGTTTCGATACGTACTACGTGCCACTTTCTTATAGGTTTGTTTCGCGTTTGTAAATATTCTTTTATTCTGGCATACTGCGCATCCTTCTCGCGTAATAATATCAAGTCGACGGTCTAGTCCAGCGGTTCCCAACTTGGGGTACGCGTACCCCAAGTTGGTACGTAGCGAACATGCTGGGGGTACGTGAAACTAACATCGGTAATGGTGGAAATCCCAAAAATGGTTAATAAATTCACAAAAATGTTAGAAATGACAATGTAATTTGTATCCATTTATTGGGTGAGTGCAAAAGTTCT
This sequence comes from Maratus speciosus, assembly GCA_963932465.1. Lineage (NCBI taxonomy): Eukaryota > Metazoa > Arthropoda > Arachnida > Araneae > Salticidae > Maratus > Maratus speciosus. The sequence goes on along the minus strand of OZ010787.1, from coordinate 67,185,026 downwards.
ACCCGTTTTTTAGCGAAAACAGAAAGGCGGAGAACACAAAAAAATTAGCACCTATGAATTCAGGCATGCACCATCATTATGTATGACCTCTTGTCATCTGTCTGGCAATAAGTTAATACCACGCCGATAAAATCCCTCTGTTTTACAGTCAAAACAATGTTGTAATACCGTTTTTACAGTCTCCACATCACTGATGGCTCGGTGAGCAAAGGCGTTGTGTAACAATAAAAAAAGGTGATAAATCGAAAGTGCAAGGTCGGGGCTATACGCCGGCTGAGGAAAAAATTCCCAACCAAGGCCCAGTTATTTTTGTCGAGTCCTTAAAGCAACATGAGGGCTCGCTTTATCGCGTTGAAAGAGAACCCCTCTGCGATTGATGAATGCTAGCCACTTAGACGCTGGTTTTGTTGACAATTTGTCCAATTGTTGCCAGTAGAGGTCTTCCTTGATCATTTGGTTTGGTGCGAGTACCTCCTAGTTCGTTATTCCCCTGGCATTAAACCATACACTGAGCAAAACATTTTTGGAATGGAGTCCTCCTGTTTCGGTCGATGGAGTACCCTCTGCAACATCGGCACGTGGTCCTTTGACGTTTCACATTACGGTACAGTAACCGCTTCTCATCACCCGTTACAATTCGGTTCAAAAAAGATTCCCTACTCTTACAGGAAAGCAAAGAAACGCAGGTGCTGATCCTCTCTTATCGTTGCCTTGCTGTAAGCTGGTGGGGTACCCACTTATCGAACTTGGTGATGAAGTCAAGTGCATGCATCCGTCTTTTGACTGTTTTTCTGTGTATCGAGAACGTTTCCGCTAATTCTTCGAATGTTGGATGTGGGGAATTTGCTGTGGTTGTGTCCAGATCCTCGTCAGAAACAACTGATAGGCGTCCAAAATGGGCATGATCTTTACAGCTCCTGTCTCCGTCCCGGAATTTCCTAAACCAACTGTAGCATGTGCTATCGTCCACGGCATCTTCACCATACACATGAAAAATGCTGCGGCAAACTCCGGCTGCAGTATCGGCTTTAACATACTCGTACCGTAAACAATGTCTGACGGGGTCTTGCTTTCTTGCTATGTTGTTTCCCGCTCCGCATGAGTTCTTCTGACAAATGTTGTGCCTATACATACTCTAGTGCTCCACATGTTATTATCCATTTTCCTGTCCTCGAAGCATAAGTTGTAACGACTGTATTCCACTTGACATTTACATATGCTCAAAACGGGTAGAATTTTTGCACTCACCCAATATTAAATGGTTGCGATAAGAAGCTTACTAATGAAAAAAAGCATGTTTTCGTTATCTAACTGAGTGTAGGGGGGTGTGTTTATAAGAAATGGGTGTACTCCGAAATAAAAAGTCTAAGAAAGGGGTGCGTGAAAGAAAAAAAGGTTGGGAAGCGCTGGTCTAAGAAATAAAATTGGTCCGGCCCGGTAAAAAACTTAAAAGTTCGGCCCGAGCTCGACCCGGAAAAAAAGTTAAAATTTCCTAGGTTTACATTAAAAGTATTTTCATGTTAGAACTTTATAAAGTTCTATTCATTTTAAATTTGTCTGTTACTATAGTAACAGATAAATGCAAAATTATCAGAATTAATATTTTAAAGGTTTTTTATTTTAAAATTATCCTTGAGACATAAATATCTTTATTAATTTATGATAGGTTACTTTATAATTTTTTATTTTAAATATTACACAGATATTTAAATTGAATTTTAAAATTTATAGGACTTATAGGGTATTTTTCTAATAAAAAATTCTTTAATAATTAAAGTGTAATAATAATATTTTCTTAAGTCAGTTAGTTAAAATCAGTTTATCTTTATTATGAGTTCCGTTGTAATTTTTTTTTTTTTTTTGTCAATTACATTTTTAAAAATAAATTTAAATAATTAAATTAAAAAATTCATTTAATCTATTTTTTAATAATTAAAGTGAACATTTATTAAAATGAATAATAAATCTCCTAGTCTTACATTAAAAGTATTTTCATGTTAGAACTTAATAAAGTTCTGATCATTTTAAATTTATCTGTTACTTAGGTTGCTTTGAAATTTTTTTATTGTAAATATTATACAGACAATTAAATTTTTAAATTCATATGACTTATAGGGTATTTTTCTAATAAATAAATTTCTTTAATAATTAAAGAGTAATAATAATATTTTCTTAAGTCTGTTAGTTAAAATCAGTTGATGTTTATTACTAGTTCCGTTGTAATTTTTTTTTTTTTTTTTTTTTTTTTTTTTGTCAATTAGATTTTTTTAAATAAATTTAAATAATTAAATTAAAAATTTCCTTTAATCTATTTTTTAATAATTAAAGTAAACATTTATTAAAATGCAATAATAAATTTCTTAGGCTTACATTAAAAGTATTTTCATGTTAGATTTTTATAAAGTTCTGATCATTTTAAATTTATCTGTTATTTAGATTACTATTTTTTTTTTTTTTTTTTTTTTTTTTTTGTAAATGTTATACAGATAATTAAATTAAATTTAAAAATTCATTTGACATATAGGATATTTTTCTAATAAATAAACTTCTTTAATAATTGAAGAGTAATAATAATATTTTCTTAAGTCAGTTAGTTAAAATCAGTTGATCTTTATCACCAGTTCCTTTGAAAAAAAAATTGTCAATTAGCTTTTTTAAATAAATTTAAATAAATAAATTAAAAAATTCATTTAATCTATTTTTTAATAATAATGTAATAATAATATATTCTTACCTTACATTAAAAATATTTTTTGTTGGAACTTTAGTAAGTTATATATATAATTAGCAGAAGTAATTTATTAAAGTGTTCATTTTTCAAAATTAAGTACTATCTTTCATATATAAAAATATTTATCAATTTATCAGCTGCTTTCTAATTTTGTTATTGTATATTCAATACTACTAAATTCTTATCATATATAAACTGTATGTTTAAAATGAATATTTATTAAAATTTAATTTAAATATCTTCTAAACTTTCATGAAAAGTACTTTTATGCTAGAACTCCAGTAACATATAAATAGTAATTAACAGAATTAAATTATTCATCTTTAAAAGTTAATTATTTATCCTTTATATATAAATTACATTAATAATATATATTTCAATGATAATTTAATTATTGAAGACAGTAAGTTACTATACTTTAAGTAATTGAATGTATGGTAAAAATACAACAAAAACATATATATATATATATATATATATATATATATATATATATATATATATATATATATATATATATATATAATATATATATATATATATATATATATATATATATATATATATATATATAATATATATATATATATCTGTGATTTAATAATTATTCGCAAAAAGTTTTATTATATATATATATATGTTGCAATAAAAATGTAATATACATCAAACATGAACAATGAAAAATATTTTGCTATTAGTTGCAATATATATATTTAAAATAACGATTATTATTATTATGGAGATTTTTGTTTTTATCTTTATTTATTAATTTTTTATCAGTAGCTTTAATTTTTATTCGAAATATAATATTGTGATTAAATTTTACCACATAATACCACTTAGGAGCTAATGTTATACAATTAAAATAAAATATCTACTTAAATGCAATAATAGTATCTTTTAAACTGGCATAGAAAAATATTTTTATATATCTATAGATGGAACTTCAATTACTTATTTTTAGTTAAGCTGCTAGAACTTTAATACTGATTTCAAACATCTGAGTAAAAAAAAAAAAAAAAAAAAGAAAAAAAAGTTCTAAGCAGCTTATTATAACAATCTCATTATTTTATCATAATTTAACTAAGTCAATGAGGTTTTAGATTGTTGATAATTTTCTTACTAGAAAATTAAATCAAATTTAATAATTAATTATATATTATGTTATTAACTTTATAACAATTGATTTTGTGTTCAGTTTGAGAAATATATACGCTTTTTTTAATGCATCAAGTTATTCTTATCAAGAAATACAATTGATGAAATGGGTAGCAGCGCTGTTACTTGTAAAATGGATTTTTTCCTTTCGGGGAAAGAAGTTCGGTTCAACGATAGCCAATGAAATTGCCGGATTTCGCACTAATGCTAAAAGTCTTATGGAAAGTCAAATTTCGCATTTCGGACACCATCCTAACCTTCCGATATCATACGTTATCATTCCTTGAATTCCCCTCGCCCCCCTAATAATACTGTTATCAGTGTCTAAAAATTATTTTTATTTTTACATTTTTCCCTTTATTTTTCTTTTATACGTTTGCTATGATATACAGATATGTTTTATTATACGTAGATATATACATTTTTTATTCGCATATTTTAATGATTTAAATGAACAGAATAAATTCATAAAATATCACTGTTATATAAGAAATAACTTTACATCAAATAACATTTTAAAGAAATATTATTTAAAAGTTTTGATAATAGCTCTTTGTTACATAATGCATTGAACAGAAATATTCTCTTCTTGCACTTCGCCCTTGCACGAGGCTAAACAGAACTTCTTGCAAACAAATCAGATAGACAGCATTCTTCCCCATTTTTTACTAGCAAAAGTAATAGACCGGGAGCCGGCAGCACAGACAGATGGTTCGTACGGATACCGTTATTTCTCCAGGAAAACTGCCATTATCCTTTTATAGAAAAAGAAATCTAGGTTAAACGCGCAAAATTTCGCCTTTTTTAAGAAGAGATTTTCTATACGATAACACTGGTGACGAAAAATTTTCTGGTCTGCAAAATTCAAGGAGGCGTTCGAGCCATGAGACAACCACCTCATCGAGTTGGAGGCTCAAATTCCAGAATTCCTAAATTCGGGTTTTTAGGTGTTTTCCACCAAGATATGACTTGGCAGACCGATTGCGTTTTAATATGGGAATCGAGTTTTAGCTAATTCTCGAATTTCAGTCTCCAAGTTGATGAGGTGCCGGTGCCCGGTCTATAACAAGTACTATTTCGAATCTGGTTTCTCTAACAACGAATTATATACGCATATGGCAGGAGAATATTATTTCATATGGGCTCCATATTTTGGAGTGAAATGTTTTACAATCATTCAATGGTTTTAATAATAACTTTGTATTTTCATAAAAAGAAGAAAATAGACTTAAAAATTAAGATAACAAACAGATGTAAAGAAAAAGATACCAAAAAAGTAAATTTTGGTTTGATCAGAAATGATAACGATATCAAATGACAACCCCCCTCCCTTCCTCCTACAGATATCTTCCTATGTCAAGTGCCAGACCCCCCCCCCACACACACACACACACCCGTAAATTGATACGTTATATATGTACACTGTATAGCCCCATAGCCTCTTCTATGTGAAAATCATCGGAGGCAAATGTTACCATTTTGTTTGTCAGTTCTTTATATTATTACGCGAGAAGAATGAGCAATACGCCAGAATAACAGAATATTTACAAACACGAAACAAGCCTATAGGGAAGTGATACTTATTGAAATATTCTCTTATTTTGGCACAGTGCGCATTCTGCCCGAGTGGAAATGTCACGAATCGACCAATGCATTGATAACCGTATTTCTGCGAATGCATACAGGGAAAGTTACGAATATTTTAGCAATCTGGTAGCATTATTTTTTTATAACTCAAAAAGCGCGTCTTCGATTTTAACGAATTTTTTTTTCTTAAAAGTACATACTTTGAACTTTATTCTGTATTTTTTTGGTTGGTGTAAATATAAAATTACTATATTAATAATTTTTTTAAAAATATTTTTGCTTATTTTTCTATGTTAAAATTTGTGTAAAAATGTGAAAAAAATATATAACGTGAACTAATATATTCTACAATAATTGGTGTTCGTTTAATTTTTTTAACTTTTGTACTTTTTAAGAAAACGTATTTGAAAAATAGTAGCGCCGGCGCATACTTCCAAGATTATCTCAAGGACAATTCAAGGTCAGAGGCTAAAAACACACTATATCGTATTCTCATGTTGACCCTTATTACCACACATATTATTTCAAACATTGGCCGTTGGGGCCATTTTTCTATACTTATCCGGCTAGACCCTTTTGGGAAAAAACTGACTGAAGGTGGCGCTGTGATAGGGAATCTTGTTCAATTTTCTGGATGGACGCGGTAGCTGTTGAAAAAAATTCATACTGGATCACCTAATTGTCTAATCTTGGCTTAATTTGCATATTTGTAATGAAGAAAATGTTTCACGTTTTTCGATATAGGAATATTACCGGTTGATCAAAGTTCATTACGACTTATTTTACCTCCCCTCCCCCCCAATGGTTTCGAAGCATTTATTCACAAAAAATTTGAAGTGTAATAAAAAAAATTATGGTTTTTGAAGCATTAACGTGTACGAGAAAGAAGAAAGATTTGGTACTGCACATCCGTCCAGTTTTTTTTTTTTTTTTTTTTTTTTTTTTTTTTTCTAGGCTTAAATTTATGCGCAAATGCCAAATTTCAAGGCATTTAGCGTAAAAGTTTTGGAATTAAGTTTATTAACGTTTTAACCTTTTAAAGTAATAATTTTGATATATTTTTATTTTTATTTAATAAAATAATATTATTAAGCTGATTTTTTAATAAAAATGCTACTTAAGAACCCAAACATAAATATCTTATTCTTGCAATTAGCATAATTGTATACTGTGAAATATGAATTATAAAATTATATTCAAACAAATTTTGAATAATAAAATATAAAAAATCGATCCAATTCATGTATACAAATTTTTAGTTTTTCTTCCGAGGTTTTTTTTTTTTTTTTTTTTTTTTTTTTTTTTTTTTTTTTTTTTGTTAATTCTTTGAAAAGTAATAGAATACGGGCCTAGGAGAATACGTATGATTTGAAAAAGTGACGGAATTAATTATGAATTAATATAATTTTAGGTATTACTAGAATTTTTCTTTTGTTGCTTGTACAGAATACTTTGAATAAAAATTCTGCTGCAGTTACAATAAAAGTATATTATAATATTTAAAATTTTATTATTGGCTATTTCCATGCGTACTCGTAGTGTAAGTCACATAGGTGCAAATTGCTACCATTTTTGACTACCATTATTTTTTATCGGAAAAATGTGGTTTATTTTATCGAAGATATCTTATTAACTGAATAAGGCGAAGAAAACTTTTCGAAAATAACGGCGGCCAAAAGGTATAGCAGTTATCAGCTGTGTGGCTAACACTACGATATCCCATGGAACTAGCCTATTATGAATACTGTGTTGGATTTTAATTTGAAGATAACCTTTGATATATGCACTTTATAAATTAGTTAAATCTTGATGTTTTCGTGATGAAAGTGTTCAAAATCGAAAAAAACTGTATATTGTGAAAGTTCTACCCTGCATATAAAAGCTTGCTAAAAATATAGAAGATCAAATTGGATCATTTTTTGAAAGGAATAGATCTTATATATATATATTAGATTTTTCCATCCTTGCCTTATTTTATTAAATCACGCTTGGTATATATTTTATGCAATAATCTTACAGTTTCATAAATAATAAATAATACTTATTATATATCAAAATATATTTTTAGATATTTCTCTGCTTTCAAAAATTATTAATATTTAATTTTCTCTTTTGATATGTATATCTCTTTCTCTAACTTAGTTTTTATTTATCACTATTATAAAATATTTCCATTTGTTACAGTGTAACTAAATTAAACATTTATGTCGTGCACCTGCTCATAAGAAAAAGTAAAGCGCGCCCACTCAAAGATTAAATAAAGGCTAAAACAATGTTATCCTAAAACAAACCAATTAAAATATATAGTGTTTATACTATTATGTATTTAATGTTTATCTTGTTAATTTTAATGCGTAATCGATGGCAAATCCTTAATATTAACATACGGAACAGGGTAATGTAAAACTAGCCAAAGTAAAAAAAAAAAAAAAGCTTACACTTAACATGGAATCAAATGCTTTGTCAATCTCTTTCAACTCTGTTACATAGCACCAAAGGACTGCTCCGAATCGGTATTCATCTTTATCCCACAGCATATCACCTAGAAAATAAGATTATCACAAATTTTATAAATATTTATGAAAGAACTGACACTGACAGTATGAGATAGATCGTTACTTATTTAAAGAATTGATTTTTGAAACATACTTTTGAATTCGGGCTATTATTTTATTAGCGTACATAAATACAGACAAATTTTATAAAAGAAGCCTTATGTCGCTTAATAAAGCGTATAGTATTATGTCACAATAAATCTGAGGAAAAATTTAATGATAGTTTACTTAAAGTTACTAAAGAATATTTTTCGGCAAACTTTCGCAAATACCTTCTCTGGCAACACAAATAAAGCTATTAACCCATAAGCATATGAATATGTGAAACATGCTTACTTGAATGGATTCAAATTTATATATATATGTATGTACAAGGTTACCATAAATGAATGACCGGATTTTAAAAATTTATATTTTCAAAACTATTGCAAATATTATAATAAGTGATATATAAAAATAAAGAAAAACATTCCAATTTAACAATGTTCGATGTCTGAACTTTTCGTAACACGACAACCATCTAATTTGTAATCAAGTTCGTTCCACACATTTTACAGTTTTACACTGTCAACGGTTCATAATGCAGCTCTGGTGCGTTTTTTGAGTGTTTTTGACGCCGGTGGCTCTAAACAATATCTTTGATGTAACCCAGAAAAAGAAATCGCATGGCGTAAGATCCGGTGATCTTAGTGGCCACGTGAACAAAGATAAATTATCGTTACCCGCACGTCCAATACAAAGTTGAGTGACGGAGAAAAAAACGTGAAATGTTTTTTTCTATCTTCATGTAACACTTATTATAATATGTGTTACAGTTTTGAAAATATACCAGTTCATTCATTTATGCTAAGACTGTATATATATATTATTATTATTAATAAAATTATTCCCTTAATATGCTGATTTTGAACTGTCAGAATTCGCTATTAACTGCAACTCATTCACATAACACGTGTTAAGGTATTTGCTGTGTTGCTATGGACGCATGATTTTATTTCAATTCTGATATTTAAGATATTATCTGGCTCTATTAAAGAGTAAGTTTTTAACTCACATGTTTCATTTTCATTTTTATTGTGCATAGCTTGATTCTGTCTAAATTTCATATGTATTTAATGTTTAATATATTTCTTTCTTATTTTTTCTGGTTACGGTTAATCGGACAATGGTAGAAATATGCATTTAAGCGGTTGCTTATTATTTCTACTTCAGAAATTAATCGTATTTTACTAATAATATCGTAATATTGCTCTGAAAACGAGTTACGAATCATTAGTTCCATTTTTATTCATGATAGTTCTCCCTTTTTGCATTCATTTTGTAGTTTTTCTTATTGAATTAATGTATTTTCAATTTTGAGATCGGACATTTCGTAGAATGGATTTATTAGTGCTGACAATGATTCATTTCTCCTGGTCTTTTTTCATTGGTTAAATTGTTTTAGTTACGAAAACCTTGACAAAATATTTCAAATGTTTATGATTTCCTACATATTTATCGTTATTTATTTTATGCATTCACCTTCCTTTTAATATTTACCTTTCGCCTATTTTAAATGTAATGATTTTTTAATACTTCATTTATTATAAAGGGATTGAATCTAGTTTTTAAAAAATTCATTAGTGATTAGTTAATTTAATAATTCTGGATCCAAATTTAATCTGTAGAATGTCTGTATCATATCTTGATACTCTATTTATAAATTTTATTTAAAAATGATGATGAATTGTAATATTCTATAATGGTTATACAGGGTGTCCACTCTCAACGGTGTCCAATGGCTAATTCCTAAACCGTTAGCCGTAGACATATAGTTCCAATTACAAAAATGTTTTAAATGAGGTAAAGAAATAATTAAAAAGCGATTTGGGTCAATAAAAATAATTCTTAAAAAATTACAAAATTTAAATTTTTATACGGTCCTCCGGTCCTATAATTTATATTTAGTAAAAATTTCCTATTACACTGACAAGTAAGACAAAAAAAAAGTCCCGTTCATATAACACTAAAAATGACTGAGTTGTGAAACTTTAAAAATGCATGACTTATATCACTTTCCTGCATCTGAACACAGATGAGTTCCGCCATGCTTTGAGGGGTCATATACCAAGTGCTTAAAGCATTCGAAGAACTTATTTCATGTGTATCTGCGCTTTGAAAAAAATCGTACAAGCATTACGGTTAACTTTTATTAAATTTCAAATTGACTAAAATAATTGTATTTTAACCTATGTTTTATTTTCTAACGATTTGAGACTGTTTCTTTTCATGATATCTTTTAACAAAAAATATATTATTTTTATAAGTTTTTATTTAACTTCAACGATCGTATGTATGTTTTTCCGTTTCAAAATTTGTACTCGAACTTTAGCTTACTTTCAAATATCCGATCGAGGTTAAATTTTACATACTGACGTAAATCCGATGACAATCTAATATCATCATTTTTGGTGGTTACCATTTATACTTATTTTACAGGATAACACAAAAAATTTCGGATAGATCGGCCAAGAAGTTTAAGAAGATGTTTTAGATTAGATAACACAAGACTGCGATGGTTGTGTTTTTTTTTTCTAACTTTTATGTATTTTTTAACACTGAATCTGAAAATTACCTTAATTTTTAGCCATCATGTCAAGATTTTTCACAAATCATAAATTGTCAAAGTTAAAAAATAGCAAAAATCGGATACTATAAAATAGAGGAGATGACTATATTTTTTAACTTTTAATAATTGATTTTTATGCCCTTTTTAGCAATGAATCTGGAAATGACCTTCATTTTTAACCATTACGTTAGAATTTTTTTCAAAATCGTAAATGTCAAAGTTAAAATATAGCGAAAATTTGATGCTATAAAACAGATGTAAAACTTATAAAATTTAATTTTATTTTACTTTATTCAACAATTTATTCAATTTTTTGGCTTATAATGGATTTCTTACAGCTAAGTAGTTGAAGGGTCTGATGAGGTGGGGGAGGAGATTCGATTTTAACTTTGAATTTTTTAACTTTGAAATTTACAATTTGCGAAAAATCCTGACGTGATGGTTAAAAATGAAGGCCATTTACGGATTCAGCGGTAAAAAATACATAAAAATCAATTATCAAAAGTTAAAAATACAACAATGACATCTATTTAATAGTAATCAAATTTTCTCTATTTTTTCTTTTTTAACATTAAAATTTACGATTTACAAAAAATCTTTACGTGATAGTAAAAAATGAAGTTCAATTTTGGATTCAGCGGTACAGAATACATAAGAATCAATTATCAAAAGCTGAAACTTAATTTTCATCATTTTATTTAACAAAAATTCAATTTTTTTCTTGTTATATGTTTATTACAAACTGTATATTTTGCATTAATATGTCAGAATGATTAAAGATTTCAAATTTATATTGCAATGTTAATTTTACTCTCAAAAATTTTTTTAATATATCTGAGGAAATTATATTTCTAGTAAATTTTTGAATGACCCCTAATTTGCAGCAAAAAATGTGCTCCAAATTTAAAGAGTTATTACTCGGTCAATTTTAATCCTAGAATAGCGGGACTTTTTTTTGTTGTTGTTTTACTTGTCGGTGTAACAGGAAAAATTTACTAAACATAACTTATAGGACCAGGAAACCGTATAAAAATTTAAATTTCGTAATTTATTTAAGAAATGTTTTTATTGACCAAAATTGCTCTTAAAATATTTCTTTCCCTCACTTAAAACATTTTTGTAATTGGAACTATATGTCTATGACTGACGGGTTAGGAATTAGCCATTGGACACAGTTGAAAGTGGACACCCTGTATATATATATATATATACAGGGTGCAAAGGAAAGTCAATTTAACCTGAAAATACTTGCGAACAGAGAGAGCTATGCAAGTGAGGTAACGGTATAGTAAAGCGACTACGCCCGATTTAGTACAAACGACAGCAGCGCCCCTAGTGGCGAAATTTGGAAGATAGCCATGGCAAATCGAAAACGAAAAGAGATAGAGCAAAATGTCCGCTTAGAAAGTTTTAGAGCATCAATAAATTAGTACGAAATAACATTTGGTTTACATGGATAAGATAAGTCTGCGCCTGTAGACCCAAAAATGTCCGAAATCGATGCACTCCATTTTGTATAAACGTTTGAATGGAATAACCAGGAGTATGATGAAATACGCACACTTTATTGTATAAATACGTACTTATCTCAATACATTTTGATAACATCACACAAAAAAAACAAAATAGACAAACTGTCTCACATTTATAAAAAGTTAATATTCAGTATGTTAAAAAAGTTCGCCATAGCTCACGAAGCACATTTGTATTCGTAAGAGTAATTCTGCATGCACTGCACATTTCTCAGCATGGAACGTCTATTGCAAGCCTCTTCAATACGACGACATAGATTTAACCGCTTCAAGCGCGATGACTAGACCGTCCAGCTACCTAATTTTAATTCCAAAACTGATAAATCGCATCAAGAGTATTTTAATAAAATTTTGATTTTGTAATGAAAGTGCGAATTAGCGGGTTTTTATTTTCTAAAAAAATCGTTTGAATATTCTGGTGTCTGTCAATTACTTCATCAGTTTACGAACAGAATTCTTCTGCCCCTGAAGGGTTAATCTAAAATTTTATGTGCATTGGAAATTAAATGTTTACAGACATTACAGTACAGTACAATGCCACAATCTGGAATTGCGCACTGCTACATTTCCGGAATGTGAATATGCAAAGAAGAATCGTCGCTCATCAATTTCGGACATTTTTGGATATACAGGCGACGATTTATCTTATCCGTGTGAACCAAATGTCGTTTCGTACTAATTAATTGACGCTGTAAAACTTTCTAACTGGAAATTTTGCTCTATCTCTTTTCGTTTTCGATTTGCAATGGCTATCTTCCAAATTTCGCCACTAGGGGCGCTGCTGTCATTTGCATTAGGTCGAGCGTAGTTGCTTTACTATACCAGTACCTCACTTGCATAGCTGTAGCTCTCTCGTTCACAATTATTTTTAGGTTAAATGGACTTTCCTTTGCACCCTGTATATTCATGCTCTCACAGTTTTTGTTGGTGGCTGGTAATGTTTATTTAATGGTTATATACATATGTATATATATATATATAATACAGATGGAACCATATACAAATAATATCAATTATGCAAAATCCACTAATTCACTAGCACATTGCATACGATTAATCCATATAAACATATGAAAAACCACCAAATTTTGAAAAAATAATCTATTAAAGACATAAGAAACAAAAAAAACAGCAAAATAATTTTGAACCATTAAAGGACATATTGTAAACAAATAATAGATCAAATGGAAGGATGTAGCCGGAAGCTTATATAGCATTTCACTTTTTCAAGGGTACATGAAATACCAATATAAGCAAAAGCATAGTCGATTTCTGTAATAGAGTGGGTTGAGTTGATTTTTGACGGCCAATTATCTACACGAGGGATATAGGCCCTAGGCGGAGTGCCTTCCGTGGAGGTCTTTCTAAGGGAACCTAATCCGTATTAACGCATGGAAATCCACGGTTCGAAGAAAACCACGAAAACTCCGAACGATTAGGCCGACGGGCGCGATTGGGTTCGAACCCAGCACCTCACGTCTACCAGCTTCGAGAGCAGAACCTCTCAGCCACTGGTGGGTCTTCTGTAATAGAATCCAGCATTAAGCTAAAAATTAGATTCCACATGTACCCAATCGACCACACACCAAAAGGCATAAATTTACCATGACAGATAAATTGAATTAAAAAAATTATTAATCAATGCAAGAACCGTAATAATGAACAATATGAATATATAGAAACATTTAAATTTAAAGACATGCCCAGCAAGAGAATTGCAATGACCTTATTACAATTCGAACTAGTAACCAAGTTTAGCACAGCAAAAGTCCCGGAATATATTATGGTTATATATATATATATAATAAATTTGAAATCACAAATATATGAAGAAATTGATAAAGTTCTAAAGATGATTTATATATATATATATATAATAAGTGTGTGAAACCTAGTATTCGAAAAATATATTATTTGAAGGAACAATGGTAGTTTGTTTTTACACATTTTAGGGCAGTGATGGCGAAACTTTACTCCTTCACGAGTCCTATTTTTTCCTAAAATATTTTACGTGGCAATGACGCGCCAAAAATAAAAAAAACAATTAGTTGGTCGAAAAATAATGAGTAAAAATTACTGGAATTTTTTTTATAAATATGGTAATATACATATGGGTATTATACTGTAATATACATAGTAACGATTGTATTTTAGAAATTAATAAAGTAATAAAAACGATATCTGTCGTTAGATCTTGAATGATGAATAATTGGTATCGTGTTCATACTTTTAACAGATTGCAATGTGAACTGGAGTGAGCTCCAGTGTCAACTTGAGCTCTTATCATTATTTTCCTAAAATAATTACTCGTAGGCATTGACAGAGAGAAAAGACATAAAAATTGCAAAATCCAGCATATTGAAACCGCTCTGCAACTCTAGAATTTTATTCCAAGTCGCCATAATTTCATCGTTGGCCGTTTCTCTTATAATCTTTGAATGTCTGTTATAATCTTTTCTTTTCAATAATTTCCAAATCTTTTGATACATTTTTGAGCACGATTATAATTCAGTATGTTGCATTTTAATTTCTTTATTTAAAAAAAAAAATCTTTAGACAAGCTCAGCTTGTCTAAATTCATGTATTTTCCGTAATTTTACGGTATTTTTATTTTAAACATAAGTCAACGCCGTGCCGAAATATTCTACTGAGCACCACCTATAGCACGCGTGCTGTAGGTTTGCCGTCGCTGTTTTAGAGAAATATACTTGATAATAATATTTGGTAGTAAAAAATGCGCTAAGCTAAAATTCCGAACTATCATTCCTCAAGCATGAATAGAAGAAGAGCATATTAGATCGTACCTGCAGTGATCATGACTAGGACTTTTTATAGTACTAAAATATGGAGTGGAAGCTCTCTTCGATTTTACACAAAAGTAAATATTCTATAAATGCTTGCAGACGGATGCAGAAAAAAAATCATGTGAATTTAAATCACACTTTTCAAAATTTCTAGCATATATTATTTTTAAAGTTACCTTTTCTGTCAACCATGTGGAAAACTTCAATGGCTAAGTTCTGGAGGAAGTCAGGTAATTCTTCAAAATGTCGTGTTCTGTTTGTCAACTCGTACATAAAATTAACCAAATCTTGAAAATGAACTTTTCCATCCTGAAATATAAAAATATTTAACGATACAAAATGCAGTTGATTTTATTATTTCAATTTATCCACTATCATCTCTATGACAGAGACACTGGTATTAACATTCTAAAAGCTAAGGTACTGAAAAGCCGTAAGTTAACAACACTTGTATCTTTATGTTTACATATATCAAAATATACAAGGTGTATCGGAAATAACATAGAAACGTTTAGGGAAGGTTGAATATACTGCCACAAATAATTTGTTAAGAAATGAATGGACAACGTGAAAACAGCAGAAATTGTAAATATGTGTGTACAAAAGAGTGCAAACAGCTGCTTCGGAACTTCTAAAGCTCCATCATCAGTGGAAAGTTTCAAAACATAGAAATATGCAAGCGAAGCAGCTCACAGCTAACGGTCATCGGCGAATTGACGGTGAGTGTTAAAAAACAAACAGCTGAGTCAAGAGTTCCCGCGTAACTGAGTAGACCAATGAGAATCGCTTACCCATTCTAGAAGAGATTAACCCTAGAATAGTAGACATAGTATAGCGTTAACGTTAAAATACCATAGTCGTGATAATTACGAGCGTCTAGTATTCTAGAGTTAAGCAGAAAGGAGAAAAAGGGGGTAGCGGAGAGAGTGAATTAAAGAGATGGCAGCTAGATTTGTGTACATGAAACTAGGTTTGCCATCTACTTATTCCTTCAAAAACAGAGGGCGTCTGACTCTAGTTCAAACCCGGATTTTTGTTCATAAGTTTGATAATAATGAAGGTATTTTATAAAAAATTTTAACAGACTTACGCGGGATTGTGTGAAGAGCTTAAACTTACGAAAAGTGCTGGAGGAACATAATAATTTGGTAAGTGGTAGCGTATGTAATGTGAACGTCAGTAATGTAATGTCTAGTTCTGTACTATTTCACTGCTATTTTCTTTTTAAATAATTGAAAAGAAATATTAGCAGATGATAGCATTATACAATGCCACTATTTCTATCTTAATTCAAATTTTATTAAACGAAAATAATGGTTAACTTTTAGTTAATTAAGGGGACCGGGTAAGCGAAGTTCAGCCAAAAAATCGATTTTTACTTTTTTATATCATTAAATAGTTTAAACTTTTATCTTTGCAGCGATGTATTACACATGTTTATATATAAAAAAAAAGTGTTGATTTTTTCATTCTTTCTAAGAGCACTTCACAGCAGTGGGCTACTTTTTTAAAATTCAGATTTCTTGATTGGCACCACTTTTCTGAAGTGGAAAAATTCCCATTGTTTTCGCCTTAATATGTCATTAAATAAGGCGAATTTTACTATTTCAAAAAAGTGTTGCCAATCAAGAAATAAGAATTTTTAAAAAGTAACCCACTGGCTTTAATTGACTTTTTCTCAAAACTTCGATTTTCCAGGTTTGTGTTCCCTTTTTTCAATATCTATTAAACTTAAGAACTCAGATTTTCTAACTACTTATATTATGTTATAGTGCATACTTTAACACAGGAATTTAATGATTTGTTGAGAATTATTTATTTTAGACAGTGAAATCTTACCAAAAATGCTAATTTAAAAATGTCTTTCAATAAATAATTAATAATTAATTTCCAGTTTCACTTAGAAAAATAAATGGTCTGTTAAAATACGTAAAGCATGTTATTCAAACTACGCTAAAAAATCTAGACCTCTGTCTTTCACCATTTCTGAGAAAAAGGTACATAAAGTTGGCACATTTTAACATGGCCGAGATAGAGTTTACTCGGTCCCCTTAAAAACATGAACACATCAAATGAATCATAATTTTATTACTAAAATATGTGTAAAAACAACTAAAAGTCTTTAAGACATTAAAACCAATTTATAGATGTTAAATATAAAAGAATTCGCCCGAGTCCCGAGCGCTTTCGACCAAACCCTGATCATCATCAAGGGGTGAAATGAGAAGAAATTAGCAAACCTCCAGAATGCACACTGGTTTAAATATTTCAGGGCGATACCAAAATTGAAAAAAGGGGGTGAGGGCGGATGGATGAGGCCATGGAGCGACGTAGATCATTCTAAACCAGATACGCCATTAACATCAAGCAGACACGAGTTCCTTCATTACACGAGTTCCTTCCTCTAGCCAATATCTCTATAGACTCCTGCAGAATTTCTTCTGCATGATTTCTTCTCACTTCATCCCTTGATGATGACCAGGGTTCGGTCGAAAGCGCTCGGGACTCCGGCGAATTCTTTTATATTTAACATTTGTAAATTGGTTTTAATGTCTTAAAGCCATGTAATTTTTTTACACCTAGTTTAGTAATAAAACTATGAATCACTTGATGTATTCATGTTTTTAATTAGCATTTTAAGGTAAATTTGAACGTTCTTTTACCTATGAATTTTGTACATATTTAACTTTCAGTTTTCAACTATAATTATCAATAAGCTAAGAGTTTAATATAAAACATATCTTTAAGTATCATATAAATAGTTACATGGATATGATAATCATACTTAATCTTCATATTTATCTTCATACTTAATAATTATACTTAGCATACCAAACATTTGGCTCAAAAATTCGCTTAATATTTGCTTACAAATCTTCGAAAAAAGTAAATCAATGAAATAAGCCTGCAAAAAAGTTTTGCTCTTAAATTTAACTAACTTGCTCTTAAATTTAACTAACTTGATATTAAAATATATGAAAAAAAATTTTTTTTAATTGTCCATTTACTTTTCTCTTATGTAAACACAATTTTCTCGAGATACATACGAGAAACTTAACAGCTGTTAAAACACGGGATGAAAATATGCGAGTTTTTATAAATTTTAAAAGTGAAAGAAGAAAATTGGTTATATAAATATATCAAATTCTTCATATCAAAATATCAAAATATCGATATATATTCTTCATATCAAAATATCACATATCTTTGCGGTGTATCGAAAAGGCATTTGATATTTTTAATTTATGAAATTTGAACTATCCAATAGTTTAAAAATCCCTGTCGGCTCGACCTACAGGAGCAGGTTGATTTCGAAGTTAGTACTAATTTCACCAACAAAAACTAAATCATGATTAGAGATAAACCCGCATTAACAATTTAATCTGGCCGCTTTTTATGAGTTTTTAATTTCATTTTTATATAAGAGCTGGTTTTATCAGAATCATGTTAAGGCCAGTATTCAAAAAATATTTTCCCATGCTCATCAACTCGAAATTTTTTGAGACATTTTCAGATTTATTTTTAAAAGGAAAAACATGAAACTTGCTGACGTGATTTTATAAGACATTTATAAGCGACCTATTTTTTATTTTTCGTTCAATTAATTAGAACTTGATTTATAAACAATTATTTTCTCAGTAGGACCATATTTTTCGTTTCCAACACAATCGCTTCGAGACATTTGGTTCAAAATGCTCACTTTGGCATCGTTTTTAAAAATATATTCTGCCTCTATCAAAACATTGACCATTACGGCATACTACATAGTTTCTGAATAAGAGAACCTACCAAATGGATGCGTTTGAAGGTAAAAATGAATTTAAAAATGAACCAGAAAATAAGCAGTGTGGATTTGAGTACATCCTTAATACATTTTTTTTTTCAACCTCGATGTATTTTTAATTTGTTTTTGCTGTAAGAATGGGTCCTATCAAAAACTTGTCAATATAAAAGTTTTAGATAATATTAAGTAGATTATAAATTCGTGCGGATTTGATATCTTCAACCCCCCCCCCCTTTTTTTTTTGTTTTCGTTTTTATTTTACTTTTATTTATTTTTTATTTTATTTTTTTTTTTTTGTGGTAAGAATTGGTCCTATCAAAAACTTGTCAATATAAAAGTTTTAAAAAATATTAAGACAATTTTTAATAAATTTAATTGGATTTGATATCTTGAAAATTGATGAAGTTATGAATTTTTCCCCCAAAAAAACCTATTTTTTTTCGCCCCTTGAGCCCATTTTTAGATTTGACAAAAATCTGTCATACATAAATTTTTAGCCCATTTTTCAGAAGTAATAATAACTTTAAACTGAATCAATATGTATTGTAATTAAGAAGTTATGGGGTTTTTTCGTTTACCACAAAACCCTTCCTTATTTCCACCCCCTTGGTCCGATTTTGCCCATTAACGAATTTGACCGAGATTTCATGAACCTTGATTTTATGTATCAGTTTGGAAAAGATTTGTGCAGAATTATGGAAGTTATTGTGACCATAAAAAAGTGATATATATATATATATATATATGTAATAATAAAAAAATTTCGCCCTTTATCTTTGTAAAACTATTCCAAATTCTTAATATCTAACCTCTTTCATCTGTCTTTAATAATATCTTAAATATATTTTGTCTTTTATTTCATGCCTTTAAACCTGCGTATTCTTTAATTATTATTCTAAAAACCTTAATTCGTTCGTAACTTACTTCTTATAAAACCACTAATTTCCTTTCTTTCATTTTATTCTGAGACTAAATTATTTTTCTGTCAATGTTTTTAATATTTTTGTTCTATGATTTTCCATATCCCATAATTCCTTGCCAGCTTCTTGCCAACATTTTGTTTACGTTATAAATCTGACCCCGTGAATATTAAGTCCATTCATCTACGTCACGCCTACTCCTCCTTCTCCCGGAGCTCATCGTATCGTATCCTGTCTGCCACCTCCGGCTCTTTCGATGGGGTTGATTTTTCACTTGTAATGTATCCGTTCACGCTCTGTTTCTTTGAGTATTTATACTGTTGCATCGGCTAGGAGCCCATATTTTTTACGTTTTTCGTTTGTTTAATAACAAGCCGTCACTTGGAGTGAATGACATTTAATTTGTGAAATTCTATTACTATTTAACATCATATAATTTATTATGAAGTGATACGGCTATATTTCGAGAGCAGATGGCTAGTCTACCGGAATTGGCATAATGTGTGTCTGCCAAATACACAACGTTTAAATTTACGATGCCTCTATTATTTATTGAACGGGAAATTCTTCCAATATTTCATGAGTCTGCCTTCTATTCGCCACCACGACTGCGCTCCAGTTGTTCTCATGAATAACGGAGGGTTGGCAAAGCTTTTGGCATTGATTATTATACTACATTTACTTCGATATATAGGAGTGTCGCCGGAATGTCATATATATATATATATATGAAGATTTTTACTGGGGATGGTTTTGGGATCTAGGGGTCATGATCGGTGTAGATATGCAAAAAATTTCCCGAAATTCCAACATAGGGGAGATCCCAATAGGTAGTAATTGATACGACCTAAAAATACTATATATACGATATCTACCCTAGACGATATCTACCTAAAAATTCGTCCCTGCTTAACACTTTGTGACTCAAGAAGTCCGATTTGAAAAATATTCATTCAAATGTTGAAATACATCATTTTAAGCATGTAAAAAAAAAAATTTAAAAATTTGAACTTAAAAAATTCATATATATATATATATTGGCTAAAAGGTATTTCTTTCACATCTGCAATAAACAGAAAATTGCATGCGTATCATTAATAGTGTCAATTTTCTAATACAAAATTGCAAAGTATGCGAATTTACCTTTTTAAAAAGCTCTTTTTGTATGTCTCCAGTCTTTTTAATTTGACAAAAGTTAGGAAGTTTATTTTAGCAATAACGATGTGAAACGGCTCAAATAATAAATAAAACGTTGGCATGAAAAATTAACTCAGTATCGCCGTCTGTGGCGAATTTTATGAACAATTCATATTAACTGCAGTTTTACAAGAGAGTACCAATAAATAAAATGTCTTTTAAAGCTCGCTATTTAAGTAACAATGACTTTTGGGTATGTTGCAGATGTTCAACGCGGTGATACAAAGTGTTAAGAGTGATTTATTCTATAATTAAAGTAAGCACATGCATATTATAGATGTTGTCATGAATGCGTGATTTTTCTTTTCTTGTTGTGCAGAGTATATAGGGAAGACTAGAAATGTTTGACCCACTTTTTATTAAAATGCGCGTAATTTGTGTTTGAAATACTATAGCAGCTGAACCTGCCTCATATAAAACTTATTATTTATTCTATCTTTTTACAGCGTCAAAATTATGAAAAGGCAATAAATGATTTTGTTGTTTATAAATATTTCCCAAAATTCTGTAAACTGTGCAAACTTTCCTCACTTCATTGAGGTGTGGTCCGCTGTAAGGAAGATTTTACCCCCCACCCCCCTCCAAATAAAAAAAAAGTATGGTTTCGCCAAAAAATTCATTTAATAAAAAGTAACTTATACCTATACTTTTCGTTATTTATTTAATTTATATTACTAAAAAATGTTATGAAAACTATTTATTTGGTATACTATTTATTTAGCCATTAGGTAAAGTTACTGATTATCAAAATGTTAATACCTCATATTCACAATTTTTTAAATAAATGAATATTTTCATAACCAAATGTCAATTTTAAAGCTTCTCTTTTTAAGCAACAATTGGTAATTGGATTTGGTATAGATTAAGAAGATCTCCAGAAGAAATTAACGAAATAACATTCACATTTAATTATTTATTAAGTAAGTAAAATATTAGAACTGTCTTATTTAAAAAATATTTATATGAATTATGCTATTAATTAGGAAATAAGTTAGCATTATTTTTGAATAATTTGTTCCAAATAGTAAAACATTTTGTTTGTATTTAGATTTCATATAATTTATTAATAGATATTTTCCCATTCAGTTTCAATTGAAATATTGCATTATAGTCCTTATTTTAAAAATATTTATACAAATTATGATATTAATTACTGCAATGTGTTTTTGATAAAAAAAAAAAAAAATCCAATTGCTAAAATGTGTTCAATTACACTGGATGAAAAACTCGAAATTTTATCCGGGTCAAACATCCCTAAATGCAATGGGTCAAATAATAACGGAGTAACGGAAGGTTAACTGGAACGGAAGGTCGTTTTTACTTAAAACAATGTAGTTAATTCAGCGTTTGTTTGTTTCCGTGAAATATTCCATAACTAAACTGCCAAACGAAGTTTAAACATCACAAATAACTAAAAAATCAAGAACGTGGCTATAAGTAATGAATTAATCACGATTAACCGCAGTCGTGCGGCTAATACGGAAGAACACAATTGCCTTTTAATGTAGTTGGTAAGCATTCTAAGAAAATATATTAAATGTAAAAAATATATTAGAGTTTTAAATTTAAAGCAATTTTCATCTATGTTATGTACAGTCGTGTGAAAAAAAGCAAACACCCTCTACTAATACCTCAACAAATTATCGTAGAAGAAAGTTACTGGTACCGAACGATTGGAAATAAAGTCTACTTTTAAATGATGTATATAAAATTTGCTTAAGGGGCCATCTATATATTAAAATGAACCCAAAATTCATTTTTTTAATTGCAATACCCAATTTTAACGAGATATTTCAAATCTTCGGTTCAAACTATGCCTAGACACTAAATTTCAAGCCATTTGAATGATAAGTTTTTGAATTATAAACATTCAAAATTTAGTGCTTCTAATGTTAAATTACATTTTCATATTTTCATCAATATCTCCTGAAATTATACTCCTAATGTGCTAATTTTTGTGTAGCAATAATACTAAAATACCCAAACATAAATACGTAGAATTAGCCATTTTTATAATTTCATGATATGAATTATGAAATTAATATTCGAAAAAATTATGAATTGCGACCTACAATTTTTTTGATGGATTTAGATTTAAGTCCTGCTTTATGGAAATCCAAAATTTCACATTTTTCTTCCAAGTAGTTTGCAAACTATGCTTAAAAAACGGCAAAATGATGGTTTAAGGAGCCGTCTATGAAAGAAGTGACTAGAAATTTCTTATGCTATCCTGTAATTAGCAGTCTTCAATGACTGCTTGAGTGGCGCTTAAGATGCCTTGATCAAGAAGGGGGCTCTCTCGGTCAACAATCGAGTACCGTACTTCAATTTGGATACAGCCCCTAAAATATGTTCGTTTTAAAACAATTAATTTCTCGGAAACTTATCGTACGAATTGCATAGAAATTTGTTTTTAGGCTAATTGAATGGTGTAGAGTTCATTTATGCTGTCAGAATTGTGTACTGCTATTGAAAAAACAAAGTTAAGGTTCGTTTTAATATGTAGATGGCCCACTAAGCAAATTTTATATACATCATTTAAAAGTAGACTTTATTACCAATCGTGTGGTACCAGTAACTTTCTTCTACGAAAAATTTTTTAAGGGGGTGTTTACTTTCTTTTTTCCCACGACTGTAGACCGGGCAGTATATAATCAGACATCTTTTAAACCAGGTAGCCCGGGTTGCCTTACCTGGATATAATAAAGTAAAAACATGTCCGTGAGAAACGTTGACCTTTTCATTTCTAACAGTAGTAACGATGTGAGCATTCATTTAACCCTTTTCGCAATTTCAACTATTTCTAAACATCGCATAACTTAAATTTTTACACTGTCAAATATGGGAAAAAATGTACTTTCAAATGGAAATTTTTTAACTGTATTTTAACTTACTGATTTTCTGTTTTCTAAAATAATTTTCATGCAGGATTTTTTAAAAATCTATATCTGTTGCGTACAGCTCGATTACGGTAGATTTATCCGTTTGCACTTAAAACAGTGTAAAAAGCTCACCATTTGTTTCCAGTTTATATTCCATATCGAAATTAAAACTTCATAAATACATAAATAATATGATATAAATAAAACACAAATTTAACAAATATGTAATCGAAATATGTGCTTAAACTCTGAAATAATCAGAACCATAAAGGTTGTTGTAAGTAGCAAAATCTTCGGCGATTTCTTCGGCTAATTAACTCTGACATGCTGCTAATACGATAATCGTACTTAATAAATTTAAAAACTTTACTTGAATATTAACTGTTATTTTTCATTTTAAAATGCTTTTTGTTGATGTTAGTGGTCAATCTAAAAAAATATACTAAATCTAAAAAATGTATTAGTGTCTTCTATTTAAAAAAAAAAAGAATAATAATAAAAATAAAAAATCATCTATGTTCTGTAACCTGGGAAGTCCCAGTTAGATCCTCTATTATAAATAAAAAATAAAAACAGTAATTTTAAAAAATATTTTTTTTTCTTGAATTTATATTTGAATGCATCCTCAATCCAAATGTCTATAATACAACTTTAATCTTTATAACATTTATACTATAAAACAAACTTAGAATGGTATTATTCATTATTTTATAGGAAATATATGTCTGTCTAAAGCTTTCTACGTCTACTTTACCTGCACTAATTGCAGCTCGTCTGTAAACAAAAGTATAAGGTTTAAAAAAATCTGGAAAATAATTGAGGTTATATATATTATACATTGAACATGATATACTATTTCGGTTTAACAAGCAGCTGTTAGGACATATAGGAGTTCTGTACTATTCTGTTTTAACAAGCAGCTGTTAGGACATATAGCAGTTCTGTACTATTCTGTTTTAACAAGAAGCTGTTACGACATATAGCAGTTCCGTTTCTTATTTCTTAAGTCAGTTAATGGAATACAATTACTGGAGTAATATTTATATCAACTTTAAGGTAGCAATTTAGTTTCTTTTTTATAAGCAATCATAGATGGTTGGTTTACTTTAAACATACAGCAAATTTTACTCAAGTTTTATAAAAATATTTCCCACCATTATTTTTATTTAAATCTATTTAACTTACTTGCTTAACTTATTTCTGTAATTTTTATGATTTATAATCGAGCCATTGAGTGCACAAATCAATTAACTCCACTTTTGAAAAATCTTAAATTTTAAGTGTCAAAACACTTGGTATAGTCATAACTTTTTAACACTTTCCAACAAACTTCAAAAGTGTTTATGACTTCGGTTTGTCTGTCCGTCTGGCCGTCTGTCCACGCTCTAACTCTCGTAAATATGCTCGGATCGTTCTGAAAATTTGGATGTTAGTGACCTCTACCATAGCACGTTCCCTATTTTAAATAAAGTTTGTAGCATGTTTAGATCATTTACAGGGACAGTCAAAAGTTTTCCGTTACATTACGGCCAATGGGAAAAAATCGTTTCAAATGATTTTTAATGGTGTTACACTCTTTCAAACATAGTAAAATTGATATTCATTTATGAAGTCAACTAAAATATGCATTCTGTTGAATATGCGGTGCAAAGAATAGTTATTGTTCATTTACAGGGCCACACAAAAGAATTCCGTTCATAATGGTATAGGGGGATTGTTTGCGGTGTATTTGAAAAGATTTCAGATACAATATTGTATCTGAATTACCGTATATTAGTAATGATTGCTCGAAATGTATTTTTAATTATGATATGCGCTTTTTTCACAATATTTATGCATACTATAAAGTGCGTATATAAATGCTATAGTTCATATGCAGGGCTACAGAAATGAATTCGTAAAGGTTACTGAGTATGAGCATAAATTTCTTAAAGGTTGGTTTTAAAGGAAATATGCATTTTTACGCTAAACTGAATTTAGTTCACTAAGAAATATTTGTAGAATATAGATAAAATGATATACAGGGCCACGCAAAGAGTTGGATACATGGCCGTCTATGGGTGATAATTTCTGGAAATGTAATTTCAGTAGTTTTAAGAGTGTTTTAGTTTGAATTAAATTTTAGCTAAATAGTGGCATGTAATAAAGGTACTAGGTAAACTACAGGGCTGTACAAAAGTATCCAAGTATGTTTCCATCTATTAGTATAAATGGCTGAAAGATGAATTTCAACCTGTTATGCATTTTCTTGCTAAACTAAATTTTCCCATTATATAGTATATATATCAACCTGCAGATCAAATACAGGGCTGTTCAAAAGAATTGAAATACATATTTGGCTATGGACGGTAACTACTGAAATCAGTTTTTCAAGAGTTTTATGCGTTTCATAAAATGTTTACTTAGTTATCTTATTTACCTTATTTCCCTAAATAACGAAGTTTTGTTAAAGCATTCAGGGAGTGTTGGAAAGTGTTTCATAATCTATGCTTAACGCATGATTTTTCTTACTTGTTATATTTGTAATAACTTTCCTGAATAATAAAGATTAACACCATTAAATGACAAAACTTTTTTGGCCATTGAATAATAAATAATTTATTTCAGAGGCCATTTTGATTAAAACCATACTCTAATGTAAATCGTTACAATAAAGCAACTCAAATGCACTAGTAAGCGTTGAATGATAACGGTGAATTTTTTAGTGTCGACTTATCAGAATTAAAGTAAAATAAATTGGCTTAAAATACGCTGGATAAAGTTAGAAAGGTCCAAACCCCACCTCATACAATTCAAATATGACTATAATGAAGATTCCGAATTTAATGCCATTAATATAAGGAAATCTGTAGCAGGTAGACCACAAATTTTGAAGAATGTAGATCAGCCTTTATTATATCCTAAAGGTATAACTGTGACAAGGGAAAAAAGGAGAGACATGATGGACCTGCTAAAATTCATTCCTCCTGTTAAACATGATTACTATAAAAACTTGACAACAAATGGAAATGACAAGTCCTCACATACACAGGGTTCGTACGGATACCGTTATTTTCAAGGCCAAATAGCAGTATTTTTTTTTTTTTTTTTTCGAAAAATAAATCAAGTTTAAACGCGCGAAATTTCCCCTTATTTCATGAGAGATTTTCTATAAAAAAAATACTTGTACCGAAGAATTTCTTAGACTGGAAATTCAAGGACTCGTACGAACCCGGATACACTTGATGAAGAAGACATTATTTACATATAAAAAAATATACCTATTAAAAAAATTATATGTATTCTTTACATATTAAACATATATTTTTTAAATGTTACGCCTAATATATTTTTGTAAAAACAGACCTGTATATATTACAGGGAGTAAAATTGTTTTTAAAATATAAAATAATGTTTGGAATTGGTATATAAACGATAAATTGTAAAAACAGGCATTGCAATTTCAAATGTGGATAACTAGATTTTTATAAAAATTGTCCTTAAAAAGAAATAATGTCTTATCATATAAGGCCTTTTTCCGTTTTCTAATTTAACCCTTTATGTCCCAAATTATAAATCAATGAAAATTTCAACTTGGAAAGCGTTTTTTCATAAATTTCTGAAAACACATTAGAATATCTGTACAATTATTAAATAAATTTTGGAATGATTTCATCTGCATCTATATTATAAAGCAAAAACATGTATGTGTGTAACGCTGACGTCTTATTGGCGGTGACAACATCTGACCAATAAATTTCACTTCCACAGCAATTATTTTAAACATCACACAATTTCAATTTTTACACCGTCGAATAAAAAAAAAAAAAAACTGTTCTTTCAAATGAAATGTGTTTTAAAACTGCTATGTATTTAAAATAATTTACAAGTAAGATGTTTCAAAAAATCTTTCTTTTTTGCTTGAAGTCCGATTTCGAAAGATCAACCTGTTTGCTCTTAAAATAATATAAATAGTTCCTCATTTGTTTCCGGCTAATATTCCATAACGAAATTAATATTTCATCAATAAATAAAGAAAATAATATAAAGAATGCAAAAAATTAATAGACGTGTAATCGAAATACGCGCTTAAGACCCTGAAAACATCAGAATCAAAAAGGCTGTTGTAAGTAGAGAATTCTTTGCTCATTTCTCCGGTTAATGATTCCTGGCATGCGGCTAATATGAAAGTATCGCTTTTAATAAATTTCAAGACTTTATTTGAATATATTATCGATAATTTTCATATAAAATAGTTTTTTGGTGTTGTTTCGGAGCAATCAAAAAGATATATTGAATGTAAAAAATCTATTTGAATTTTTTTTCAATGCTTTTCTGCTATATTACGTAACGCGAGAAGCCTGGGTTGAATCTCCTAATTTTCATGAAGACAGATGTTTACACATCTTTATTTTATCGTTTATTAATTGCTAGTGATCATAAATGGTGGTTTTAAATTAATCTTGAGTTTATAGATAGTTTATAGTAATTGAGTTTCTTATTAAATTTTTTTGACTGACAATTTTACGATTTTCAATACTTTTCAGTATTTAACCCTTTGTTTAATTTTTAATTAGTTACATATTAAAGTCCCATTATAGCTAATATTGTAACATACATCTATAAAAGAACTTTATATTACTATTAAAAGATTCTGCTTTAAGACTAACATAAGTGCTTTCAATCAAGGCAGCCATAAAAGGGAGAATTGTAACTTACAGGAATTACCAGTGTTTGTTAATGCTCTTTTCGTTTCTTTTCTTTTAAATAAAAAATTAAGGTCCGAAAATGTTTCACACCCGAGCCCAAACCTGTCACCAGTAGTTATAAGGGCATCCTATGAAGCTATGGGATATTTTGTAAATTGAGAATTTATTTAGGGCCACATAAATTGTCTGACTCACGCATGATTAAAGCCCGACCCTTCTTTCAAAAAAGCAATATACATTAAATTTCGAAATTATTTTCGTCACGGGCGCTGATGAAGAGGATAAGAATAACAGGCATTTTTTAAGTTTTAACTTTTTTCTTTTATTGTTGATGATTTAAAAAAAAATGGGGAATTATAATAAAATGCTATTTTTCTTAAGTTCTTTAAATGTTTAAAAAGTAAAATACATAATTAAGTGTATGAAAATGCTATTAATTATATCACAGCAAGACACGGGTGACACGGGGA
Source organism: Maratus speciosus (assembly GCA_963932465.1). NCBI lineage: Eukaryota > Metazoa > Arthropoda > Arachnida > Araneae > Salticidae > Maratus > Maratus speciosus. The sequence goes on along the minus strand of OZ010787.1, from coordinate 67,156,110 downwards.
CACAAGAGACAAAATGTCCCCCTTCCTACACACACACAAAAAAACACTCTGCCACATTTAGATTTTATTCCATCAGCTTCGGTTGGTTTTGTGGTTACATATGTGACGTGATATACGGGGCGTTCTCACAATTTTTTGACTTTCGGGAATAAAAATCTCTTGAAATTAAACTTGCTAAAATAACATTTTAATCTGATAGACGAATACCTTTATGATTCAAAATAAAGAAAAAATAGTCAGCAAAGAAAATTTTTTTTAAAACTGAGGTTTAAGTTAAACTTGCGAGTTTAATTTTCCTTACCATTTTACCACTAAAACTTTTTATTTTCTTCTAAATTTTTACTTATAATGAATTTGCATAGTACCCACAGGACATTCAAATAAGAAATAATAACAATGTAGTATTTTTAGTGCGAAATTTTGGTATAACATTGTCTTAAAGGGGTGTTAAAGAAGAGACGGTAAGGTAAAAAAAGGGGAAAGTATAGGAAAAAAAGGGACGTTTAAGGCGAAAAAAGGGACGGTAAGGAAAAAAAGGGATGATAAGGATGGGGCGGTAATGAAAATTGCCACCTATTTTTAGGCAAATCATATTAAGACTAAGTGATAGCCACAATGTTCATTGATTTTTAGAAACAGTTATTTACAATGGATTAAAAATAATTTACTTCGAAAAGTGCAGGAATAAACCTTGGGAACGCTAAGACTACCAATAAAGCCACGATGCTTGAAATTGATATTTAAATGATGATTTAAATTCTGCAGTATATTTCCTGTCAAAGAATTTTAGACATTCTTTCTCTAGCATACTTCTGCATGAGAAAGAACTTGAAAAAAATTCTGTGGCTGCTTCTGAAGTGATTTTCTGTATAATTTTAGAAGAGGGACGGTAAGGAATCTATAACCCAGGGACAGAGTTAGAAAAATAATAACAACCGTAAAAATGTGTGCAGGTTAATTTTTTGCTACATATTTATATAAAACAATAGTCCCAGATTCGGAAAAAATGACATCGAATTACTTTTATTGAAACAATTTTATACAGACAGCTCCAAACTTAAAAATCAGCATCAGGGACACGGGGCGGTATAGGAGTTTCCTGGATATTTGGACCCCCAGCATCGTCCAAAACTTATTTGTCTCGTTAATATTGTTATGCAGTCATGCAATGGGATGTTCCCCAGTATATGAAATAAAAAAAATACCAGAATATGTACTAAAATAAAAATTATTATTCAGGGACTTAAAAGTCAAAACATTGTGAGAAGCCCCATACATGACTTACAGTGGCGTCACTGTGACGCCACGAAAATTTAAAAATTTGTCAGAAAAAACATTTTTTCGAATGTATATTAAGTTTTAAGCGTTCTTGGCCTTTTTTAATGTTTTTGAAAGAGTTCAAATTTTAGTCCCAGTGTGACGTCTCGGAGTGGTGGCATTTTGGTCACAGATGTAACGTGACTTACTACAAATAACTGTTACTTGCAATAACGTGGCAGTGATGTTACTTCCACCAATCTTTAAACTTACCAATAAGCTTAAGTTATCTTCCACTAAGTATCCTGTTCCTGATCTTCGTAAATGGGGAATCTGTAACGTTCCTTGTAAGGGTTGTCATTTATCTTATATAGGCGAAACTAAAAGAAACTCCTGTGAACACTTAAAAGAAAACTCTCGTTGAATCTCTAACCATGTAATTTCTAAATATTTTATTATCAACCATTTTGGAGAAATCGGAAATAGTTTTCATTTTCAAAATGCTAAAATTATCTTTAATGCCAATAGCACCTCTGAATTGTACTTTCTCGAAAATTTAGCTGTTTATCTTAATCGGGATGTTATAGTTAATGAAAATTCTGATTCCACTATGCTCCCTGTAGCTTGGAAAAACTTGTTCACTTCAACCATATAACTTTTATTATTATTATTATTATTATTATTATTATTATTATTATTATTATTATTATTTAATTCTAATATTTGGAACTATAATTAATTTTTAATTTCTACTTATTTGCATTTTTATTGTTATTATCGTACTTAAGTAATTTTTTAATCAATTATTTTTTTTATATTTATTTTAATTTATTTATTCCGGTGCTTCAGCGTAAGTTCTTCTGGACATCTTACGCTCAATCAATCAGAGGTCGTTGTCAGGTTTGTTGTGGATGGCCATCCACTTATGCCCATTTTAAGTTAGCTTTCAGGTTAGTGTAAGATCTCGAGGCACTAAAATATGGTTTACCATTTATTCTTTTATTTTATTATAATTGTAATTTATTTTAATTTATATTTTATTTGTTTATTTCTATATTTTTTGTCATTTTTTTTATCCTTCTTTCTTTATTATATACTAGCAGGCTATGCCCGCTGCGCTGGTCAATTTTTCCAAATGAACATTGGTGAATTTGAACTTGCATTTTAAACAATATGACCTTCAGCTGGACCTTACTCATTGCTGAAAACGATGCGAACACCAAATTTGATATAATATTACCTTAAGCGTTGGACAAAATTTAGCTATTAAGAAGTAATTCTTTTAGTTGATTACTAACAATGCACTTTTGGTAGGGTAATGAGACCGTTATGACAACAGGAATTAATAGCTCTATAACTAATCAACATGTAATGAAATGTTATATACTAACACCATTCCTGAAACGTCATGTAACAGTGCCACTTGTATCAAAATACGTTCTGTAGATTATTTTTAAAAAGGCTAAACTTTCATAATCAGGTTCACTTAATTTTTTAACTTTTTTTTTGGCTCTATGACTAAGTAGCGTTGAATAATATGTATACACTAAAACCTTTCCAAAATTATTACCTAACCACTTGGGCACAGATGTCATACATGCCCCATATAGGCGCGATTTTTTTCTGACGCCAATATCAGAAACATTGCAATACGTAACAATACTTAACTGGCGCCAAAGTGTCGTTATTTTGCTTGATATGGTAACCCGGAAGTTGTTGTTAATGCTCTTTATGTTTTCGCCAAATTGGCGTCGGTAAAAAATCGCGCCAATATGGGGGTATATGACATCTGTACCACCATTTGTGGTATATCCTATCAAAGTATTATAAACAATCGGAATGAAATGCAAATTTCCGTTTTAAATATATAGTAGAGGATGATGATGATGTGATTTTGTGTAATAGAATTCATCGTGAAATTTTCGCTTCAAACATAAACGATGCTTTCAACATTATAGCTAATACACCAATATATAAAGTATCCGATTACGGAAGGTTAACTTGGATTCCTATGAGCCCAAAGAAAAGTGAATATGTGGCTTTTGTGATACTTTTATGTTAGCCGGTCTCAGGTAATAAATCAGCAAAGATTGTTTTCATACCATATTCTTATATTTCTTATTTTCATTTAAGATACAAACCTTTCACTCATTTCATTTAAAATGCATGCCTTACACTAATTTCATTTAAAGAAACTGAAAAGATAAACAATAACAGGAAATAATTCCATAATTAAAAACAAAGAATTATTTTTAATTTACATACGCAAAATGTAACTACTGCTACTGGCAATTTTAAAAATGCTATTGGCGAGATCTGCGCACGGCTGTTATAAATGTACCCATTTTTTCTTCTTATTGAGAAGCAAATTATAAATCGCCAAAATTATTCCAATTCCAATTTCTTTCATTGAAAATAAATTTTAAGTCGTTACAAACATTGCTTTCATGTTTAAATATTTTCGTTGGTACTACTTAGTTATCCCGTCGACCAATTTCGCCAAATCATACAAATTGACATAATTTTTATTTTAAATAACGAAAGAACAAATAAATTATTATAACATTAATAAAAATACAAATAAAACGTCGAAATAAAAATAACTTTGTGACGTAAACACGGGTAACTTGCTTAAAGTCGAGTTTGACATTTACGATCAACCATTATTGGCATTAAATGTTATAGTTTGGCGATAGATTTTTGGTCGATGGAATATCTAAGTAGTATCTTTTCGTTCTATAACGCTAATTTCTTAGTAAAATTGTTCTTTTATTTTACATAAAATCACTAATTTTTTTTGGTACTACTTAGTTATACCGTCGACCAAAAATCCATCGCCAAATTATAAGATTAAATGCCAATAACGGTTGATCGTAAATGTCACATTCACTTGATTTCAAGGAAGTTACACGTGCTTACATCATCAAGTTATTTTTATTTCGACGTTTTATTTGTATTTTTATTAATGTTATACTAATTTATTTGTTCTTTCGTTATTAAAATACAATTTATGTCAATTAATGTAATTTGGCGAGTGGTTTGGCGATTTATATAATTTGGCGAAATTGGTCAACGGGATAACTAAGTAGTACCATTTTTTTATTAAGATGTTCGTATTTGTTTTTCAAACTCATAGAGCCGTTTTTATTCTTTATCCAAAAGAGTTAATTTGAATTTTTTTCGTTGCTAGAGTAACGGATGTAATGTTAGATATTTTGAGGTTTAGACGCCAAAGACACCGCCAAATTAGAAAAATATGAAAAATGTCATGAACTGTTGGACTTATAAGAATTTACTTGGCACCAATCGATTCAGCATACAAAAATACATTAAATTATGCTATCATCTGACGCATAATTATAATATCCGATTTTTAAGGAATTTCCCCCCCCCCCCCTTGCAAAAACGCCGTTAGGGGTGATACTTTAGAAAATCCTTTCTTAGCGATACTATATAGATATGCCATTTGGCGGTGACTCGATGATCGAAAATTAGTCCAATATCATTTGAAATATTACATAACAGAGGAGAAATTACGAAGAAATACAAAGAAGAAATGACGAATTACAAAAGACTTGCAATTTTTTTTTTCAAAATGTTGAATTTTTGGATAATAATAACGCATGATTGTATAAATTTCCTTAAAAAGTATCTTCATTTCCTGGATTTCGAAGGTGTGAATTTTCCTATAAATGATATTGGCGATATGACTTAAGAAAAAATGAAATGAACAATAGATAATATTTGCTTAAAAAAATGGATATTCACTAATCTGAGTTCGAGTTTCTAAATATCACATGCTTTCGAAATTACGGTGAAAAACATTTTAAAAAATATGAAATTATTTTACAATATGTATGTGTGGCAGAAATTCACACTAAAATTTAAGTATTTGATTCATTTTTAAAATATTAACTGATAACTATATAAGTTGCAATTGAATATATAAATGTACTCAAAAAAAGATCTCGTTCACTTGAAAAAACACCATTTATGAGAATATCCTCAAGCTAGTGTCACACTTATGCATTTTTGACTTAAAATCACATTGTTTGGCGATAAAAGTAAAATAAAAAATCGTAAATAAATAAATAATAATTACACATGTGACTCACAATTACATCTGCTTGTTTCTTCTATAAGTTACGTGATGGGGCAATTAGATAAAAATAAAAAGAAAAGAACAAAAAGAACAAAAAGTCATTAAAAATTCATCTAATCAAATTTTCAGATTCATTTCTATAATCTAACGCAAGCGATAATGAGCCAAATATTGCGTATCAATTGTTCTCATTAAATTAATTTTTAAGCATTACAAATATTTCTTTCAGGTTTAAATTAAATTACAAATATTTCTTTTAGGTTTAAATTAAATATATTCGTTTTTTAACATAATCCCTCATTTAAATGGATTTTTCTTTCTTTTTTTACAATTAAATATCAGTAATTATTTTTTCATTTATTTTCTAACGGATACAGCGATTTCAATTCATTTGTCGCCAAAAAATAACCTCTGGCAACCTTTTCGTTCAAAATCACAATAAAATGTGAAATTTATTACCAAAAATCATAGTTATCCCTGTATATTTTACTCATAAACCACCACGTGAATATTCTCTATCGAATGACACTATTTGCAAAAAAATCCACCGGGTAGTTTTTGAAAACATTTGGGTGGAACTTTTAGATCGTACTGCTTTATAATATATATGATGGATTTTTCTTTCTTTTTTTACAATTAAATATCAGTAATTATTTTTTCGTTTATTTTCTAACGGATACAGCGATTTCAATTCATTTGTCGCCAAAAAATAACCTCTGGCAACCTTTTCGTTCAAAATCACAATAAAATGCGAAATTTATTACCAAAAATCATAGTTATCCCTGTACATTTTACTCATAAACCACCACGTGAATATTCTCTATCGAATGACACTATTTGCAAAAAAATCCACCGGGTAGTTTTTGAAAACATTTGGGCGGAACTTTTAGATCTTACTGCTTTATAATATATATGATAATACTTGTTTTCTTATAATTTCCTTTTACTTTTCTGACTCTGTCATTTTATTCAATTTGTTTCATATTTATCATTCTATTCTGTTTTCTTGTAATTGGTTAATACTCTCTATAAGTAATAGTAGTACCTCTGATGAAGAAAGAGAAGGCTTTGCGCATTTCTTATAATTTTATGTTGTTATCATAATTTATTTTTTGTCTTCATTTGTGCATTCTACCAGTTTGTTCAACATTTTTTATTGGCGTACGTTTTTCTTGAGAAGGTTCCATGTTTTTACGTGCGTTCGTAATTATATAAAAACGTAGCACCTATAGCTCTCGTCTGGTTCATCCGTCTGTCCGCATATAACAGCGCAAAAACTACTCAACTTAATGATTTGAAATTTAATACATATAATCGCTGTAGAATTTTGTCGAGCCCTTTCAAATTTTATGAAAATCGAATCAAAACTGAAAAAAGTATTAATAAAAGTTGTCTTCATTCAATTAAATCTTATTATACGCAATTAATTCAATGATATCCCATGATGGGTAATGATTCTATATTGTCATGGTGATTACGTCAGATTTAAGATGGAGTCATATTATTTCCGCATTACTGAATTTAATATATATAACCGTAATAAATTTTGTATTCATGCATTTTTCATAAGAGTGCAACAGCTATTGCACCAAGATCTGAATATTTATAAAACTAGTTTTATTGAAATAGCTTCAGTAGTTCTCCAGAAAAAGTACATCAATGTCAGTTGTTTTACAGAGGATTTCACATCTGTTGTCGCTTCCTTAAATAAATAAACATTATGAAACACAAGTTGTATTGTAAAAGTCCCTGGAAGTTCTGTTCAAAACTTTTTTTACTCCTTTAGCACGTAAACCTCATATGAAGTTCGATAATGTTTGTGAAATGCGGCAATAGATGGTAGAATGTAGGACCATTTTGTTTTCAAATATTCAACTCTAGAATCCAACTGTGAGAAATTTGTTTTCAAAACAAACAAATTCAAACAAAACAGTTCTTGACAAAATTGTCAAAATTTTGTCAAAGAATTTCTGTTTTTGGATCAGAACAGAACTTGTTGAAAATAACTTTTTTTTACATTCTACTTTGTGCTAATGTATACAAAGCTCTAACTATTGCAAAAACAAATTTAATAACTATTTATAATAATAAAGTTCGTTTTGTAATTTTTAATAAATGTGCAATTTTTAAAAATTCAAGATTATTTGTTCTTAATGATCCATTTTAAATATTTTTTTATAAATTTAAAAATATTCCATCCACGAGAGAGTTAATAAATTGCAACATAATGAACTTTATTTGCTTTTTTCACATTTTAACAAATCTTATTCTAAAGGAAAGAATGTAAAATACAAACAGGTTGTTAGCATTTCTCAGAAAAGTTAAATAACACTTAAAAAGTCCTTCCGGCCAGTGCCGGGAGGAAGAGGTAGCTTTCATAATCCTTATTTAAAAAAAGCCAACTTATATCATGCAAACACACGAAGCTCAATTTAGGGGAAACCGAATATAGGAGATTCAATACTAATTTTTATCAATATAATGAATGAGAATTTCGCGAAATTAGACAGCTTTATCCAAGCTGCTTTTCTTTAAAGTAACTTATATTTGGCTGCCAAATTCGGCAATTTCTTAAAGTGCCTGTCATTTTAAGACAACATGGTGGATGAGGCTAAGCAGTGAACTTGGTCGAGACCTTAGTAATTGCTGTGCACATGCTCACTCACATCGGAATCGGTAAATATAAAGGAGTGCTGTCGCATGCAAAATTTCAAAATGTCACCCACAATAGAAATTGACACTGCTATATCTGAGCCATTTTTTAAGGTAAAGACAAACAAAAAATGCTCCTGAATCCTTATATCAAGATCAAATACTTAAGAAAGAAACCTTTTTCAATTTCTAATTTTTTTGCATCTCACTTTAAATATATATATATATTTTTTAATTTAATGGCCGCCATTTTGAAACAAGATGGCTGATGAAGTTGGCCAGCGAACTTGGTCGAGATATTGATGTATACTATCCACATGCCTTCTTCCATCGAAATAGGCGAATACGTGTGTTATCGCTTGACAAATACAAGATCGTTTCAAAATGTTAGCCATGCTAGAAATTCAAAGTGCTATAAATCAACCATTTTTTAAGATATCAACAAAAGAACAAATTTTCAGAAACAAAAACTGCTCCAGAATCTTTGTATCAAGGCCAAACACATAAAAAAAATCTTTTTCATTTTCCAATTTTTTAATACCTCATTTTGAATTTTAAATTTAATTTTTTTTTTAATGGCAACCCTTTTGAAACAAGATGGCGAATGAAGCTGGCCAACGAACTCGGTCGAGACATTGGTATGTACTATGTACAGACCAAGTTACATCCAAATAGGTTCATAAATACGCCTGTTATTACGTGAGAAAAATCAGGACGTTTCAAGATGTCAACCACGCTAGAAATTCAAAATGCTATAACTCAGCCATTTCTTAAGATATAGACGAAACAAAAACTGCTCCCGAATCTTTTTATCAAAGTCAAACACATCAGAAGAAAATATTTTTCAATTTTCAATTTTTGGTACCACATTTCAAATTTAAATTTTTCTTAAAAATTTAAATGGCCGCCATTTTTAAACAAGATGGCGGGTGAAGCTGGCCAACGAACCCGGTCGAGACATTGGTATGTACTATGTATAAACGAAGTTACATCCAAATCGGTTCATAAATACGCCTTTTATCGCGTGACAAAATTCAGGACGTTTCAAAATGTCAGCCACGCTAGAAATTCAAAATGCTATAACTCAGCCATTTTTTAAGATATAGACGAAACAAAAACTGCTCCGAAATCTTTGTATAAAGGTCAAATACATAAGAAAAAATATTTTTCCATTTTCAATTTTTTGGTACCACATTTCAAATTTTAAATTTTTAAAAAAATTTTAAATGGCCGCCATTTTGAAACAAAATGGCGGATGAAGCTGGCCAACGAACTCGGTCGAGAGATTGGTATGTACTATGTACACACCGAATTACATCCAAATCGGTTCATAAATACGCCTTTTATCGCGTGACAAAATTCAGGACGTTTCAAAATATCAGCCACGCTAGAAATTCAAAATAGTATAACTCAGCCATTTTTTAAGATATAGACGAAACAAAAACTGCTCCGGAATCTTTGTATAAAGGTCAAATACATAAGAAAAAAATATTTTTCCATTTTTAATTTTTTGGTACCACATTTCAAGTTTTAAATTTTTTTAAAAATTTTAAATGGCCGCCATTTTGAAACAAAACGTCGGATGAAGCTGGCCAACGAACTCGGTCGAGACATTGGTATGTACTATGTACACACCGAATTACATCGAAATCGGTTCATAATTACGGGAGTTACAGTGTGACATAGGTCAGATATATATATATATATATATATATATATATATATATATATATCAATTTTGAACGGAGGGTGGTTTCGGGGTCTGGGGGTCATGATCGATGAAAATATACCAAAATTTTTTGAAATCGCTTTCCTCCGAACGGCTGCAATAGGTAGCTTTTTTGTAAAGAAAGCTACCTAAAAATAGCCATAATTGCGTTCCTGATCTGAAATTTGAAAAAGCTTTATGCTCTACTAGCCATAGTAATAGCCAACTTTAATAAATCTTTTTTTTCTTCTAATTTCTAAAGTAAAGAAGGTTTTAATGACACGTCATTATTGAAGTCATCTTTCTAGTATTCGTAATTACATATCTTGATTGTAGAATAGCGGAGAATTTTTATATTGTAGAAAAATAGATATCTAAAATTAGCATGCATGTTTCAACTGAAACAAATATTAAATTTGATACTAAAATTATATCTTTCACTTTGAATTAGACATAGCTATGAAAACAAAATTACCGTTATTTTATATTTCCATTTAAAAAAAAAAAAAAAAAAAAAAAAAAAAAATTCTATATTTTATTTTATTAACATTTTTACTTTTGTAAAAATAAAACAAAAAGTATAATCGTATTGAACTTTCTCGCATAAGTACTCGAACGCTAGAGAAACTAAATTATGTGCCATTTGTTAAGTTAAAGGTTTTATTTTTTATCGTGCAAAAAATATCGTTAATTACTAATAATATTTCCGATTCAACATGTTAGAGAATGTAGTTATTTGCACTATCTTTTTGCTTTTTTAAAACTCTGACATAGCTAGAAAGAATTAAATTATAAAACTTGTTAATTACACTATAAAATGTAGGACACGCATTTTTTTTCTAGGAACTAAACCGTCTTTTTTCAGGCTAATGCAGTATTTTTCAATCGGTGGGCACGTGAGCCTGTGAGTGGTCCCGAATAAACAGGGCTTCGGCGCAGGATCGGGAGCTCATCCGAGGACGCCGTAGCGGCACCAACCAATTTCGGAGGGTTTCTTAAGGCTCCTGTCCCTGCCTGCGAAGACACTCACGAGCTAATGCTAATCCTATGGGGAGGGATTTTTCTAATATCTCGTTTGCATTTCGGCATTTTTAAATAATTTTTTTGCATTGAATAGATAAGGTCCGTCTCTACAGCGCACCTTTTTTACTTTTTCGATTTTGGTCGCAGATATTTTTTATAAAGTTATTTTCACTTTCAAAACCGGTTCTGAAAATGAAAGTGTCATTCTAAAAAATATCTGCAACCAAAACTGAAAAAGTAAAAAAGGTGCGATATAGAAACGGATCTCGGCTATCCAATGCAAAAAACATTATTTAAAAAAGTCAAAATGCAAACGAGATATTAGAAAAATGCCTCCCCATAGGATTAGCATTAGCTCGTGAGTGTGTTCGCTGGCAGGGACAGGAGCCTTAAGTGGGGTCCCTGACGAGTGCTGGTATCGATGAATCCCCTCGTCCAGTATATAGACTACGTTTCTAGAGCACGTGTGTCTGGATTCTGTCCTCCGGGGTAGCATCGTGCGGATATCCACTACCCACTCTGAGGCGATGGAGGCTGTGAGGTGCAGTTTCTCTGCTGTGGATTAGAAGGAGGTGGCTGAAAAGCGAACAGGAGGCAGACGGTACCATCGGGTCCGGCCGGACCAAACTTTTACCTTTTTGTTGTCATTCTCTACCCCGTAGTTTTAACGCCCTCGAATAGTTACACGAGGTTACGCACAATGTGGGGACTAACTTTCCTAATTTTTATGTCTATCTTTTCATTTATTAGGGTTCCGTACTTAAAAAGTAAAAACGGAGCCATTATAAGATCACTTCTATGTCTGTCCGTCTGTCTGTCACAGCCATTTTACTCGTAAACTATGGAACGTGGAAAGTTCAAATTCGGGGAAGTAATAAAGACCATTGACACACATATTTTCAGATTAATAAACATTCAAAAATATATTTAGTAAATAAGTAGAGGGGCTAATTATGCTACTTGAAAAAAAAATCTTTTCTTTTTATATCATGGTATCCTGTGAAAGCTTTTGTAACGCTGAACTGAAAAATACATTCCTTTTAATTTTAGGTATTATATTTTCAAAGATATTGTTGAAAATGTAGCGCAAAAATATGTCCCCCCCCCCCATCGAATTCCGAGTCTACTGAAACTAAAATTATGAAAAAATTAGAGGTAGTAGACGTTATTATAAACCTTGCCGGAAAAATTCACTTCTTTTAATTTTAGGTATTATATTTTCAGAGATATCGTCAAAAATGTAGTGCAAAGTTATGCCCCCCCCCCCCATCTATTTTCGAATCTACTTAAACTAAAATTATAAAAAAAAATAGAGGTAGTAGACGTTAATTTAAACCTTGCATGGAAATTATAGCGATTATCCTAGGTCACATAGTTTTTGAAAAAAGCGCATCTTTTCCGTTACACACAAATTTCGATTTGCAGGCATTCAGCAAAGGTGTTGAGGGGCGCTGGATGTACATATCGTAGAAGAAGTATTATAAAAGAATTGTTGATAATGATTTTTGAAAAAAAAATCGTCGGTAATTAGCCGAGATATTAACCTTTAACACCGCACCCTCCTACTCAACAAATTAAAACGCATTCATAATTTCCTTACTTACTTAACAAACTTAACGTAAGTCCTGGTTCTGCTTATACAGTCTCCAGGGCCGAAACTAAGGGGGGTCAGAGGGGGCATGTGGCCCGGGTGCCAGAACAAAGGGATGCCAAATGAAGGATTATACCTTTGGAATGGATCATTTTCTTCTGATGGACTGATGGCTTCCCTTATTATGAAACAGCCATTATAAATGAAGTGTTAGGCGACGATAAAAGAGCAGCGTAAAAAGTTAGAACTCTGATTTTCTGGTCAGAATGGGGGGGGGGGGGGAATGGCCATATTTTTTTTTTAATTATGGCCATTTAAAAAAATTACGAACATTTTTTTTCCCATTCTGACCAGAAAATCAGAGTTCTAACTTTTTACGGCTGCTCTTTTAAATTCGCCTAACACTTCATTTATAATGGCTGTTTCATAATAAGGGAAGCCATCAGTCCATCAGAAGAAAATAACTGGGTTAAAGCTGAATCTCGGTTAAGCTGGACGCGTATTATCGGGACTATACTGTGTATTTCATTTTAAAAATGATCTTTAGAATATATTTGTTGGTGTTCAGAGGGGGGGTCATGATCCCCGTGACCACCCCCTTGGATTCGCCATTTTAGATTAGGTAGTTCAGTATTACATATTTAATGATTTCATATTTTTAATTTCAAAATAAGTCGGCTATTAGAAAATTTGTAAAATTCTCTTTGTAAATATACTTTGCGGAAGCCAAAATCCATGTTTGCCCCGGGTGCAAAAAAGGCTAGTTTCGGCCCTCCCAGTCTCACTGCCACCACATCAAGCTTCAAACAGCACCAGAATCCAGTCCTTCCACAGTCCAGTAAATTCTCCTGTCCATCAAGTGTGTGGTCTCCTACGAACGCAAGAGCCTCTGCTCGTGCTTCCCACCAATCCATCAAGAGACACATCTCCAATGGACGCTTGAGTATCTGCTCGTGCCATCTTACTTGTGCCACGCAAATCATTCTTTTCCCATCCTGCCGCCCCTTGTCGCGAGAAGGGTTCGTCCCCCGGCGGCCAGGAGCAGTGATTTTTTTTTTCTTTATTTTCTTTATTTATTTTATTTTTTTCTTTTAATGTTCTTATACTCCCGCCCTCTGTCGTGAGTAGGTGTTTTCCTGACGGGCAGGAATTCGCCTCATTTTTGTAAGCTCACTTTGTCTTTTCAAATAAATTCTGGGTTCTGTGGTCGGTGGTGCGTGGCCGCCTTTGGCGGGTGTGCGTCGCCCCTTGCGCCTCTTGTGTATCTCCATCTGCATACGGCCAGACAGGGCTTGACTCACTAACGAGCCCCAACGTGTCGGGGTACATACAGGGAGAAACGTTAAGCTCTAAGGGGAAGGCCTAGCCGGCCCTGAGCAGTCTCTCTTACGCTGCCTAACCTTTAACACTATTTCTACTGGTGTCTTTTAAGAATTTGATTTTTGGATATTTATCCATAATTTTTTAACTAAAATAACCTCAAATCCTTTTTAATATACTCAGTGCTTGACTTATGATTGCGTTAGTTTAAGAATTGCAAATATAACAACCATAAATGACTATCTTAAAACGTGTCATTTGGCATCGGTAGAAATAGTGTTAAAGACACGAACGGTTTTGACATACATAATGACAGGGGCGGCGTATTCTATGTACCATCGGCTTTTAAAGCTCAGATAATAACTTTTAATGATATATTTGTGTAATGCAATGCCCAGTAGCAGTATAAAAGCAACAAACGTTAAGTTGTTAAAAACAGAATAATTTAATTAGAATTAATCACATAAATTTTATGGGATTCAAGAGTAGTTTGCATTGAGTGGATCTCTCAGCAGGCGTCCCGGGTCTTTAAAAGTTAATTTAAAATTTATCTGGAAAAACTCGGCACGAACTAAGCCGGCATTGCAACTTTGTGACCGTCTTTCGAAACGCGCTTAGCACAATGCCAAGTTTAAAATTTGAACAAGGGTTTTGTTTTAACTACACTGCAAAAAGGAAAGATTATTGCTACGCTGAATTTAGTTTTATGAAATGCCAAATAAAGTTTAACCTCTTGCGCTCTATGACGTACGTTGCGTAGTACGTCATGCTATTATGGTCATTTCTGATAACGACGTACGTCATGATATATGGTTGATTTTTTTAATTAGACATTCCTAATTCTCATCAGAAAATTTTGATTCCTATTTTTGCTTTATAAGATGATTCATTTTCCATAAAATAAAGTATAGAAAATTGCCAATTAATTTTTTGTGGTATGAATTCAAAATTTGTAAAAAAAAAAAAAAAAAAAAAAAAAATATATATATATATATAACAGATGCGGTAAAGTTGATTGCTAGTGACATACATCCACTAACAGCGCCAGAGCGCAATGGTTTAAATATGAACTATTTTTATTGTCAGGTTTGGATTAAGTTCATCATAAACAGGTTAGGGTAAGATAAAAAAAAAAGGAGTTATGCAGAATAGCAATATTTGGTATTATTTAGGCGTCATATGTCTTTAAACTTTTATGGTATACCCATTCATACTTTCCAGGTATATCCTCCTGAGACCCCGCATCCATTAAAATGGATGTTTTGTTTTAACCTGCTAATCACATCAAATATTTCTTTGTAAGAAAGTCCTGATACTCAAATATAATATACACTTCAAAGATTACTTTTAAGTTTTTAGAATCTGGCAACGGCTTCTCGTTTGTTTGTAGTATGGCGAAGTGATTGAGTCAACGTGGCATTCTATCAGGTGTTAGTCAGTTCCAATTTTTCTTTACTCATTTAATTTTTTAAAGCACATTTTAGAGTGTATATGTTGATTTTAATATTTTTGTAGTACCCTAGCTAGTTTTCAACTGTAATTTCGATATATTTATTGCTTTAAAGCTCAATTTAAAAGGACCTTACTTGAGTAAACTTATATAGTTAGCTTTAACAATTGCTTTGGTTTTAATCATGTGCAAGATTTCCAAGTTTTTTATGTTTATTTAGTCTCTCTGTAATGTTTAAATTACTTTTTATGAAAAGACATATCTAATATTTTTGTAAAATTTTTGTATTTTATTTAAGCCAAAAGATTAACAGCATTAGAAGTATTAGAAATAATAGCAAATGAGAATGATTCGGATTTTGATTTTAGTGATTCTAGAGAAGAATATTTTAATATTAATAAAATTTATGAAGATTCTTTTGAAGCTGAAAATGAGGTTACTAAAGAATCAGTCAATAATTTTGCTGATGTCTCAGCCAAACTAACGGAAGTGAAATAGCGAAACGTCAAAAGCCCAATTTGATTTGGAAGAGAACTTTGCAGTAAGTCCAAGTTATGATTTATGCACATATAAAGTTTTTTAATATGTAAATTAAGACTATTATTTCGGCTAACTTTTCTTTTGTTAGAAAGTCATAAATATAATGAAAGAAAATTAAATTAATAGAATAAAGAATATTTTTCACAAGCATCATGAAATCTGATTTTAATTATGTTTCCTTTTATGTTTGCTCAAGTATTCCATATTCTCCTGATATTTCACAACAGCTAGAACAAGAAGCAGAAGTGCACATAAAATTTAAAGCACATCATTATTAGGATGAGCGAAGCGAATCCTCTACTAGACTACACAAATTACATTTTGTCGTACACTTTACAAAAACAATATTCAGTATTTTGACTTGAAATTAAGCATAAAAATAAATTATGATCTGTAGATTTGTACAATATTATTTTTTTTACAGAATAACCTTAAAAAATTTATTATTTTAATTAAATTATTTTGCATGTTTTCCCATTTCAGACGCATTTTTGCAAATAAGAAATGAAACACGTATATTTTTAGAAGAAAAATAAATCATGAATTTAGTATTTATAGATGGAATCATGATTAATTAAATAGTTTCACGATTTCGTTTATGAAATTTTTAAAATACCCTTTTTATGAAAATTATAGCATATTTTTAATGAATTAAAATTTGTTAAAATTCAATTATTTACATTCAATTATAAAAGTATTTTTCAGTGTTTGAATTAAAATACATAATTTATTCTTATTATGTGAAATCATTTACGCAGACGAAACTTACGCATTTTAAAAGAATTATATTATGATTTTTTTTGTAAAGTGGCAACAAAAGAATTGTAAACAAATAAAATTAATTGTTAAATTCGTTATATCATAAATAAAAAATTCAGAGGAAATTCTTAGTTATTTGGCTGAATTTACATTTCTAAAATTAAAATGCGCCAAAACATAAAATAATGTTTTTGCTTAATAAAGATGCAAAAATAATATAAAAAAGTAATGTTACTTTCAAATATTTATCTTATTAAATAATTCTTCGCGAATCCAAACAAAGCATGGCTTTTGCTAGTTTTAGACTTTACATTGATAATAATATGTATTTAAAAGAAAACTAAACTTAGATGTCCAAGTTGCAATATGTTTTTGTGCATTACCAAGAAATTGTTTCAGAGATTTATATTCGGCTTAAATATGTGTAAAATAATTTAGAGTTGTTCATTAAATTAAAAATGAATTTATAGATGTTTCAATTTATTGTTAATAGTTAAAGTTAATTTAATTTATAGTGCTTTTTAGTATCACTTTACATGTGAAAAGTTGAAATGAACTGCGTTTACATTTCATCATATTTAAGACCTGAACATCCATTAAAATGGATATGGTCCTTACCAAATTTAAAAGACAAAAAAATTAAAAATATTTAAAAATATTTTTTTTTACCTTTTGATGAAAATTAGGTAGTAAAGACAAAGATAAAGTATTTCAAATTTTCTTGGGTCTCAGGAGGATAAACAGCTATACCCAACCCTACATTGTATAGTTTTATACAAAGTCTTTTTTCTTTCATTCTAACCTATGACCAGGCCCCTACCTGTTGGATTGCCCAGCTGAACGGGTTTGATACCTGGTATCGGGGCGGGTGACCGCCTAATTGCTGCGTAGCGGCAATAAATCTAACATCACTGCCTCGAACGTCATCCTTATCTGCAGTGCCTACTGCTCGTTTTAGTATACTTTGTTTTGCCGGTTACTTAACGTTATATCCTGTTGTTTGGCACCTGCACATTGCTACTCAAGTTGATCTCGTAATTTAGAACCTTGATCAGATGACGAGACCTTCACCTGGCAAGGCACCTCCAGAGGTTATAATTCACAGGTCTTTGCACCCACGACGGATTTTACATGCACCAGGCGCCATTAGCATACATGATGGAATTTTAGCAGGCAGTTATCCTGGGTCCTGCGACAAACAGCTACGAGTACAATGCTCTGCCAACTTGGCCACCGCTGCCTGCTGTAATTGGGATAGCCTGGAGTCTTTGAAGCTTAATTGTTGACGTATACTTGTCAAATGAAAATGGTAATTTTTAGTGTGAGTGTGTGTGTGGGGGGGGGGGGAGAGAAAACAAAGAATGGGACTCCGCAGATCAACAAGTTGCACCGTGTGTTAATTTTAAGCCGAATTGATGGGCAAACTTAACGTTGCAAGGGGGATGAGACTCCGCTTTTCTACCGTACCCCACCGGGTAAAAACTGGCTCCGTTGGCTTTGCCATCGAATTATACAAAGTCTTATTATTCTTTTAGCAACATTTTTTTTTAATAATACAGTTAATAATTCATATATTTATTGTGCGGAACCCTCTGAGCACGAGTAATACTCGCACTTAACCGTTTATTTATTTATTTTTTTAATAGTCAAGGTTTTGTACTCCTTAACACTTTGAAGCTATTTTTAAGCGATACAGTTGAATAAAACTATAATAACTATTATTGTACCACCCTGTAAAAAAAGACACAAGTTTCTTGATCTACGGAAATATAATATAACCACGGACGATAATACACAATAACTTCTTCCAAGTTACCCATGATTCCGAAAAGAGAACTTTATCGTTAGAAACCTCAAAGAACAATATATTTTCGAGATTTAAAGAAGTATTTGCAAGAGGAAAGTTTATTTGATTGTTACAGATTCCGGAAAAGCTTCCGAGTAGTTTTCATAGTGTATTAATCAGTCTTCTCAAACCGGAATATGGGTTTTTAGAATACTATATATTCTCAATTAAACATTTCAGATGCGAAACTAAATTTATGCATGCAAAAGTAACAAAATAATATTAATTTTAATGATATTTTTAATGCTGTTAATTTATTCTGTTTGTCTGTAAAACATGTTTGTTGAACATGAAAATGTTTAATTGAGAATGGATAGCATCCTAAAAACCTATACTCTGGAAGTTAAATTCTAGTGCTCAATTCACCTTGAGTTAAATAATTAAATTCATATAAACAGTACAAATACCTGTACAAGAATTACTTTCAGGTGCATATATATAATTTATAAGTATTTAAAATACATCAAAATATCTTAAATTACATTAGAAAAAAAATAAAAACTCATCATCATCATCAGTTCACCTATAAGTTACAAATTAGCACCATTTAATTATTATATAAAAAGAGCATTTGATGTTTGTTTAAGCCATCTCCTAAAAGAAGAACTAGATGGAATTAGAAAAATAGCAATAGAAAATAAAATTCCATCCCGTTTTATTGAAAAAGATCATAAACAAGTTTGAAGTGGAAGACATAGCTGCCAACTCTTCCGCTTTTTCAGACCACAAAAATTTAATAGAAAATTTTGCCTTATTTAATCGGCAGATTACGGCGATTTAAAAAGGTAAAATTTTCCATAAAATTTTTGTGGTCTGAAAAAGCGTAAGATGTTGGCAGCTATGGGAAGATTATGGAAAACGAAGTGCAGTTCTAGATGAAAGATTTAAATTTTGTAAAGTTAACTACATTCCAAGGTTTTTTGAAAATATGAGGCATACCTTTTTCAAATATGATGTAAAATTAATCGCAGCCCCTCCCCCTAAGTTAAAAGATCTGTTAAATAATAAATTTGATCCCTTCCAAGCCATTAATAGATCCGGAGTATACATTATACCTTTCCAAAAAGATAATATTTTATTTATGTTGGTATGACGATGAGAAAACTTCGTGATAGAATTAAAGAGCATAAAGCAGATATCAGATTAAATGGGCCCCATACTGCATTATCAAGATGAGCTCAAACTCATCCTATAAAAATAGATTTTAATAAATCGAAAATTATATTCCGCACAAATAATTACCAGAAAGCTATATTAAGAGAATCAATTGAAATAATCGCCAATAAAGATACAGATTGTAACGATGCACTATCGTACGATATCCATGGAGCATGGAGAAATTTGCTGCATAATAAATGAAAGCTTGTTTTGTTGAAAATTTGAATAACTTTATCTGGCATCTCACCTGACGTACAACTTTTAAATTGAAATAAATTTCTTCTAGACAATTCTCAAATAAGCGCAAAGAAAAAAATAGCATTTAAATCCCACTGACGACGGCCTTGTGAAGGTTGAAAACGTTCAGGGTTACTTTATTTCTAATGTATTTTAAGATATTTTGATGTATTTTAAATACCTATAAATTATATATATATGCACCTGAAAGTAATTCTTGTACAGGTATTTGTACTCTTTATATGAATTTATTTACCAATAGTCTGGGTTAAGAAAACTGATTAATACACTATAAAAATTACTGAAAAACGTTAACGAAAATGAATGGCAGCAAAAGAAAGTTTGTTTTTATAAACGCTTCTTTGGATCTCGAAAATATATTGATTTCTGAGGTTTCTAAAGATAAAAAAACACTTTTCAGAATCGTGAGTAACGCGGAAGGAATTCTTACATATTTTCGTTCTTTGTTATATTATACTTTCCTAGATTAAGAAACATTTTTCTTTTTTACAGTGTATAAGGACTATAACTATAACAAATATAGTTGACTAAAACGATAAACGATTAATAATAATTAAACTTACATACTGACTCAAATTTTTTTATATTTTCCTACGTTCGAAGAAATGGGAATTTCTCTTTTAAAACTGTCGTTTACACTTTCAGAGTTTTTGTCTTAATAATTAATTATTTATTTTAAAATTTTATTCATTTTCCTAACATTCCGCTTATGAGAATTGTGATGTTCATTAAAGAATGAAATTAGGACCAAAAAATCGTGGCAATCAATTTTTTTAAAATGAAACTCAACAGTTTCTTTATCTGTTATTCACACCGAAATCAAAATACGACCAAAAAATCAAGTATTTCTTGAAAAACAGCCCCAAAAATTTATATAATTTTTAAAATTAGCAGTTTGTTGCTAATTTTTTTAAGTGATTTTATTAATTAACCATTTTTCTATTTTATTTTTATTCTAATATTTCTTCTGTACAGAACACAGGCTCATGCGCAATATACACTCCTACATTTATATTGTCAGGTAATTTCAGAATTCTTAATAAAGTGAAAATCCAAACTGGAGAAATAAAGCTCCAGAAAAGTTAAGAAACACTGGGCTGAAGTTTATCCTACAACTGCTAAGTCTCCAGCAGAATTTGATACTTGATTGCATGTTCAAGTACTAGAAGAGCACTTGTAATAGTATAACAGCCTGAGGTAAGAGGGTAAATTCTAAAAAATGCATTACTTGGGGGCATTTATTGGAGTTTTAACAAAATTTGTTTCATTTTATTCCGTTTTACACCTGTTTCATTATATTACTATAGGTTTCGTTATAATTACAGTATTTTCTTATAATTAAAAGTTTCAGAAGACTTTGAAAAGTTTTTGTATGTTTATGAGAATACAAACAGATCATTAAATACTAATATTATTTTCAGTTCCAAATTGTAGCTATTTGTCGATTTTTTCTTTTAATTATAAACACTTTCACAAACATGTCAATTTTTAAAAGGTTTATCGCCAATCTTAATTTTTATGCAAACTTCCAATAATTATTTATTTATTTATTTCAATTTTGTTTATTTTTACTTATTTATTTATTTACTGCTTAATTATTCTCCATTTGTTGCTCCTAAATAAAATTCCATGCTTATATAAAACATACATATTATAAAACATACATCGTTATGATAGAATTTGCACGAGTAATGTACCAAAACTGCAATAAGCGTCTATGAGAAAATGAAAATATAAATAAAATGAAAGAAAACAGAAAAATAGAAG
Source organism: Maratus speciosus (assembly GCA_963932465.1). Classification (NCBI taxonomy): domain Eukaryota; kingdom Metazoa; phylum Arthropoda; class Arachnida; order Araneae; family Salticidae; genus Maratus; species Maratus speciosus. The sequence continues at coordinate 67,134,679 of OZ010787.1, read as the reverse complement.
GTTTTCTTAAATTCTAATACAGATTCGAAAGAAATATTTTTTTTTGTATTATGTAAAACTAAGAACACTTCCAGAATAATCATATGCTGGGTAAAAGTAACTTAATTTATAAACAAGACTGTCGAAAATCCATGTTTTTTCAGAATTACTCATATTTCGATAGCATGTTATTGAAGTTAAATGAAGGTGCCTTTCTGAAGATTTCGACCTCATTAATTCTGAGGTATTAGAAAACATAGGCTCGAACTTATGAATTTTAATTTATACATGTTCGATTGATAATGAATATTTATAAATTATCTGATTTAAAATAATGCATAATGTGAATGACTGGGTTATTAAAAATTTCATTAAAAAAATAAAATGATGAAAATAAGATACTTTACCTGACTCACAAAAGAAAAAACACTATTTTAATATTACCATTAGATGGTTCATATTTCATAATAGCCCTTGCTTTCCAAAACTTTGATGAAGTTTTATAGTTTCATATTTACTAAAGATACATTTAATCGGTCAAAATTTATTCAGTGTAAACATATATTACCCCTTGCGAGGAAAAAAAATCTAAAAAATACATATACGAGCATTTTTGGGATAACTAATTAATCTTTATCAGTTCTAGTCGAAGACTGAGCCAAAACTGTCGCACTCATTCCATATTGTTTCTATGTAAACATTCGTGTCCAAGTCATACAACAAGCGTAAAGAGATTCGCGTATTCGACGATAAAATAACAGGTGTCCACAAAATTTTCAGACATGACAAGGTACGAACACATATATTAATCAGGAAAGTCAACTTTGCTTACTAGCAATTTTTTGTCATAACATACTAGACATAAAAGTTGCACGCTTTATGCAGAATCAATACCTCCCTAATACGGAGTCCCACAGAAAAATCAAAATTATCTGATTTTGAAAATTTAATGGGTGATGCAATTTTGTGGACGGTAAACGATGTGAGACAATAAGGAAGGGGCGGGAGACATTCCGAAAAGGTGTCAGCTATATTCGGAAGTAGCTACAGTCAATGTCATTCGTTCCGGGATTTGTCCCAGTAGAACAAATAGAAGAAACAGTATCAAGCCATTAAATGGAAAAAATATGACAATCATAATGTATAACCGTGTTCTTTCTCCTCAAGGATAAGACTACTGGTAATTATTGCATATCAACTTGCTTTTCACCATGTAGCATCAAGAGGAATGATATCAAAATTTGTCAGGTTGTTACGTGTAGGTCGTGTTTATGCAAAGAGACTTGCAATTTTCACCCCACAAACTCCCTCGTTCAGAAGAAAAGAAGGTATGGGAATTTAAGACGCAGATAACATAGGAAAGATGAACTTATATTGAAGACGAAATGAGATTTGACCGAAACTGGTGAAGCTGGGACAGTCACCTCTATACCTTTCCTATGATTGTATGGTTGCCAAGTTATAAAGAGATAACACTCTTGTTCGATATATTTGCCTATTTCTTTCATTCACGTTCCTGGTATAATTTCATAAATGATAACACGTGATTTAACAAGCTCCAGTTACTGCTTAAAATTGAAAACATTGCTTCATGGGGAAAAAAGAATTGAGATAACCTGCGAGGAATTCCATTCAACATGTTACGAGATATTGCTGGATAGGGAGTGGTTTGTTTTTTCGCCATGACTCTTTCTGGAAATTTAAGAGCTGTTAACATGATTGCTCGATGAATGAGATCAAATAACCTGAAACACTGTGGTTCATTATTTTTTGGCATGAACCAAATGTTGTCACATATGTGCTTCTATATTACCTGGATTTCATACATAGAAATATCCACAAATAAACTTTCTGCCAAAAAATTGCAACAGCGTCAATATTATACGAAAGCCTTCATCCCCAAGCGCTTTGAATCCACCACACGCAAAAACAAAATGGCTCATGGTACAACAACATGGCAATTTGAATTTAATAGGTGATGAAGTATAGGACGGGGGAGATCGTTACGCGAATCGTATAAATATATGTCTTCTCGTAAACCATAAAAAAATAGTCTGATTAATATTTTTTAGACGTTATTGCTTGGAAAGAAGGGGAAATTATTATTTTAAATTATTTGAAAAATTCAGAAACAAAAACGATCACTATTTCTACAAATCTGATAATACAAACTTACAAATTCAAAGTTTTCAGAAATAATGGTCTGTTTTAAAATCCTCCAAAAATTACAAAAAACTTGTCAAAATGGAGTATTTTTTATCTTTCTAATAGTCACAATTTTTTGTTTTCCAAAAAAAATGAATGAATTTTAGAGAATAAATACAAAAAAAAAATCACCAAAACTTTAAATAAAAAAATTACATCCTACTTTTGAAAGAAAGTCGCTTCGAGGTGCAAGAAATCAATTTAGATCTGCCTACATTAAAATTATGTTACTCTGAGTACTTTTATTTCTCCATGATCTTGCTAAAAGATAAACAACCCACACACCAGTTTATTACATGTAGAGGTGTATCGGGAAGCGAAGTGAATTAAAGTATCTTACCTTTGGTCCTCCTAAAGCATTGCACAAACTTTCCCACATTTCCTTGCTGTGAGACAAATACTTTCTGTGTATATCCTCGTTATATTCGCCATGATTTTGCTGAAATGTTGTTCGCTATATAACAAAAAACATTTATTAGAATAGAAGAATATAATAAAAAAATGAAACATCTATTATTACTGCATAAATAAATCTTAAAATACTGAAATTTGACAGAAAAAAAACAAATTGTTTTTAGCAACTACATAATATCAAGATTTTAATAATTATTATGCTGTTTCTACTGTTGAAAAAAAATTTATCTATTAAAAAATGAAGTCATCTTTATACTTGCATACTGTATTTCATTAGGTATTCACATCGGATGAAAATCAAATAGTGAAGCATTTGCCTTTTTAAACACTTGTCTCTTTTTCTCCTTTTGAATGATTAATATGGAATTCATAGTTGTACTTTATTTTGGGAAACATGAGCGGAATAACTCTAAATTCCATTGCCGATATTATTTGACTTGACGAGTACTATACCTCTCCCCACGTCTCTTTCTCATGTTTATCCTTTCTCTCTCTCTCTCTCTCTCTCTCTCTCCAGTTGTTTGTTTGCCAAAAACAATTGCGGTCACTCTGTATATAGCAGCCATACTCAACCTGCGGCCTGAGGCACATAATCAATAACCGATATTTAAACAATTCATTGAGATGCGAAAAAAAATGAATTTAAGATCTTCAACGTTCAAATATAATTAAAAAGATTTACTAACAGATGTATACTACACATAAAAGTTAACACTTTCAAAACATTAAATAAAATTTTAAAAGTCTAAAACTGACAAGTTTCAGCCACCCTGTGGCCATCATTAGGGTCTTACTTCAGTCCAAGAGAGAAAAATACTTATTAGTTCTTAAAAGTCAAAAGTAAACACACTGTGTTGAACACGCCTCCAAAAACAGTGCCATCTGTACAGCTTCAGTCCAACCATCCAAACCCAAAAGAGAAAAACTTGAAGAAACCGGATTATTAATGTCAATAATTGCGTCAAACCTCTTTAACTTTGAGTTAAGAACCACCTTCATTACAGACATTTCCAATTCTCAATTCAATTTCTATGGATTCTTTAATTATACATTTTTGCGGATAAGAGCACGGCCAAATAATTTTTACATTGTACTTTTTCAACCTTTCGTAAATACCTGTGACATAACCAAATTTTCTGTAGATAACTTTGGATTTAGAATCATCTTGAATCTTGAGAAGGGGGTTAATATGCTTTACAATAATTTTATCAATAAATTTTGTAGGAAAACCATGTTCAGCTGTGATTCTTTTAATAAAACTAAATTCTGTTTGGAGGGATCTTTTTAATTATATTTGTGCTGTTAATTTCAAGACGTAATAGTCCTTCAATTTATTTTCAACGTTGTTTTATATATTTTCATGGAAGATAAAATCTGTCCTGTTATTTATAATTAACTTAAAATTATGTGAAAAGCCGTTTCCTTAGTCAAAAGTTCTTTTTGCATGTAGTCCTATTTGTCCCACAGTGCATTTCTTAATCTTCAACATTAATCAAACATCATTCCAAAACTAAAGTTCGCTCTATATAATTCTACAATTATTTTTTCTTCATTGAGCAAAAGATTGATTTATTAGAGAAAATCTCCTTTTTTTCTTTAGAACTTGCAAATTCTGCATTGTTATATTATTGCTTTTTATACTTATTATATAGCTAATACTCAAAGCAGAATATAAAGTAAGCGTCCTATCTTAAATGGGAGAGGTAACCGCAAGATTAAAGACGAGGTCATATCAATCAAGGTCACACGCCACGTAGCGGATGGGGTTGACCTACAGGAATATGCCTAACTGTTTTCTTCTTTGTTGATAATCTATTCATTGTACATCTATATGAAATAACTGCGCAAGCGTAAAACACCGTGTTTTCTTTTGTTTGTAATATTTATATTCTGACAGTATAGAATATTCTATTAATTTTTATTCGTGATTATTTAATTTATTTATAGTAAAGTGGGGACAGATGCCGCAGTTTTTCTTTTCTTCTTGTAAAATGAACAATAAACAAAAAACAACAAACTAAGTACCAGAAATCATTGATCAAACCCTTTAGAATCTAATTTCTATGTTAAACAAGTTAAAACCCTCTAAATAAAGTAGGCATAATTATTTTCCACAGGTCCTTTTTTAACATCAGCCCCACCAGTGGCCGAGAGGTTCTGCTCTCGAAGCTGGGAGACGGGAAGTGCTGGGTTCGATCCCAATCGCGCCCGTCGGCCTAATCGTTCGGAGTTTTCGTGGTTTTCTTCGAACCTTGGTTCTCCAAGCGTTAATACGGGTTAGGTTCCCTTAGAAAGACCTCCACGGAAGGCACCCCCCCCCTTAGGGCCTATATCCCACGTGCAGATAATTGGCCGACATAAATACAACCAACCAACCAACCTTTTTTAACATCATTTTTTATGAGCTGGATAAGATGCCGCATGGGGTGTGGGACAGATACCGCATGGAGAAAAGTGCTAGGCTGTTTTTTTTTTTTTTCAAGCAAATCACATTTTTATTTTCTCAAACTACTTAAAACGAAAATAAATAACAGTAAACTTACAAAAATTATATATATCACTAAATTGTGAAAAGTTTAACGAAAATGCAAAAGTGTAATCCCTATAAACAAAACTTAAGACAAAAAGTGAAGATGAAAAGAAAATCATTTGAATTTACATGAATGGATAGCATAATTACTGAAAACAATAGACAGCATAATTTCAAAAAAGATATAAATCACTGGTTTACATCCAGACGAACATTGCAGTTTGCTCTTAATGTAAGTATTAGTTCTATTCTATTTAGGTCCTGGTCTGTTTATTTTTGGCCTTTCTTCTCAATCTTTGATTTTGTATTTCCATTCGCCCACAATCACACCACACTACCCGTTGCAAAAGTAAAGTAAGCGTTTTTCATGCAGCTATCGACTGAATTTGATGCACTGAATCCTGTTCGCTGTAGACTTTGCTCCTTGATAAGACTCCAGCCACCAACCATATGCAGATTCATCAAATTTCAACCCAGTTCTGCCATCAGAATCCAGAAGAGGGACAATTTACCCATTGTCAGAAGATGACTCATACTTTAGGTTTTTCCTCAAGTAAGGCGTTTTCAAGTTCTTTCCCTTCCTTTTTTTACACATTTTAATTCCGCCAAGTTGTCCTTTTTTATGCTTTCTAGTTTCTTTTGTTTTTTATTTCCTTCTTTTTTTTATTGTTTATTAACTCTGTGCTTGTAATATTTGCATTCTTTTACTTTCTCTTACTTGGCTGTATAGGTCTTTTGACCATTGGGGTAGGAGATATTTTGTTTAACAGTTTAGATGGTGAGAATTATAAACGGCCTACGTTTTCCTTATTCACACATGGTGAACCAACATTGTTGCTGAGAATATTTTGATAAGTAGCAGAATGCACTAATATACATTCATTTAAATGTAAGTTCTACTTAAATCGAAGTGATGAATTTATTGAACCGAAAAATGAAAATATATTTTGCGGCACCTGTCCCTCAACCTCGGTGCGGCATCTGTCCCATAGTGGCGGGTAAGATGCCGCACCGCCATTTTGTGTCATGTGAGCGACGCGAGAGAAAGGCAAACACATGTCTGTATTCTACGAGGATCTAGTCTATAGTTGCAATCGATTTTTGGATGAAATCTCTGTTTATTTTTCTTAAAATATGTAATAAAACTTCATTAGAATAATTTTAGCAACTTACCACGCAGGTTCGAGCCATAAAAACAATATATGTCTCCTTAAACTGTTTTTCTGACAATTTTTTAAACATAAATCAAGAATTATTTATCGGACCAAGATTTAGCTTTGCCTACACCTATTAGAAACTTCTATAAATATTGTTTTGTTGAAAAATGGATATGTTACAATTAATATTTTTTCAAATATTAATTTTATCATTCATATTTCACACGTAATTTTTTTTTTTTTTTTACATGTATGAAAATCACATGTTTTAGATCGTTAATACTGACATCGCAAAAAAACAAACCAACATGAGAAAAATAATTATTACAGCAGAATATGAATGAAAATATAAAAAATAAATTTAACATTAAGAGTTTAAAATTTACATCTCTCTTAAGTTCTAAACTTTTCGACCTATTGACTTTCTGTTTGTGATCCAAAGTTAAAATTTACTAAAGAATCGAAACATACAGTCAGGTTTTGACGTTCTTATTAAATTTTTTAAAGTTTGTTACTATTTTCAATACAGTGGCGATCTCTAACATATTTTTAATGTAATTTAAATAAGACGTAATTCCCAATTTAATCACTACTTTCATTTTTCTCTGGGACATTGTTGCCGAATTTACATAATTTCCTCAAATTTATTAGACATCATTTCGATTCAAATCACGCCATGATAGTAACAAGCAATAATCACGTACACTACTTACGTGAAATAAAATTTAAGCATTAAAAACTTAAAACTTCAACAGGTATTATGTTATCTTATCATTTAATTCAGACTTTTAAAAGTTTCCCTAAAATATTTCAGTTGCAGTTAGAAGAAATCCCATACTAAAGGTATTGAGTGGTGCTTTCACACTTTATAATTTATTTTTCAATTTTTAAATGCATATTTCTACGGGAAAATTTATATTATAAAATTTGTCCAATATGAATTCATCAGTAAAATTTTATAAAAAAGAGTAATATTAAAATGTACAAACCAAAGCCAAAAGTCTGTAATCATCCCAGGATATATAGCCATTTTTGTCAGCATCTGTAATAAAAAGTAACGTCATATTAAGTTTTCCTATATATTTTCTTACAGTCAGCATCACAATTTAACCTATAATGCATTAATCTCTGTAAACTTAGCGTAATGCTTAATAACTAACATATGTTGTAATTATTTAGGCAAACTTTAACTCAAGAAGATGGTAAATAAAAGTCAGAAATTAGGATCTAAAAATACATGTATAACAAATGTTAATTACTTCTTTAAATTTTCTTTTATCGATATTTCACAGCAACTAATTCGATATAGCTTGCGAAATTTAACTAACTGAAATGTGCAAAACATGTTTTATAATTCAAGGTTCTATTTAAAAATAATTTATATTCCAAAATTCTAAATGTTTGTATACATTAAAATTTTAAATATCTGCTTTGTTCTAACAGTTTAAAATAACATTTCGAGCGTTTGACATAATTGCATAATAACATGAATCATATCACTACAGAATATGGTACATTACGCTTAAATAAGGTGAAATATTATACCATCTATTTATATAATACGCTAAGGTGACGATTCTGGCTCATACTCATCCTCGAGAAAAGTAACATATCACGGCCATGTTAGGCATAAGTATTAAGAGACCGTAAGTTTGCCGATTGTTCAACTTATGGAAATATACACATAATATGCTTTGTATCACATCTATTCTTATTTATTTTCTCTAAAACCCACAAAAACTATCCAATTATAATGTTTTAAATTTTAAATTAAAAATAACAGATAGCCAGCCATTATAAACAACGGATAACCAGATATGAACAAAACGAGACTATTGTCATTTAGAACTGCAAATTCCAAATCTAGAAACAAATGAACGACTCTTACAGCGTTTCATTAAGAAAAAAAATAATATCTGATTCTCTTCTTAAAATATTTGTAAAAGCATATTAAAGCTTTTAAATATTTTGAAATGCGTTTTCACATTTTCTTACCAACTCATGATTTTGTGAAAAATGGAGTTAACATGACTTTTGGCGCCATATATCGGCAATCAATATAAATGAAGGAAATTCAAGACCCAGTTTTAAAAACTTGTTTATATAATTTAAAAATTTCATTCAATATAAATAATATGAAGAATAATTATATTATCATATAATAATATGAATAATTTCATGCAATATAAATGAATATCACTATTATTATGATTTCTTTGACAGAATTTTAGTTTAGTTATATTAATTTTTAAGAGCTTAACATTTATTCGCTTAAATTTTTAAAATTTTGTTTGCATTATAAATAAAATGAGTTTTTTTTTTCCTAGATGCAATTGAAATATAAGATGTTATCAGGATTGCATTATTATTGCTGATTTTTTTCACTTAATAAAATTACAATTTTGTTTTCAGCCCAAAGTTATGTTCAAATGTTATGTTAAAAATCGAAATTTTATCTGTATTGATATAATTAATGTGTAGTACATAACATGTTACTGTATATTCCTTACATTTTATTTACATTTTATATGAAATATAAATTTTATTTACAATGCAAGCCAATTTCAAGTGAATATAAACTAACAAGGAGAGGGTCCGAGGTTGGTCTCACCGAATGCGATGAACATTTGTGTTTCGATAGAGTATAGTTAGTATATAAATATATGACCGTCATAAAGCGCAACACCCAGGGGGTCTTGAGAAAATCAGTCGCAAAGTTTAAGCCACAGTTTATAATCCGATAAATTTCCTTCTTCGGGAAGCGGCTCCGTGGCATAGCAGTAGCATGCTGAATTTGAATTTTTTCTACCCGGGTTCGATCCGGGCTCGGACTTGTTTTTCGGAACGAAAACTTTTATCAATCATTTTCGAATCGCAATTGAAAAAATATGTATAATAATTGAAATTTACGAAAAATATGAATTAAATGTGTGTTTTGTAGCATATAAGTGTTTTTTTAAGTACGAAATTTTGCATGTTTAAATATATAATGAAAAAAAACCCGCATATTTTTATGTCTATAGACCAGAAAATTTTTGTTGTTATTTAAAATTATTTACAGTTATTTCAATGAATAATCTATTATTTTTCACCGAGAAATAAATTAAAACACGTGATATAAATGCGTAAATAATTATATTACTTTAATTTTGTTTCTATATGAAAGTATTTCGAATATTTCATGATTTTTTTAATACGCTTTTTTAAATTCTAAATATGACTTTTTTTATTTCGGATTTTTGGTTGTGTAATTATTTACTACGTAACAACTATTTTCAGCTGTTCAATATCTTTATTCTAACTATAATCATAAGCATCCAAGATTTTAAAAATTCAAAAGTTAAAAAGCTATTTGGTAAAAAACGATACATTTATTTCACTGTGAAAAGTGGTGTCTTGTTTATGTAAATAACACTAAATAAATTTTTAAATTAGCTTAATTTTATGGTCTATAAAAGTTCCAATTGACTTTTTTTTTAATTTGCTATAATTATTATTTATTTATTTCATCTTTAGTTTTCATTAAATATATTTGCATGTAAAGATTCGCACCTAAAATTGTAGTTATATAATTAAACTGATTTATATAAAAATATTAAGCAAGAAAAAAAAAGATTTCCGAAAGAAATTACTACGTAGACACTTATTCTAATTAAAAATAAAGAATCCCATACTTTAAAATATCATATTAAAAATATAAAAGCATATTTTGAATAAACCATGAAATATTTCAATGAGGAAACAAAATGAAAATAATATATGTGTTCACTTATTTTAATTTATTTCTTTGTTAAAAATTGTAGATATTCATTGAAATAACTGTAAATAATTTTAAATAACAACAAAAAATTTATGGTCTATAGACATATAAATATGTGGGTTTCTTTTTTTTTTTTCATTATATATTTAAACATGCAAAATTGCGTAGTTAAAAAAGCACTTATATGCTACAAAACATACATTTAATTCATATTTTTCGTAAATTTAAATTATTATACATATTCTTTCAATTGCGGATCAAAAATGATTGATAAAAATTTTCGTTCTGAAAAACGAGTCGTCCGAGCCGGGATCGAACCCGGGTAGAAAAAATTCAAATCCAGCACGCTGCCGCTATGCCACGAAGCCGCTTGCCAAAGTCGGAAATTTATCGGATTATAAACTGTGGCTGACTTTGCGACTGATTTTCTCATTACCCCCTGGGTGTTGCGCTTTATGACGGTCATATATTTATATACTAACTATATTCTATCGAAACACAAATATTCATCGCATTCGGTGAGACCAACCTCGGACCCTCTCCTTGTAAGCTCTGAAAAATTGATAAAATTAAATAAAAATTTTACGAAAGAAATAATGATAATTGATATCTTTCGATTTTATTTATACCGAATGAAATTTTAAAGTTATATAGTTGAAGCTTTTAATTTTTGTTTAATTAAATCAATGCGTCCTGCATATTTTCTACATAAAAAAACCTACAATTTTAACAAAAAGTTCCTTTGTTTATATTCATTGACGATAAACGGCGCCAAATCCATATTAAAAATGAAACGTAAAGCTCCATAGATGAGTAAAACCGCTGCCTTGATCAGAGTTCTAATACAATATCTCTACCTCTTAACTCTGTGCCTTGATCCACCCCTAATGGAAAGCGGTTTATTGAGCCATTCATTACTGAGATTCATTCATTTTTATAAAAATAACATATTTTAAAATATCTCTATTCTAAAAAAAAGTAACTTACGCTGTCACCGCCGCCGCCGGTTTTGAAATTTTTGTGACCGGAGGTCTTTCTCCGTTAATATTAAGAAAAATATTGCATACAAAAATATGAAAATTGGCGGTGTTATAGAGAAATGTTTGATAAACACGCTGATGTAGACAGTTTTCAAATCGAAGAATTATTTTAAGAGATATTTAATGCTAAAGTTGGACAATGTCGTTCCATTAAAAAAGTTTTATAGGAGCAAAAACTATACATCGGAATTTAATCATTTTATACGTTATAATTTCCCGGTGTGCAGAATGCATTTATTTTTTAAATGTGACTCATTTTTTGAGCTTTTATTTCTATTTTAAAATCAAATTTGCAGCATTTCGAGAGATATTTTTTACTTATTTTAGAAAATTGTACTAATTTAACCTGTTGCCAACTGTATAAACAGCGCAAACAATAATGTTTGCTTCAAATTAAAAATTTATTTACACGTGACTATCATAAACAGAAAAAAACTTTCAAATTAGAATTAAATAATTACGGATAAAAAGCAGGAACTTATTGAAAATTACTTCATAAAAGCTATATTTACACGTGAATTTTAACAGAGAAAGGATATTGTAAAATAATAAATTCATTAACATGCGTTAGAAGTCTTAAATAGGAGAAATTACGTCACATTTACGTCACATTACACTTATTACGTAAAATGAACAAAAATAATATTGCAAAACAGTTTAAATTTAAAAATTGCGCGAGCCATTTATTTGATATTTCAAGATGAAATTTTCAAATATTTTTGTTGGGACAGCGCAAATAATATTTCATTTTTAACAAAAGTATTTTCACGTGAATATTAAAAAGAGAAATAAAAGTTTGGTGAAAATTGTGTGAGATTAAAAACGATACATTTAAAATGTCTTCCATTTATTTATTTATTTATTGAACAACAAACATACGACTTGTGTGCTTGACATGGGAGCCCGCTTAAAATGTCTTATTTAAAAGAACTTTCTTTTCGCTTTGTTAAAAAATACCGGTAGACAAAGACTATGTTTACTTAATTCATTTTATATTAGCTTATTTTGAAATGTTTAACTGGTTTTATTTAATCAAAGAGGAAAACAGCCATAGTATATTTTAACAGCAGCTGATTTTTCCTTAAAATTCCCTAATCAAAGAGAAATGAATAAAAACCCGTTTATAGGGCGATCGCCACTGTTTTTTTTAATTATAATTCAATCTTTCAAACTCTTTTTAAAACTGATCAAATTAGCGTGCTTTTAGAAAATGCGGTGTCTGAACGGGGGTTGGAGAGCGTAGCTCGTAGGGGGCCGAGCCCCCTAGTTAAAAAAAAAACTTTAACGCATTGAATATTTAATTTTATTGTTTTGAGAAATCTTCAGAAATTATGTATCACTTTGCTAATTACTATCATTGTTACAATAAATACTGATGTTTGCTTTGTCCAATTGTTGAGCTATTTCAGAAATTTAATATTGAGTAAAAAATTATCCTCATCATTTGTATTTTTAGAAATCATTTGTAATTTTTGAAATATACTTTTCGACAATACAAACCCTTCAATAATAAAACCTTCATTCTGCTTGTGTGAAGTCTTATGAAAATTAAACGAGATCAACATTCCGTCATTTTTGACGGGGTTTATCATTTTGTTTTCTTGCTCTCAGTCCTCCATGTTTTCATATCTTTGTTTATAGGACAATCACAATGATAATCCTACTAGTCAACCACTAGTGTATTCATTTTTGGCTTATTCACCACTTCACTTCCGGCAGACATGGATAATTAGATTCCCCTACTTCTATTCTTCCATAAAATAAAGTTTTTTTTTCTTGTACTTGATAACATAGGTTTTTGTGCTGCCGGCTCTTGGACTATCATAGCTATTTGTTTTTCTTTTCAATAGAACTCACAAGCCTGTATTTCTTTTCTAATTAAAAAAAAAATTAATTCAATAACTAGTAATCATTTAACTAATTATAATTTAGTTATTCGGAATTTCAGGAGTTAATACCAAATAGTATGAAAAGTTTTATTTATATATTTATGTTGCATTTTTTAACGTTTATTTTATAATTATTTTATATCTTCCTACTATGTTATATCGCAGCGATACTAATAGTTTTAAATTTTCAAACTTGGGATACAATATCATATTTCTTACAGAAACTAATAAATGTGATTTACTGAATTAGATATTTTTTAAATGGAAAATAATCCACATATGCTCAAAGTTGTTGAATCTCGAACGATACCGCTTAACGATACTTGACGCTGTGTTAAAGGGCAGGTCCACTGAAGCTTCCCGATCCTCAAATTCCATGTTAACTTACGGGAAAACTTAATAGTGCGATTACTCATTACCTAATATAATTACCAAAATACGGTTTTCGCCATAAGAACGTAGACGTTAGATGCCGACGTTTTTAGTTTTAAAAAATTGTCTTCTTAAATTTTAAATATATTAAAAAATACCTATAACCTTTGAATTTTCCACTTGATAAAGATTTATCATCGTATTAAAAATACTTAAACTGTGAGGAGATAATTTTTAAAAACGCACAACATCGGCATATAGCGTCTACTTTCTAATGGTGAAAACCGCATTTTAATAATTATATTAGAAAACGAGTAATCGCGCTTTTAATTTTTGCCGTAGGTTAACGTGAGGTTTTGCGATCGGGTTCGGGTAGTTTCAGTCATCTATAGACAAGTGCTACTTGCCTCTATGTTGAAGTTTACGCTGTCTGAGATCTATGAAATTATTCTCAAATCAAATTTTGCTTCGCTTCCGGCCTAGAAATAACCATATAAATCCTTAAATATGGATTTCATTCAACCCTTTAATGGACTTTGGGATGATAGTTTTCCACCTTAGGTAAATTTTTCCACGATTGCTTTCTAAAGCGTTAACGCATCTTATTGGTTCTTTTGCGCATGTTTATGCATCTCTGCAATCTGCTAACTCTTCCATTCCACTAGAAACTGGCATAGTCTATTTCTTAATACTTTTAGAGGTAGAAATATTTTAATAGCTTATTTAGTTTTTTTTTTCTTTTCTTTTCTTTATATCCATTAAACTTCCTTTATATTACGCTGTAAAAAAAGACATATCTTTCTTAATTTAGGAAAATATAGTCACGAACGAAAATATACAATAACCAATTCCGAGTTACCCTCGATTCCAAAAAACGTTCTTTATTTTCAGAAACCTCAGAAACCAATATATTTTCGAGGTTTAAAGAAGCATTCATAAAGGCAAAGTTCCTTTTTGAGAAAACTTATTTTCAAAAACTTTTCCGAGTAGTTTTTATAGTGTATTAAAAGTTTTCTCACGTCGGAATATAAGTTATTCTGATTCTGATGCCATCAATTCTTAAGTAAACGTTTTCATGTTCCACAAAAATGTTTTACAGACCAACTTGGTAAATTACCAGCATTAACATTAACATTAAAAGTAATATTATTTTGTTACTCTTTCATGTATAAATTCAATTATGCAGGTGAACATGGTTAATTGAGAATTGATATCATCCGAAAAGAGTGTCTCACAATGTTTTGTGCTACCAGTCAATAAGTCACCAACATGTTACTTTTAATCGGATTTGCAACTTTCGGTGAAAAGTAAAAGTTTTCTAGAGTCTGAAGCAACCATCTGGCACTCAACTCGGAATGTAAGTTTTCTGATCGTATGGATTCTCAAGTAAATGCTTTTGTGTTCCACAAACATGTTTCATATGCAAACATGACAAATTAAGAGCATTTACAATAACAGTAAAATTAATATTATTATGTTGCTCTTGCACATTTAAATTCAATTACGCAGCTGAAAATGTTTAATTGAGAATTGATAGCACCCAAAAGAGTGACTTCAAATGTTTCTGTATACCACTCAATACGTCTTCCACATGTTACTTTTAATCGGAATTGCAACTTTTGTTGAAAAGTAAAAGTTTTTTAGAATCTGAAGCAGCCGTCTGGTATTTTACATACTGTTTACAAAAAGGAATTTTTTCCCACGAGAAAGCAGTTTTTTTAAGAGAAAAACACAATGCAAGTTAATGCCTCGTTTATTTTACTTACGGGAATAACTTGGACATGTTAAAAAATATATATTAAACATTTCACTACCAACATTTAAAAAACTGAAATTAAAATTATGAAGTTTCACGCATTGTTAATAATTCTCCTAATAAGCTAAAACCCATCTAATAAAAAATTCCTGACGATTTTGTTTGTTATTGTTGTTATAAAATGGTCAAACGTCATGAACACGCGTTTTTATAAAATTAAAATTACTTAGAACTATCACATTAAGTTTAAATCAAGATTTCTAGCTTATTTAACAAAATTAAAAATGTATTTAGCTGCTTCAGATGTTAACAAAATTAGAGGATTTTTAAAAAGCTCACCTCGACGAGACCATCCATCTTGATTCAAAAAATTTTCGATGAAATTTCGAATTCAAAAGATATCTCATTACCGTTGGTAACGAAATTAATAAAAATGCACACGAAATTTCAAAAATTCTTTTTATTAAACATGTCTTTAAAAATTCTTAAAATGTATGTCCTTGATTTTTAAATACTTGTGCTTTTGGTAGCGAAATTAATAAAAATGCACACGAAATTTCAAAAATTCTTTTATTAAATATGTCTTTAAAAATTCTTAAAATGTATGTCCTTGATCAAGGACGCCAGTAGCGAAAAGGTTAATCATTTTACTTCATTATTTGACCCATTTCAAATAAGTATCATTCTGAATGCATTACGTATTTTTCTATCGTTGCGTAACATTAAACTATTTCATGTATTAATTTTTTTTAAGTAGCTGGTGTTAAAATAAAATCTACACAAATTAAAGAGGTTTAAAATAATTTTCAAATTAAAAAAATATAACCAAAGAATCAAATTTTCGTGAATGTGGAAGTTTTTTCTTGTGGTCTCAGAACTCTTAAAGCTTCAAAATTTTCAAAATTTTAATTTTTTTAGATGTTAAACTCCTATCTTTTCTGAACATTTTAATATAATTGTTTCTTTGAAATTCCTATTAGAACAGAAGTTATGGGTTTTAGAATTAAGCCCGCTCGAAAGCTGCAACAGTGTTTCCGAAAATTGGAAGTCATTTTTCTCCAAATGACGTTTTTGGTCATTACGCACACAATATCTCAAGAACTTCTGAATACTTTTCGTGAAATTTTCGAAACATGTGTTTCATGTTAGTTTGTATAAACTGAACCTAAAATTTCCTTTTTATTGTTTAAAAAATATTTTTTTTTCAGGTGATTATACTCTTGAAATTTTCAAAATTTTGCATTAGCTAAATACAACTTTGTATTAGAAATATAAAAAAGCTTTAAATACAAATTCACTTTGGTTCAGGGTAATTATTACAGTCAGAAGTATAAGTAGACACCAAAATTGCCGTTCTAGTTGCAAAATTTATTTTGTAATCCGGCACGTAAGCTGTTATACCAAATTTTCTGCTAGTCAAATGTCTGACAGTTTGGAGCCCCCTATAAATTCTACTTCTGCATCTTTCAATTTTTTAAATGCATGAAATAAAAGAACATACTTATAGTCCCTTTTTTTCATTTTTTCCAGTTTTAAGAATCCTGAGACCCTTAATTTTAGTTCATTTCTACTATTGAAAAGAAAAACTCTGACCGATGCTTTTATGAATTGCTAATTTAAAGCGTAGGCAGAAAGGGCACAGGCCCCAAATCTGTAGATAAAATTTTAAAAAATTGCAATAGAGTTTCATGAGTTACAAAATTTTATTTTGCACAACAACAAGATGTTAAAATACTAAACTAAATTTAAAGATCATAGCAATCTTTTCATTTTTTTAAAATCCTCTTTCGCAAACCGTTAAGCTGATTCATATTTAACACTTTGAGGTCTAAGTCAGAGTGTCACTCGGGTTGCCGTTATCGATGAAGTGAACTAAGCCCGAGAGTCCGGGTCAAAATTTTACTCTTTGAGCTATAGAAATACCTACTATATCCGTTCCCTGTCTTTTCATATATTATCTACGAACCTTTTATTTTGAAAAAAATACGTGGCAGAAAATAAATATCTAATTCTAATCAGAAGTAAGTAATATGAAAATATCTAGAATCAGAGCTTAATTCGAACTTATTGTGAACCTTGTGGTTGTGCTCTTTGTGCTTTGAAATGTACCACACAAAAGCAAATTTTACTAAATAATGTTTATAGTCAAAAAAACCTTTTTAAGATATTTGTACAACGTTCGAGTAAGTTTTTATTCAAGTCTATGTAAATTTTTATGTTAAAAAATGATGTTTTCTTATGCGGAACTCTTTTAGAAAATATAAAACATGCTTTTTTCTATAATTTCTCATTAAATATTAATTTTTAGTACATTTAAATATATCCCTTGATTATGAATAAGAACAGTTTGAAATTTATAATAAAAAAATTATCAAAATACATATCGTCCAAGTATTTTTTTTTAATCATGAAAAATACCAATTACCCTCAGTCCAGAGGGAAATATGTGGTTGAAATAGCTCACACCTCGATGCGTTAATGGTAATTACTGTACAATCTCAATCTCACAATATCAGTCATTTTTTATTTTTTTATATTTTTTTTATTTCGTTTGTTTGTTTGTGTCTGAGGATTGATTTAGTTTAGAAAACTATCAGTTTCGGTTTGTTCAAGAAAGCTCATCAAGTGTGGGAACAAAAATGCATTTACACCTTTTTTGTTCTAATTATGAATTCATAGCATTACTCCATATTTGTGCCATAATACCTAAATCTGGCATTCTCTTATTTTTAAGAGAAATATTTTTAGACGTTATTTAAAAGTATGTTAAATCCAATATATTTTTATAATGTTGTACGTTAAAATTTCATCTTGTTTAGACGACTAAAAATTAATAATTATTATTACATTTTACAGTCATATGCTAGTTTATAAAGATTATTTCACCTTACTAGACAGAATACGCATGGGAGATCCCATACCAAGTCTGTGTCCAGTGCCACTACACTGAAAAAAATATTATGCCACTGGCATCTAGAAAATAAATTCTGGCTCTAAAAAAATAGTTCCATGTCATCCTTATAAACTCTAGTTCCCTTTGCTAGAGAGTTCTAGTTATTCCTATTAAAATTCAAGGGCGTTTTCTTATATTATCGTGGTCCAACTTATTTAAAAATCTCTGCATATGAAGTGAGTTTTAGTAACTATAATTGAGGACTAAGAATGGAAAACGCTGAAAGTCCAGAAGAGGAAATTTTTCAAGAGAACGGAAAAAAGAAAAACTCCTACTTCTGGTACTTACAGGGTTTTCCACTTCACTCCTTTTGGGCTCTTAGTTCAACACTTTAAAATGTAGGTACCTAGCTTCTTTTCGTTTAGTGTTTAAATACCTAATGTTATCATTTGTAAACATTTCTTTTATAGTATATTTATTAAATATTTTTCACCTTGCTTAAAAATATCCCATTGATGTAAACAATAACAACATGATCAAATTGTGTAATGGCCACCACTCGCCGAGCATCTTATCACTGGCACTTTCAGCGCTCTCCACTTCACTTCGCGTGGCACATTCAGCGTTCACCACTTTACTTCTTGTGGCACTTTAAACCAGGGACATTTTTCTATTCCTTTTTGAACGATTTATAGTGGTGTTGGCACTTCAAGGGTTCTCGTGTTTGCTAAGCTTGGCATTTAAGACATAGAAAAAATTCGCTTTTTTTGGTACTTTCAGCATTTTCCATTCTTTGTCCTCAAGTCTTGTTTATGAATTAATTCTAGTGATAATTTCTCGCAATTCAAACGATTCATAATATAACGTTTCGTTTCCTTACGTAGAAAACTATAGACTAGAAATTCTCGATCACTTCGTCTATTCAGTTTATTCATTTACCTTATTCGCATAACTCGAAAATCTATATTCTAGTTTAGGGATTTAGAAAATGACTACCTATTCGTTGTAGATGAAGGTGGTGTATTTTTTCTTTCAGTGTAAAGTCGTAGTTGGACCCATCTTTCAAGAAGGAATTTAAAAGTGAAAGTAACCGAAATCCTGGCTTTTGTATAAAATAAAAAATGGAAGCTTTTTAACAACCTCATTTCGATCGTGCGGATTCGGACCCGCGAACGCAAACAGCCTGTTCTGCTTCTCTGTGGCCAGCACGCTAACCTCGGTTTGAATTTCTGGAGAGATTATGACACTATTTTCTAATTTTACAGAAACATTTACGTATTTTTCTACTTAATGATGTTTCTTGGGAAAATTATAGAAAATTTCAAGATAATTTTGAAAAATAAACTTCCAAATAAAATTTAAATGTTGATGAATGCTTTCAGGGAGGACCTATAAAGCGATAGTGATCCAAATTCTCACTTTCCTGAAAGTTAAAACCTGCAAAATTTTCATAACAAATCCAAACATCAATAGCTCGTTCTTCATATCACAATGCTGAAAAAGGCTAATTAGACATTTGGAAATCCTGGAGGAAATATGATTCTATTCTAGAATTTTAAAGAACCATTTACAACTTTTTCACTGAATGAAGTTTTATAGGAAAATGATTCTGAAAAAAAAATCCTTCAATTTTGCTCGCAAAAGGACAATCTGGCTAAAAAGAACTCTTTGTGCTTTTTCTTAAATATATCAGATTTTTACTAATTTTAAGAGAAGATAAATCATTCAAAGAACTGTAGAAAATCATATTTAATAGCATTCATAAAAGTAAAGTAATGGTTTTTAAATTTGGGATAGTGCAAAATCATGCATCCCTTTTTAAAATTCCATTCTTGAAGTGTATACTTACAACAAAAAAGTACAAAATCAAACAAAATCAGCAAAAATACTAATCTGAGACTTGAACGATTTTTTGATAACTTGTATATTTATTTTTTAAATCACAAAAGACATTTTTATCGTCAAGAATGTGTTTACTCTCTTTCAAATACAAAAATTTAGGTAATGGTTTGCTATAGGAGCCTGGAATTTTTTAAAAAAAAACGACTCTATTCGGGCTCGATAAACTGAGATTTGTTGCAAAACGATATTAACACCTATGAAAACAAATTTAGTGAGCTTTTATGCTTGTTTAAAAATGTATTTAAAAAACTGCCACTAATTACACGTATTAGATAAATTACTTCTGTTTGTATATAAAAATAGATAAATGGCTTCTGTAAATAAAATAAAATTTATAAAAATTGAAAACAAATTGCTCGTGTGTATGAAACAGTGAATAGATTGATATAAATTATGTATGAAAAATTCCTTCTCTCGCCAAAGCTCCTATAAACAAACAAATGCCAAAACTTTATAAATTTCTATTTTTTTTTTTTGTTTTTTGTTTTTTTGTTTTTTGTTTTTTTTTTTTTTTTGTTTTTTTTTTTGTTTTTTTTTTTAAGTAGCGTTTCATTTTCCTTCAGCCAAAACTATGTGATGTTTTTAATATAAAATTGAGATAACTGTCTAATGAATGATAACCTCATATAATATTGTAATGAAAAACAACCTTGAGACAATTGTAATCTTTTATAGCAGATAAATCTCATATATTCAATAATGCATGAAAAATACAGTAATCGATGACAGAACAGTTCTCTTTCAAATATACATTTGGAAAAGCCACCTTTCACAAATTTCTTTCTATTCTGCAAGAGAGAAGATTTTCTCAAACAATATCTGCTCTTGGATCTAAACAATAGCATGACCTTTTTTTTTTTAATTTCTACGTTGTGTTAATGTATACAAAGTTTGAATTATTACAAAAACAATTTAATAACTATTAATATTAAATTCTCATTGCTTCTGAGCTTCATATAAGGTTCGTTTTGTAATTCTGTAATAAATGTAAGGTTTTTAAAAAATCATCATTGTTTGGCCTTAATTCATTTTAAATCTTATTTTATGTTGAAAATGATGTTTTTCATCCATTTAAAGCTAATTCATGCATGAGGAGGTTAAAAATATTTGTGAATGCATCCTTGACACACATTTAAATCTAGAACAATATCTAAAACTAAATGAAAGCATTTAGAATGTACATAAGTTAATATATCATATTTGGGATGATATGAATATATGCACATAATAAGATAAGAAATTACAAATTACTTACCTAGTTTCTCGCTAAAGAAAACAACCAACCGCTTCTTATAGTCCTCTTTAGTCATGTTTTTCTTTTAAAAGCAATCACAATTCGCTCTCTTCTGCCTCGAGTTCTCCGATCTCGCCGTTTTATTGATACTAACCGTCTCCCACTTATTATCATATTCAACGTCATAGGTTTCTTGTATTACCTTTTTAAAGCTTAGTTAATTCTCCCGGCGGAATCTGATAGTTTTGACTCTCGTTCCCTTTGGTTGAAAAAAGGAAATACCCAAAGTACTCAAATCTTAAATGACCAGAAGATTCGTGAAATAAGATTACAATATGGTAACATAGCCCACCTCTAGAACAGTGACCTGTTCTGACCTCCCATGTGATTTTGGAAAAAATAGCACTAGGTCGCTGTTTCTCATTCAGTAAGATAAAGAAGGATACTTTTACAATTCAACTTAATTTATAGAATCCTAATGTAACAGTCTGTATCAATAAACATAAATGAAAGTGAGAAGATATTTATATGAAATGTAAGAATCTTGTTCAAACATAATGCGATAATGTACGCAGGTTATTAATAATTCTTTTATTCAATGTTTTTCATGTATATATATTACGTATTTTGGTATAATATAATGATTTGTAATTATATAATGGATATATATATATATAACCATTATATAATTACAAATCATCATCTATTTCCAATTACTAAAATTAAATTATATATATATAGTAGATTATATTTTGTAAGTATTTGGTAAACATTAACATTTATTAAACATTAACAACCAGCAAAACCCCAAAGAAAAAGTGTTAACTAATCTAACTAGAACAAGTTAAATATAACAACAACACTGAATCTTGTTCAGCCATAGTGCTTATCACATGAAAGTTATTAAGCTATTACTATTTTTTTTTTTTTACTTTATTTAGCTTATTCAGTTCAACACCTCTTGACTAGTATATTCTAACCACTGGACAAGCCAGTATAATCTAGGACAGTGTGGTCCAACCTTTAGTTACCCGAGGGCCGATCAAACTTTCGGATAGGAATGTGAGGGCCAGGGACTTTCCAGAAAAAAAACGAATTACATATTTTATTAAGAAACTATTATTAAATTTTACATTAAAAGAAGTTTAATATACCACTTCATTTTATAGTCGAGAAATCAATGTGATGATTGGTACTGCTTTCCTGACAGAAGTTTATCAATGTCCACTGTAAGTTCAGTAACGAAAAATCTCAGGATCGATTCCAGTGAAGCCCTTTCAATTAGATTTCTCGTTTTTGATTTTTAAATTGTTTGAGAGCAGAAAAAGAAGTTCCGCACACATATGTACTGTTAAACAGCAATAACATTTGGAGAGAGAATTCAAACAGTTTAGAAAAACGCTCTTTAAAAATGAGTTTCCAGAAATTTTTAGGGACATCACACTTTTTAGTCTGGTAGGAATGGGTTTGCTTGAAGATCACAAATTTTTCCATTTTAAGGTCGCAGGGCACTTCAACCACTTCGATACACATGGGGTTGTTGAACAGTGAAATCTTTAGTTTTAGTGAGTCAAAATCCTGGAATCTTCTCTAGAACTCTTTCTTGGTATCTATTATTTTTTCATGAAGTATTCTAAAATCTGTGATACTTTTTTTTCTTTCAACTGCTGATAAGATGAGAAGTACGCCCTATTATTTGCCTTCAATGCAATTTGCATTAAATCAAGTTTTTTTGCGGAAGCCCTCACTATAACCATAAAGCTAAGAGATGTTTTGTTTTCTGCCTAGTAGTTTCAGATTTTAAGCATTTTGATGGGATGTTAAGTCTCTCAGAAGAGAAGATTATTTAAAAACTGTATTTCTTCTAGCTTTTCTTGATTCTCATGCCCAATGCTCTAATTTCTGAGAAAAGCAAGAATTTCCTTCCTCAACCTAAAAAGCTATTGCAGGCTTTTCCAAGTACAGTCGTGGAAAAAAAAGTAAACACCCCCTACTAACTCCTCAACAAATTATCGTAGACGAAAGTTACTATTACCTAACGATTGGAAATAAAGTCTACTTTTAAATTATGTATATAAAATTTGCTTAGGAGGCCATCTACATATTAAAACGAATCCAAACTTCATTTTTTTTTCTATGGCAATACCTAATTTTAACCAGATATTTCTAATCTTCGGTTAAAACTATGCTTATACACCAAATTTCAAGTCATTTGAATGATAGTTTTTGAATTATAAACATTCAAAATTTAGTGCTTCTAATGTTAAATTACATTTTCATATTTTTATATATATCTCCTGAAATTATGCTCCTAATGTGCTAATTTTTTGTGCGCAATAATACTAATATACCCAAACATAAATACGTTGATTTTGCAATTTTTATAATTTTATGATATGAATTATGAATTATGGAATTAATATTCGAAAAAATTATGAATTTCAACCTACAGTTTTTTTTTTATGGATTTAGCTTTATTAAGTCCTACTTTATGGAAATCCAAAATTTCACAATTTTCTTCCAAGTAGTTTTCAAATTATGCTTAAAAAACGGCAAAAGGATGTTTTAAGGGGCCGTCTGTTATAGAAGTGACTAGATATTTTGAAATTTCTTCGGCTGTCGTGTAATCTAGCAGGCTTCATTGACTGCTTGAGTGGTGCCTTGATCAAGAAAGGGGCTCTCTCGGTTAACAATCGAGTACGGAACTTCAATTTGGATACACTCTAAATTAAAATGTCTGAAATTCAGACACTTAAGTGTCTGAAATGGAGTGTTCAATTTTCAGACATTTTAAAATGTCTGAATTTTTTCAGACACTTTTTGCGTCTGAATTTCAGACACTTCAAACGTCTGAATCGCATCCATTTTTTTGTAAGCATCATACGTAGCCATGTTTGACCACGTTGAATCCTGGAAAAATATTTGGCTGTGGTCCTGCCCCCCCCCCCCAATACAGCCTGATTTTTTTGGTGCTCTCAGTTTTGGTATACAATTTTCGTTACGTTGATAATTTAAATCTTTTACGACATTGTACTGATTATAATCAATATCGTGAACTTCAGGAGTAGAACAAGATTAAAAAACAAAAAATATTTATCTAAATATTAGATTTTTTAAAATTTATTTTGTTTTTAACCTTATTTTACTTTAAAAGTTCAAAATATTGATTATAATCAGTACAATTTCGAAACAGATTTAAAATATAAGCTTTACAAATATTGCACATCAAATTTGGGGGCACTACAGTCGTAGGGGGACGGGGCACTTCCCAGTTTGCCCTTCCTTTAATCAAGAAGTACTTTTGCAAAAAACGCAACCCTGCATTATAGTTGTCTAAATTGAGATGTCCGGTATTCGGGAGTATCCGTTGTGGAGGTTAATGGAGATTCTCGAATAGCGAACACCTCTGTTTAACGAATACTTTTTTAATCAGCAGACATACATATTTGTATATTTTTACCTCAAAAAAGTAGACATCTCCAATTATCGGACAAATTCCGCGGTCCCGAAGTGTTCGCTATTAAGGGCTTTTAAGGTACATAGATAAATATATATATATATTTTATAATCTTGTCCTACTCTAAAAGTTCAAAATATTTATTATACTCGGTTGAATGTGGAAAAAGATTTAAAATATCAGATGTACGAAAATTGCAAAAATCCCACCCCCCACCCCCCACCCCCCAAAAAATTAAAATATAAAAAAATATATTGCCACATAGGCAATTTTACATATACATCACTTGATAATCACAACAGCCATTTAACTATGAATAATGAAAATAAATAAATAAATATTCTACTTTAATAACATTGGGGAAAAAATGACTTTGGTATTTTGTTAAATATATTTGCGTTTTTAAACTTGTCCTACTCTAAAAGTTCAAAACTTTCATTATAATCAGTGCAAGATTTAAGATATCAGCTTTACAAAAATTCATGCAAAATCCCCCCCTCCCCCCCCCCCCCAAAAAAATGAAAATACTTATTTAAAAATTATGTTTTTAAAAAATTTATATTTCCACATGGACAAGTTTTTATGTAGATCAGAGGGTACTCACAAAAGCTATTCAACTATCAATAAAAACAAATAAGTACATATTCTATATTAAAAACATGAGGAAAAAATAACTTATGATTTCCAAACTTCTTTCGTCTTAAATATATACAGTAACATCTGTCATTTTTGTATTTTTCGTATAAGTGCATATAAATAAAGTTACCACAATTTTAAATACGAAATCTAGTTAGAGGTTTTTACTTTTTCCCATTATAAATTTCAAATTACTTTTTTATTAAAAATAATAAAAAAATCAGTATTAGAGTTGATTGCAAATCAAATACATATGTATATTTTTACAGGCAGGTTCATATAATAGACCAGTCTCATTTACTTTATTTATCTTTTTTTTAATCTGCGGTTTTATGCCAGGAAGTAAGAAAGCATTAGGTCAACTTTCAAAGTTTTTTTTTTCTTTACTTCCTTGTGGCCGTCATTTACTGCGAGATAAAAATTATCCATTTGAAACTAAGAACTGACATTGAATATATAATTCGTAATAAAAAAGAACGTCATAAGTTTAAAAATATATACTTCTAGAATTAGTGGGGTTTTTTGCGAACAGATTCAAAACTAATTAAATTTCATGCAGGATTTTGTTTAGTACAATAAATAAAATCATAAAATACACTAATTTTACTACTATAAAGAAACTTACTTGAGTTGCTGCAAGAGGTAAGAAATATTCCTCGATTTGAAATTTTAAAAACTACCACAACCACAGTGAGGGAGAAAGACTTTCATCAGTTTAAAAGGTAATCCATAATACATCCGACTAGCCATATTTAAAGGATGAGATGTTTCATCCTAAAAACAGGACCCGCCAGACAAAAGTTTCTTTTTTTTGCCAGTTTCGACAGGACGAAGATGAATAACACAATATTATTGATATAAATTGATACGAGTTAACACTAAGCCCATTGCACACGCTTTGTAGAATTTCCGGGTGTAATCTTCAACCGCCGTCTACTTCTGTTCTGTGTCTATCCCGCCCTTGTATCGACGACAGCTTCTAAGAGACATTTGATGTCGAGCACACACGTCAGATGTATGTATTCAATAAATAAATACTCCAAGTTAATACGAATTAAAATCACAGTACTTCACATTTCGCAAAAAACGAATTAAAATACACGCGTACATAAAAACAAACTTTGTTTGAATTACAACGTATACCACTTCGAACGAAGACATCTAAAACGCATGCGCAACTGGGAGTGCTAGTGCCCCCTGGTGGTTATTGCGTCGGAAGAATCAAAACATCTTAAATTAAGACACGTTTAAAGCAATGAAGTGTCTTAAAATAAGACGTTTGCGGATATTTTAGACATTATTCTCAGTTCGTTTACACCATGGTCATAGTAAGACGCTTATGTATCTTAAATTAAGACATCTATAGTGTCTTAATTTTCAGATTAAGACACTTAAGTGTCTAAAATTCTTTTTCAGTCACATATGTGTCTAAATTTAAGACGCTTCTATTTGCAGTGTACAGCCCTTAAAATACGCTCGTTTTAAAATAATTAATTTCTCGGAAACTTATGGTACGAATTGCATAAAAATTTGTTTTTAGGCTAATTGAAGGGTGTGGAGTTCATTTATGCTGTCAGAATTCTGTACTTCTATTGAAAAAAAAAACACAAAGTTATGGTTCGTTTTAATAAGTAGATGGCCCCCTAAGGAAATTTTATATGCATCATTTAAAAGTAGACTTTATTTCCAATCGTTTGGTACGAGTAACTTTCTTCTGCGATAATTTATTGAGGAGTTAGTAGGGGGTGTTTACTTTTTTTTCCACGACTGTACATTGAAATGTAACCATACTCAGCTTCTAAATTGCCCAGGAATTCCATAAATTCTCTGTGTGTATGGGCTTTATTGCCTAAAATTGCCCTTAAGGGGCCGTCTGTTATAGAAGTGACTAGATATTTTGAAATTTCTTCTGCTGTCGTGTAATCTAGCAGGCTTCATTGACTGCTTGAGTGGTGCCTTGATCAAGAAAGGGGCTCTCTCGGTTAACAATCGAGTACGAAACTTCAATTCGGATGCAGCCTTTAAAATACGCTCGTTTTAAAATAATTAATTTCTCGGAAACTTATGGTACGAATTGCATAAAAATTTGTTTTTAGGCTAATTGAAGGGTGTGGAGTTCATTTATGCTGTCAGAATTCTGTACTTCTATTGAAAAAAAAAAAAAAAACACAAAGTTATGGTTCGTTTTAATAAGTAGATGGCCCCCTAAGGAAATTTTATATGCATCATTTAAAAGTAGACTTTATTTCCAATCGTTTGGTACGAGTAACTTTCTTCTGCGATAATTTATTGAGGAGTTAGTAGGGGGTGTTTACTTTTTTTCCCACGACTGTACATTGAAATGTAACCATACTCAGCTTCTAAATTGCCCAGGAATTCCATAAATTCTCTGTGTGTATGGGCTTTATTGCCTAAAATTGCCCTTAAGGGGCCGTCTGTTATAGAAGTGACTAGATATTTTGAAATTTCTTCTGCTGTCGTGTAATCTAGTAGGCTTCATTGACTGCTTGAGTGGTGCCTTGATCAAGAAAGGGGCTCTCTCGGTTAACAATCGAGTACGAAACTTCAATTCGGATGCAGCCTTTAAAATACGCTCGTTTTAAAATAATTAATTTCTCGGAAACTTATGGTACGAATTGCATAAAAATTTGTTTTTAGGCTAATTGAAGGGTGTGGAGTTCATTTATGCTGTCAGAATTCTGTACTTCTATTGAAAAAAAAAAAAAAACACAAAGTTATGGTTCGTTTTAATAAGTAGATGGCCCCCTAAGGAAATTTTATATGCATCATTTAAAAGTAGACTTTATTTCCAATCGTTTGGTACGAGTAACTTTCTTCTGCGATAATTTATTGAGGAGTTAGTAGGGGGTGTTTACTTTTTTTTCCACGACTGTACATTGAAATGTAACCATACTCAGCTTCTAAATTGCCCAGGAATTCCATAAATTCTCTGTGTGTATGGGCTTTATTGCCTAAAATTGCCCTTAAGGGGCCGTCTGTTATAGAAGTGACTAGATATTTTGAAATTTCTTCTGCTGTCGTGTAATCTAGCAGGCTTCATTGACTGCTTGAGTGGTGCCTTGATCAAGAAAGGGGCTCTCTCGGTTAACAATCGAGTACGAAACTTCAATTCGGATGCAGCCTTTAAAATACGCTCGTTTTAAAATAATTAATTTCTCGGAAACTTATGGTACGAATTGCATAAAAATTTGTTTTTAGGCTAATTGAAGGGTGTGGAGTTCATTTATGCTGTCAGAATTCTGTACTTCTATTGAAAAAAAAAAAAAAAACACAAAGTTATGGTTCGTTTTAATAAGTAGATGGCCCCCTAAGGAAATTTTATATGCATCATTTAAAAGTAGACTTTATTTCCAATCGTTTGGTACGAGTAACTTTCTTCTGCGATAATTTATTGAGGAGTTAGTAGGGGGTGTTTACTTTTTTTTCCACGACTGTACATTGAAATGTAACCATACTCAGCTTCTAAATTGCCCAGGAATTCCATAAATTCTCTGTGTGTATGGGCTTTATTGCCTAAAATTGCCCTTAAGGGGCCGTCTGTTATAGAAGTGACTAGATATTTTGAAATTTCTTCTGCTGTCGTGTAATCTAGTAGGCTTCATTGACTGCTTGAGTGGTGCCTTGATCAAGAAAGGGGCTCTCTCGGTTAACAATCGAGTACGAAACTTCAATTCGGATGCAGCCTTTAAAATACGCTCGTTTTAAAATAATTAATTTCTCGGAAACTTATGGTACGAATTGCATAAAAATTTGTTTTTAGGCTAATTGAAGGGTGTGGAGTTCATTTATGCTGTCAGAATTCTGTACTTCTATTGAAAAAAAAAAAAACACAAAGTTATGGTTCGTTTTAATAAGTAGATGGCCCCCTAAGGAAATTTTATATGCATCATTTAAAAGTAGACTTTATTTCCAATCGTTTGGTACGAGTAACTTTCTTCTGCGATAATTTCTTGAGGAGTTAGTATAATATACATACAAAAAGTATAATAACATACAAACAAGTATAATATAGCAAACGTTTGTACTCCTGTAGAATATGCTAATAACAATGTTTATCGTATTTTCATGTATATTTATCAAATTATTTAGATTTACATAGATTGATTCCGCTCACTAGAACAGCCAATTTGCAAAAGAAATTATTCCAATAAGTAAATTATGCAACAGTCCTAGATTATACTGGCTTGTCCAGTGGTTAGAATATACTAGTCAAGAGGTGTTGGGATTGAATCCCGGTTCAGGATTGAGTAGGAAAGACAGTTTTACACAAGCAAACTTTTTAAGTTCTTCTGAGTTTCTAAAGGAGAAAATTTGAGCGACATATCTTCCAAAACCTGAATTGGATTTTTACTTTATTTTATTTATGGTACATTCTATTTAAATTTCATTACATATTAAGAACGTATTATGTATTTCTAACGGTACATTTTACTTTTTTTAAGAAAAATATATCTGTTCTGTAGATTTTTTAACAAGAAGTAAGAATTTAATTAGTTTTTAAAGACTTTTAGACAGTTTCTACGAAAATGGTGAAGAAAGACGATGAACTCTTACACCAGCAAAATTTTTAAGTTCTTCAGAGTTTCTAAAGGAGAAAATTTGAGCGACATCTCTTCCGAGACATGAATTGAAATTTTTTAAATTTTATTTATAGTACATTCTATTTAAATTTCATTACATATTAGCAACACTGCATGTATTTCAAAGGATACTCCTTATTTTTTTAAATATATATATATATATGTATGTATGTATGTATGTTCTATAACTTGTTTAACAAGAACTAAAAGTTTAAGTACACTGCTGGCCACACAAAATGCAACACCAAGAAGGACCAGAGATATCACAGCGAAATTTATTTGGCAGATAACATCTTGTACAAAGATCAAACGATTAAAATTACAGCCTCTTGTGACGTGTGAATGATGACAAAATCAGCAGTTAGTGTAGCCGCCATTGTTGGCTATAATCGCTGCCACACGCCTCGGCATAGAATCAAAGAGGCTTTGGATGTCTCCTTGGGGTACATCAGTCCATGTGCCTTCCACATATTGCCAAAGTTGATCTGGTGTAGCAGCGGGTGGTATATTCCGGGCCAGTCGTTGTGCAAGCATGGACCACACGTTTTCGATTGGCGATAGATCGGAAGAACAAGCAGGCCAAGGAAGCAATTCAATCTGATGGGTAAAGAAGAACTCTTGAACATTGCGTGCCACGTGTGGTCGAGCATTATCTTGTTGGAATATGGCTGATGGAAAGCACTGAATGTATGGGAGGACCACGGGCTCCAACACTTCAGAGATGTAGCGCTGGCATGTTCAGTGTACCGGCAATGCGTACTAGAGGGCTGCGGCAGCGAAATCCAATACCACCCCAAACAATGATACCGGGTGCAGGACCAGTGAGGCGATGCATAACGCAACAGTTCAGCAGCCTCTCACCACGGTGTCTCCAAACTCGAATCCGACCATCGTGATGTTGCAGGCAGAAGCGGGATTCGTCAGCAAACAGAATGTTGTTCCATTCCGTTGTCCATGTCCGCCGTTCCTCGCACCATTGGGGGCGCAAACGTCTGTGGTTTCCAGTCAATGGTAAACGAGGCAATGGACGCCGTGCGGACATTCCACTTTGCTGTAAACGGCTTCATATGGTACGAGCGGACATCGAATGATGCGTAGCAGACTGAATATGTTGTGCTATGGTTCGTGATGTGGATGCACGATCCATCACTGCCATGCGCACAATCCGCCTGTCATCACGGGCAGTGGTGCAACTAGGTGAGTGTGATTGGCCCCGTCGGTCCGTCGTTCCCTCCTGCATCCAGCGATTACAGATCCGCCTCACAGTTGCTTGGTTTCATCCAACTCGTTGACCGATTTCTCTGAAGGATAATCCGTAATCCCTATAGGCTACTATTCTTCCTCGGTCGAATTCAAAAACTTGGTCCAAAGATGCTCGATGTCTTCCACGAGGTATAGGTAAACAGCTTACGCAAAAAAACGCACGAAAAAATAATTGTTGTACTTCAAATCGCCATTCTGTTCTCCCCTGATATAGCGCTTCCGGGTAGCGCTACGATCGCCCGTGATGTGCATCTGCGCTGCAATGTCAATGATTTGCATATTTCATCGCCGCAAACGCATGATGTAAATTTCACATGATTTACATGCTTCCTTCAGGGTGTTGCATTTTGTGTGGCCAGCAGTGTAGTTTTTAAAGATGTTTATATGGCAAGTAAAACACAGCAAAATGCATACAAATATTATTTTTTCTCCAGATTGTGACTAAAGACCCTATGTTTTCGATAGAAATTAATTATCAGTTCTCTTCACCAGGTAATTAGCAGCTTAGAATATTTAACACAACAAGGTTGATATACATTCTGATGTGTTTTACCCTTTTAAAGTTAGTTTTAGATTTACCTTTGAGCTAAAACTTTTAATAATGTAGTGATTTTGCCATGACAGTAATTTTGTAACTGGTCACAGTACTGACATTTATAAAATTAATAATAGAGGAGTTGGCATTTTTTAGTTTTTAAAAGTACGAGTGATATGTTATCTTTGTGCTTGAAAGTTATTAGCAGTAAAACAATTGTTTATTATAAATTTTCAAAATAAGTGACATTTCTGAAAGTGGATATTCCCTTATATAAATAAATGCATAACTTTTATTGGAATTTTTCCCAAGAACCATTTTAAGCTGAATGATAAGTTTTTTTATATAATTTATGTTCATAATGACTTGTCACAGGCACTTTCGAAAGTACAAGTTGATATAATTAAATTGACAGTACTCAGATGTTCTATATCGCACTCTAATTGTTAGAATGGAGCGCTAAATTTTGTAGGATGATTAAAAAAGAGGAGGGACGAAATATACCGCGAAAATTAAATTAGTTTCAAAAGTCACCGCTAGGGGATATGTGGAGCTGTTGTTTTTTTCGCGTAATCCCATGCTGTCAGTTTAATTACCTTTCAATTCCTCAACTTTGGGAACTGTTGTTGTCTTTACATCGATAATTAACCAATCATTATTTCACCATTTGTATTGTTTATAAAAAAAAATAAATAAAAAAAAAATTGTTTATGAATATTTAAAAATCTCCAAAATTAATATTTTGCCCTAGAGTAGAAATAGTATAAAGATAAAATGAAAGCATTTCTTTTACAGTCAGTTGACGTTCATAATGATATGCCATAGACACTGTTGAAAGTACTGAGAAAGTTTATATTTTATATTTACATTTTGATTTACTGATGTCATCCTTAAATCAATGATTTATATATTGTTTATTTTATTGTTTATAATTTTTATGAGTATTTTTATTTGTGAAACATGAAAATCTCCTTTTTTGTAAAACTCAACTGATTTTGTCGTACGTATGAAAAATGCATTTCTTTTGAAGTGGAAAAAGAAATTGTAGAAGCAATGTAGGAAACTTTTCATTTTTACTGATCTAAATGTTTAATATTTGAGGATATTCAACTTAATCGTTTATTTCGGAAACTGCAATTGTACAGAATTTCATGCTTTGAGATATTTAAGAAAAACCGTCCAACCAAGCTAAAAGTAGATTATGTCTTACGACACAATTCTAGAACGTAAAGGCCAGCCGTCCACATTAAATGCAAAGTGATTTATCCATTAGAATTTCGGGGAAGGGACTAAAAAATATTTACAATTACCCCTTAGCAGTTATGTGGTTTATGCATGGAAATACACATCGTCTCTGTATTTTCATTTGTTTTATAATTTTTATTAAATAAATAATCTGTTTTAAGTAAAAAAGTCGGTTAAATGCAAGTTTTACTTGCGCATAAAGGGTTCGTTGATTATTTATCACTATGATTCATCTTATCTAAAGCAAAAACCTTGTACAAAGTTTAAACTTGGCATTGTGCCAAGCGTGCTTCGAAAAGAGGTTGCGCTGCCACATTTTCTAGATAGGCTTTTAATTAATATATCTGGTAATAGCCGACCATTTTTTATTTCGAAAATCATTATCAACAATCCTTGGATTATTCCTCGTCGATCGGTATCTCGAGCGCCCCTCAACTCCCACGCTGAGCGCCCGCAAAAGTCAAGTTTGTGCGCAACAGAAAAATACGATTTTCTCAAAAACTATGCGATCTAGGATAATCGGTATACTTTTCTTGCCAGGTTTAAATAAATTTCTACTACCCCTAATTTTTTCATAATTTTAATTTCAGTAGATTCTGAAATAAGAAGGGGGGGGGCATATTTTTGCAGCACATTTTCGACGATATCTCTGAAAAAAAAAACCCTAAAATTAAAACAAATATATTTTAGAGTTCGGTGTTACGATATCTTACGAACGATATCCCACACGAAATACAAAAAAAAAAAAAAAAAAAAAATCAAGTAACTTAATAAGCCCCTAAAATTTTCCTAAAAATATTTTTCAATGCCTAATAAGCTATACATATGTGATGGCTAATAAGCTATAGATATGTGGATCAATAGCCTTTATAACTCTAACAAGTTTGAAATTTCCATGTTCTATAGTTTTCTAGAAAAATGGCTATGACAGACGGACAGACAGACACACGAGTGCTCTTATAATGGTTCCGTTTTCATTTTTAGGTGCGTTCGTAATTATATAAATACGTAGCACCTATAGTCGTCGTTCAGTCCGTCCGTCCGTCCGTCCGTCTGTCCGCATGTAACAGAGCAAAAACTACCCAACCGAATGGTCTGAAATTTCAAATATATGATTGTTGCAAAATTTTGTCGAGCCATTTCAAATTTTATGAAAATCGGATGTATAGTTTAATTACAGGGACAGTCAAAAGTTTTTCTTTACATTACGGCCAATGGGAAAAATTATTGCAAGTGCATTTTAATGATATTAGAGCCTTCCGAATGATCTGAAATTTTAAAGATATAACTGTTGAAAAATTTCGTCGAGCCATTTCAAATTTTAGGAAAATCGGATGTATAGTTTAATTACAGGGACAGTCAAAAGTTTTTCTTTACATTACGGCCAATGGGAAAAATTATTGCAAGTGCATTTTAATGATATTACAGCCTTCCGAATGATCTGAAATTTTAAAGATATAACTGTTGCAAAATTTTGTCGAGCCATTTCAAATTTTAGTAAAATCGGATGTATAGTTTAATTACAGGGACAGTCAAAAGTTTTTCTTTACATTACGGCCAATGGGAAAAATTATTGCAAGTGCATTTTAATGATATTAGAGCCTTCCGAATGATCTGAAATTTTAAAGATATAACTGTTGCAAAATTTTGTCGAGCCATTTCAAATTTTAGGAAAATCGGATGCATAGTTTAATTACAGGGACAGTCAAAATTTTTCTTTACATTACGGCCAATGGGAAAAATTATTGCAAGTGCATTTTAATGATATTACAGCCTTCCGAATGGTCTGAAATTTTAAAGATATAATTGTTGCAAAGTTTTGTTGAGCTATTTCAAATTTTAGGAAAATCGGATGTATAGTTTAATTACAGGGACAGTCGAAAGTGTTCCGTTACATTACGGGGAATGGGAAAAATTATTGCAAGTGCATTTTAATGATATTACAGCCTTCCGAATGGTCTGAAATTTTAAAGATATAATTGTTGCAAAGTTTTGTTGAGCTATTTCAAATTTTAGGAAAATCGGATGTATAGTTTAATTACAGGGACAGTCAAAAGTGTTCCGTTACATTACGGGGAGTGGGAGAAAATTATTGGAAGTGCATTTTAATGATGTATCAGACTATGCGCTTTATGAAGTGCAAAAAAGTATACATTCAGTACAATATGGGGTGCAAAAAATAATTATAAAACTAGTTATAGTACGAACGCACCTCATTTGCCACGTTTGACGAGCAATTTCCAACTTGTTTAACTAACCATAAAGATGATCAAAATGGAGCTTATTTCGGTCAATTACAACATTTAAAATAAATTCAAATGTTCAAAATATTTTCAGATACCTCTAAAATTCAAAAATGTCAGGAAAACTAGATAAAGTTAATGAAACACATTTTACAAAGTAAAAAATTAGCTGAGCGAACTATATATACAGCTTATATTGTGAACAGG
Source organism: Maratus speciosus (assembly GCA_963932465.1). Taxonomy (NCBI): domain Eukaryota; kingdom Metazoa; phylum Arthropoda; class Arachnida; order Araneae; family Salticidae; genus Maratus; species Maratus speciosus. The sequence goes on along the minus strand of OZ010787.1, from coordinate 67,099,361 downwards.
TGAAACAGTCTGTAAAAGATAAATTTTAAATATCTCTAAAATACAAATTTAAGCCTCTAAGCGATGTCGCTTGTGGAGATTCTGTAATAAACGAATATTTTAAGGACGATAAACGAAGGTATACTAAACGTTATTTTAATGGGATTTTGCACCAATCGAAGCGTCTATATACATACTTTTAAGAAAACCGGTATTCATTCATTTTCGAATTTTTTTTTTCGGTTATGCGGTTTCTAAAATAAACAATTCAACTTCCTAATTAATCAGAAATTTTATTTTATATTGTTATTTAATGATAGATGTTCATTCAAGAACTCTTATTTTCAAAAAAATACCATATTAAAGGGCGGGGGAGATAGGCCTACCCGGGGCTATATTCTGTACCCGATATTTCAGTAAATGTATGATGTTGCATGATTTCTTTAACAAGTTTTATTACAAAAAAACGAAAATCTAAATTTATTTTCAAAATTCATCAAAGTGTATCTTAATTGAAGTTTTTACAGTTCTCAATCATTCTGGTATGATTCTTTTATCAAGTATCTCTCAAATGACTTTAAATATTTAAAATAAATCCTAAATAATTTATGATAATTGCATATTATATTGCTTACTATTCTATTTTTTAACACTTTCCAACATACACTGTCAGAAAAAACTGTAAATTTACGACCTTTGCTGTTCAATTTTCATGGGCAACAGCCTTTTTTGATGAAAAACGGTCTGATCCACAAAAAAATACGGTACGACCCCATGCATTTTCCTCCGCTAGGGGTGGAACCCTTCGTTTTAGTCGTGTTTCGAAAAATAATGTCAGTTAACCGCGACAGTAACATATTTTTTAACCTGCCAAAAAAGCGATTATGTGATGATTATCTAACGTGCTACGTGCTACGGAACAGTAAGTAAAGTGTTATTGTGTTTTGAAGTACATTGTATCTTTGCCCGTAAAATTACGAGCTGCACAAAATGATAGGCATGGAATTTTTTTTTTTTTTTTTTTACGGGGTATGACTGGAATCTCTGCTGCCGGCCTCTGCCCATAAAGAGTTTTAGCAGTGTAGTTGAAAAGTTAACACATATGTAGGACAGTTGCACCATAAAATATAATCAATAAGATGTATTCGTTAAAAACAGCGCTGCGGAGTCGGAGTCGGAGTCAGGCCCATTTTTGAGCGAAAGAGTCGGAGTCGGATCTGTTAAAATTACCGGAGTCGGAGTCGGAGTCGTCCGTTTTACAAGCAGAGCTGTATTTTCGGAGTCGGAATCGGAGTCAGGCCCATTTTTGAGCGAATTATTCGGAGTCGGATCTGTTAAAATTCCCGTAGTCGGAATCGGAGTCGTCCATTTGTCCCACCGACTTCGCAGCCCTGGTTAAAAACCCACAAACTTGCTCAATGGTACAGATACACAAAAACTTTTATAAATATGATAAAATGAATGATAAAGCATAATACTGAGGTTTGGAACTGCTTTTGTAGTTGTCTTCAGGATAAATATGACGTTGAAATGTTTAAAAGTCTAGAGATGAAAGCTTCCTGTCTAGTCTTGATCAATTATATGAATGGAAAAATGCAGTGAGTTCATCAGAAAATTGAGGAGGTTGGTTCGTTGTATGGTGTTTTATGGCGCAAAGTCCCTTTAAGGACATGCTGCGCCAAGACAAAATTAAAATGAAAACGTATATACAACCCAAAAATTTGAGTTAGACTAACAAAAAGGCGAGAAAAAAAAATTAATGAAAACAGTAATATGTACAATTAAAACCATTTAAAAGAATCAAAAGTCCATAGTTAAAAGACAAGCGTATTATAGTTAAAAACTGTGGAGTTATAAAGTAATAACTGTTATATGAATAGAAAATATACACAAAGTTTAAAATGATGTACAAGCCCTACATAACCAGTTTTAAAATCACATGAGTAAAAAACAATGTGAAATCAATTGGGTAAAAATTCCTCGAAAACTGTATTTTCTTCATCAACACTTGATTCATGCGACTCCGATTCCATTGCTTCATCCACATAGTTCTGCAGCTGCTTCGGATCCTTTACATTAGTAACAGATGGATTTAGCCAGTCGTTCTTGTTCTTTTTCTTCATAGTTTTCCACTGTGAAGAACCCCGGATTGTCTTTCTCTCTTTCTAAACGCAAGATTTTTTTTTCTTGGTTTCACAGTTTGACTAGTATTAGGTTTCTGTGATGTTTTTTTAGATGTAACAGCCTTAGTCTCAGTCTGAAATTCGGATGACTTTTTGGATTGAACTGAAGGTTTTTGTAACCAACTAGTTTGGTATTCTATTGAAGCAGGTTCCGAGGATGGTAGCTAACTTTTTAATTGTAGGGTCGCATAACATTTACCCCCAAAGCAGACATCACGAGTTTTTATCTTGGTGGTGCTGAGTGGTACTGTCATACGTGAGTTATTTGGTGGAATGGAGGGTTCGGTCTGGGTGCTTATGTGCCTTAGAGATTTTGGTTGTTGTTTGAGTAGACTAGAGCAGGAGACTCCGACAGACGGAGTGCTGGATTCAACAACTTTACGGGCTTCAGGGTAGGAGAGATTTTGAGTTATTTTAACAGCAAGGATTTCTTTTTCACGTATCCAGTTCGGACAAGAACGGGAGTATGCTGTATGATTACCCTTGCAGTTAATGCAGCGTTCAGAATTTTCATATAATTTATTGTCGTGGCCAACTTCTGCACAACGTGCACAGGTAATGGAACCCTGACAGGTTGTAGTAGTATGGCCATAACGCTGGCATTTAAAGCAACGGAGAGGATTAGGAATGTAAGGACGGACAGGACAAATAAAGTAAGCAGCTTTAATTCTTGTTGGTAAGGTAGGGCTATTGAAAGTCAGAATGATGTGCTTTGTGGGAAGCACTTGTCCCTTCCGACGTAGCGTAATACGTCGTGCATCTATGACATTTTGATCGTTTAAATTTTGTATAAGTTCATCCTTGGTAGAAAATAAAAGATCTGGTTCGGATATTACACCACGACTTGTATTTAATGTTTTATGTGCTTTTAACAGAAACGGAAAACTGACCTATTGTATTACCATTTGACAGAAGTTTTGACTAGTTGGCTGAAGAAACCTCAACCAACAAATCCCCAGACTGCAGTTTTTTGAGTGAATGACCATCACCGAAAAAAGACTGAAATGTTTTTACAATAAGGAAAGGTGAAGTTTTCTTAAATGAACTATCAGACAGGCTATCGGTACGTTTTATTACAAAGGAGCGAGTGAAAAGTTTGCTCTGTGCAGTTTGTTGCTCTCCAGATGGGAGAGAAATAGAAGGAAGTAAAATATTCCCATCCATATTAGAAAAAAAATTTCAATTCAGACCCCGGCCGCACCACCCACTACCGAGTCCAACAAGGGGATGCACATTCGTGCACCAGTGCTAACCAGGGCCCATACGGTCACAAGACACTCCTATGCCAGTCAACACCCTTAACGAGATGGCCAGTAAGTAGTCGCTCGCTTGATCCCCAGCCAGTGACAAGTCAACTGACCAGCCGATTGATGCATAAGGGACCAATATGCGCCTCCCGTCTACCTGAAGCAAAGGCCAAAGCAGTTTGTTGGTTTCCCTCAACTGCCAGGATCCCCCTTTCCAGGGACACGAGTCGCCACGCACGGCAAACACGTGGGTGGTTTACTATTCTCTGTAAGTCGATATAAACAGGATAACATCGGCTTATGCAGAATTGCTCTCACCTCCGAAGAGGAAATCACAACGAGAGTGAAACAAAGACGAAAGAAAAACAGGAGAAATAAGAGGAAAAGGAAAAGAGAAAGTTCGCTCAGGTGCCCGGGGTTGCGAAGCCCGTGAATACCTAAAGATGGTATCCCCCTGGGGATGAAAATTGAGGAGACGAAAGTCATAGTTCCAGATAATAACCAATTTGGAAACATGATCAGAGAATCAGTCGAAATCAATGCACGTGAGCATAGTACCTGTAACGATAATTTATCTTATATCAAAAATCTGACTTTATATTATAAAAAAAGTCTTATTCACCTGTTTACAATATTTCAGTTTTCTCTCTTTTACCATGACCTTGTTTGAATGTAATCCGTTCTCCTTCATAGCTGGTGACACTCCATGATCTTGAACCGAACTTTCTATTCATCTCAACTTATTTCATTTTAAAACTTTCTGATGTACTCACTGCAGTTTTCAATTCATATAATAGATCAAGTCTAGAGAGGAAGCTTTCGTCTTTAGACTTTTAAACATTTCAGCATCATATTTATCTTCAAGATGACTGCTAAAGCAGTTCGAAACGTCGATAATAGGCTTTATCATTAATTTTATTTGTACAAGTTCATATAAAAGTTCTTGTTTATGTGTAACATTGACCAACTTTATGTGATTTTAACGTATACACTTATTTATAGTTGAAAAGTGTTTATGCATTCGGTTTGTCTATCTGCCTGCCGTCCGTCCGTGCTCTGACTCGCGTATGTGTAGTCCTATTACCATGAAATTGATGTATGTTAGTGGGGTTTACTATGGCATGTTCAGAATTAAAAAGGAAGTGTGTAGCATTTATGGTTCATTTAGACATTTAGAGGGACTCTGGAAATAATTCCGTTACATTACGATCTATGGGGAAAAAATCGTTTGCAGTGTATTTTAATGATATGACACTATTTTAAAAATATTGAAATTTATATATATATCAGCGAGTTGTATTACAAGGCGCTTACTGTAAAATCTGGTGCGTATATAATTTATCGTTCATTTACAGGGACACAAAAGAATTTGGCTACAGTACTGCCTATGAACAATAATTGCGGAAGTGCGTTTTCAGTTGTGGTACTCATTTTAAAATTTAACTAGTTTTTGTATATTGCTTAATGTGTATAAATTCTAGAGATCATGTACAGGGTTGCACAAAAGATTTTAAATACATTTCCGTTTATTGGCGGAACTTTCTGAATAGGAACTTTCAACTGTGTTATGCGTTTAAATGAACTAGCTTTTAGCATACTATGAGTGTACATACAAATCTTTAGATCATATACAGGGCTAAACAAAAGAATTCGGTTGTTTCTCCGACTATATGGTAATTGCATAAATTCGGTTTTCAAATGCGCTGATCGATTTCTAACTGTTTTATTTAGACGTCGTCTTTCACCTTAATAAAATTTAAAGTTTTGTTACTGTATTCTGAATGTGTTAGAAAATGTTTCATAATCTATGCTGCACGCATGATTTTTTGTTCTTTTTCATTTTAATTTAAGGTATCTAATCTCCCTATGTTTGGAGCGCTTTTTCAATACACAGTATTGAATAAATACTCATATTAGGTAGCTTTTCATTTACAAAAAGTAAAAAGCTACCTATTGCAGCCGTCCGGTCGAAAGCACTTCCGGAAAATTTTGGTATATTTTCATCGATCATGACCCCCAGATCCCAAAACCACCCTCCGTTCAAATGTGACATATATATATATAGATATATAGATATATAGATATCTGATTTTTGTCATGCGATAACTCTCGTATTTATAAACCGATTTGGATGAAATTAATTGTATGCATAGTACATACCAATGTCTCGAGTTCGTTGGCCAGCTTCATCCGCCATCTTGTTTCAAAATCGCGCCATTTAAAAAAGTTTAAAAAGCGGTGCAAATAAATTTAAAATTAAATATTATTTTCTTAAGAGTTTGACCATCATACAAGGATTCTGGAGCATATTTTGTTTTGTATTTATCTTTAAAAATGGCTGAGATATAGCAGTTTGAATTTCTAGGGTAGCTGACACTTTGGATTCATCCGCCATCTTGTTTGAAAATGGCGGCCAATAGTTATTGAAAAGCATTTAATGCATCTCCATACCTATACTATATGGGGGACCCTGTTCTGTCGCCAAATGCCGCCAATTTTGTCGCCAACTTAGCGATATATTGCCAAATTCCCATAAACTTCCATTGTAAACCAATAGGGTTTACTTGCTTACAGAAAATCAACAAACTGAGGTATTTTAATGCAACAAAAACTAATATTAGCTTAAGGGATTATATTAATTATATTTAAGGGAGTCCAAGTAAATTAAATAATGAATAAAAGTAGCATGATACAATGCTTAGCATGCTTTCCCAAACACAAATTTTAAGGAAGACCAAACTGGCCGCCAAGGTCAGCTAGTAGCTTACTAATTTGGCGCAATTCTTATTCAAATTCAGCATTGACAAATATTCTCTTATCGAGTTCATCGCATTTTAGCTTCTTAAAATTTGAGTAAAATTAGCTTCGAGTAAAACTTAAAACCAAGAAATATGAAAGCTACCTTTTCCTCCTGGCACTGGCCGAAAGGATTTTATTTAGCTCAATTGTACTACAGAATGATGAAAAAACATAAAATCCTATAGCAATATCTTCATAATCTTTTAAAAAATTGGTGTTTCTTCATAACCTTGTAAAAACTGGGTGTAAAGATTCCGACTGAAGGCTTTTTTTTCCGTAATCAAATGGATTTTTTTCTCCGAAACTGAATCGAAAAAACATTTTTAAAAAATGAAATTACAGTGATTAAAAATATAAGTAAAATGCAAGTCATTGACATAATTTACTTCTGTTCTCTAACTTTCCAATATATCTAAAGTTAAATAAGAAATTATGTACATTGAGATTAATTGAACTTACAAAAAAGAACTGAGATGAACCAAAAACAGTATTTTGGAAGAAAAACATTATTTCTCATAGAACAAAAATCGGAACTGAACCAAAAACCTTTCTTATTTTTCCTGAATAAAAATGGAACCCGAAACGAAATATTTTATTTAAAATGAACCAGAACAAAAAATATTAGAGGCCTTAAATTATTTTGTATGTATAATCATATGACGATGTTACTGCATTATCTTTTCAAAATTTGTTTCTGAGAGAGCATTAAAACTACCTGCTAAATTCCTCATAAATATTCATTTTTCCAATTTAACAGAATATAAGATTTGGGAAAAGTTCTAGAAATATCATTTGGCACTTACGCGACTGCATTAAAATATGTACTTAGAAAATGGATCGATATTTCAAGTAAGGCTGTTTACTGCAGTTTATCTTAACTTGCTAATTTCAAATGCATTGCCTTTAACGACTGAAAAATTACTGTTGATTTGTAATTAATTTTTAAGGATAATGGCAATTTTGCATCCAAAAAAAAGTTATTTGAAAAATTTTATGGCGATAGAGTAAATGTTTTACAAAATCTGCTTAAATATCTTTATTGTACGTGCTTTGAAGAATATTTAGAATTTTTATTTATTTATTTATTTTACAAAATGCGTGCGTCAGAAGCTATATTCAGAAAACATATTTTTCTAACAACAGTCAGAAAACATATTTTCCGCTGGGCCAGAGGCAATTCTCTTCCAATTTTCTAATGGAACAAAAAAAAAGAGTTCTATGTAAGATAAAACTGCGTACATGCATTTAAAAATATTGTATTTTGTAAGAAGGTACATAACAGAAAAATTCTATTTTCAAGCTAATAAAAGGATTTAAAAAAATAAATAAATAAAATAGTTCAGAATGTAAATTCCGTGCGAACGTATTTCTCTATAATAAGGGTCTTCAAATTTTTTACGGAAAGAATTTACGGAAATTCGTTTGCCACTACACTGTTAAAAATTTGCAGCATTCTGGCAAGTCATTTGACCGTTTTTTCCGAAAACGGTTATACAACCGTTATTTTAACACTATTCTGACCATATTATTGGCCATTTTATGGTCAGAATATAGTTAAATTATGGTTATGAAACCGTTTTTTCAAAAAACGGTCGAATGACCTGCCAGAATGTTGCAAAATTTTTAACTGTGTACAAATTCCTAAAGGCAATCTTCACCTTATTTAATCTCAAAGGTTTCTGCCAATATAAGACAAATTTTTCTATACTAAGATAGTGGTAGATTGGTGGCGCGCAGGCTACAGGTTTTAGACCACTACTCTATATAAAGTCTCTGTGATCTCTAGATAAAACTACACTGTTAAAAATTTGCAGCATTCTGGCAGGTCATTTGACAGTTTTTTTCCGAAAACGGTCAAAGTCACCGTAATTTAACATTATTCTAACCATATTATTGGCCATTTTTGGGTCAGAATACAGTTAAATTATGGTTATGAAACCGTTTTTCCGAAAAACGGTCGAATAACCTGCCAGAATGCTGCAAAATGTTTAACAGTGTACAATAAAAGTATCAAATGAGCCCTTAAGGCGGTTTTCAAAAAAAATATTTTTCCCATCTCAACAATGCGAAACTTTGTGACACGTTCATTGATGCTTTTCTAAATTTAGGGGCAGGTACTTCTGGAATTTTTTTTAATTGCATTTTTGAACCCTTAACGTATCTAGAATACTCTCTTAAAACCGTTTTCTTTTGTTCTGTACCAAACTTAAGTCATGACAGCAGGTTTAATGGACTGTAAGTTCTTATAATTAAAGCGTTCAAGTTATCACGTGATAACTTGACACGTTATAACAAGTTATCACGGGATAACCGTTGCTTTTTTTAATTGAACTAGACATTTTAATTGAAAAAAAAACACTTAAAAAATTTAAAATTTTTAATAATTTTCATTTTTTAACGGTTTTGAAAACGATAAATTAGTGCCAAAACAAAATTGACCTCAAACTTCAAACAGTCGCCATTTTTTCAAATTGTGATTTATTTTATGAATTTTAGCTTTGGCCTCCAACTACATTAATATATTTCAACGGAATTTTTGGTTTCAGATGATCGTTAAGAGATACTGTGCACAATTTGCACTGCCGACGTATCTCCAACAAGTAAAAAATTAAACTGCGTTTCAATTTTTCTGGGACACAGTACTGTATGCAGTGCTGCGTAAAAGAAATTGGGTACATTGCCATCTATCGATGCTAATTACTGGAAGTGCCCTTTTAGTTATATTATAGGCATTATTTTATGTATTATTTTCTAGCTGAATTGAACTTTAGCATAATACGTGGTGTGTATAAAAAGCTGTTATAATATAGAGGGCTGCATACAAGATTTCGAATTCCTTACCGACTATGGGCAATGATTGCTGAAATTGGGTTTTCAACTGTTATGTGTTTTCTGAATTGTTTATTTAGAAATCCCCTTTCTATGTATCAAAACAAGAAATTTCGTTACAATACTCTAAAAGTGTTAGAAAGTGCTTCATAATCTGTGCATGACGTATGTTTCTTCTCTTTTGTTTAGCAAATTAATTAACACGTTGAATGCCAAGTCTATTTTGTGTGTCTTTCCATTTGAGCCACGAAATAAGATTCTCGTTAGACAGTCTATAAGTGTCGATCACCGATGACTGACGCGGCCTAAACGGAAAGTTTAGTGTCGGTCACCGGTGACTGACGTGGCATTCAACGTGTTAAATTTTAATATCTTCATTTTTCAAAAAATTGATGCGAATTCGTATACTTATCATATAAAAAGGTCATTTTCTCCATTTCTTGCGAATCAACTAAATTAATCCAAAAATTATGCAGCTATTTTCGCATACTTCACAAACATGCATATCTATTAAATTCCAAGCTTATCGTATACTTTTTTGTGACAGTTATCATGAGGCAAACCGAATTGAAATTTGTATTGAGTGTTCATATTACGTGTCGTTTCAGAAATCATGAATTGCTGTTAATATTTTAGTATGTTTCCATCAAGTTATTTCAATATGGATATTAAAGTTACAATTATTAATTTCTAATAAAACAATGAAACATTTAAAAAATTACATGTTAATTCATAATGAAACATCTTGAATTTGTCTTAGTGAATATATCCAATTACATGATATTCATTTCTGATAAGAACAATGAAACATTTTACTTAATTCACATTTGCTCGAATGATATACAAGTTCTATTTTAAAAAAGACGCTCATGTGTTCATTCATTTAATGAATATTTTTTTCTAATTTCCATTTTTTTATTATTTGATCTTACCATTTGATACTGAATACCTCATGAAAAAGGTTGTATGAAAAACATTTTGACTTAAGCGTACAAAGTTCCAGTCATTTGCATAAATCAGCATCTAACATCCTACGGATAACATGAAAAATGTTGTCCTTTTCACTTTTGAATCTGGTGTTTTATGATAAGTTAGATATGAAAGATTTGTCTAATGGCCTTCAGACAATGAAGATTTTTTTTATCTCACTTTATATCTTCAAGTTTATATCAATACAAGAAAAATATCTATTTGCTACAAAATTAAATCGGTCAAATAATTAAAAAAGGATTATGAAAGTAATGTTTTTTAATTGCAACATAGAAAAAAAAACCCTCTTCTTATCGTTGACAAATAGCTTATTCTTAAATGGTTATTTTTAGAGGTAGTATTCCAATTGCAAAAATGTTTCAATCGTTGCTCTTCATCATATGCAAACCCATTTATATCACATTAGATACATTTTTTAACATTTTAAAATTTAATTTTCTATACGGACCTTGGATCCTGTATACTTATACATACCAAAATAGCAGCTGTGTTACAGCTGAAACAGTTCTTTATTTAATGTTGTATTGCGATCGTGTGTACGAGTATCTAATGTCTCAATCCATGTCAAGTGGCCTAATAGTCCAAGAGCCGGCAGCACAAAAACCTATGTTATCAAGCACAAGAAAAAAACCTTTATTTTCTGGAAGAGTAGAAGTAGGGGAATCTAATGATCCATGTCTGCCGGAAGTGAAGTGGTGCATAAGCCAAAAATTAATACCACCAGCGGTTGACTCGTAGGTTTATCATTCTGTTTTCCTGCTCTCAGTCCGCCATGTTTTCATATCTTTGTTTGTAGGACAAACACAATGATGAACCTACGAATCAACCACTAGTGGTATTCATTTTTGGCTTATTCACCCCTTCACTCCCGGCAGACATGGATAATTAGATTCCCCTACTTCTACTCTTCCATAAAATAAAGGTTTTTTTCTTGTGCTTGATAACATAGGTTTTTGTGCTGTCGACTCTTGGATTATAAATTCGGATGTCGTCACTGATCGACACTCTTCAATGTTTGATAAAATCAATACAGGGCGTATATATAGAACCTAACATGGATGTGTGCAAACTGTTAAGCTCATAAGTAGTTCGGTAGGGGTACCATGTGTGCTTCTATAAGTTCAATTTTTCAGTGCTGCGACTAACATTAATAAATCACCAACTTTGTTATCTTACTGCTGATGATACAATAAACCTTACATGCTGAAAATATGTAATCTAGTATAACTTTCTATGCTGAAAAACATTGTTGTAGCATTAAAGATTAGAAATCATCATCACTTGGCCTCAAAATAAGGCCATACAATCTGTCGCGAAGAATTTGTCCCTCACTTTAACAAGCTTTAACTACTCAACGAATGAATCTGGAAGTTTCCCAATTTACCAGTTAATTACCTATAGACATTGACATTGAATAGAGCTACTGAAGACGTTTCCAGTCTGCTAAAATATTTAATAATTTATCCTTCTTTAAAGTCTCCTCTAAAATTGAATTCATGAATTCGATCCATTATTCGGATCCCTATATCTCAAAAATGACATTTCTGATTTGATTACTGGAGCACATAATAATTGACAAGAAAACTTTTGTTTCATAACTGCTGTACGCTCTTCCGTATAAGGTTCAAAATGTAAGGTTTAAAAGATGTATCTTGCGTGAGTTTTACAAGTGTATAAACATACAAATAAACTTAGATATCTCTTTAAGGGGATTTTCGCTTTTTGGGGGAGAGGGGACAAAATATCTTTTTTTTTTAATTGGTTAATTCAAAAGCATGTTCATTTCGAGAATAAAATCCTACAATTATACGGTCGATCTAAAATTATTTCTTATACACACAACTGTGATGCGCACACTTCTCAGGCGCTCGAAGCGTGTTATGACGCGCTCGTTCGGGTGAACATTTTATTGCTCTCTATTCGCATAAAAATAAATGTAAACAAAAACCGGAGTTTGAAATCTCTTATTTGGATGATCATGCCAAAACATCTTCACAGCGGAGTCGAACCAGTTTATTTGGACACTAGAATAGCTGCGTGCATTTTCAACGAAGGATTTTCAACAATTCTAAACAGCATGTCTGCGATGGGGCACAAGAACACAATTGTGCTTTAGGACACAATGTGCGCAATTATATGCAAAGACGCAACTAGGTGCGTATTAAACTTTCGGACAGACGATCTTCCGGACAGTACCCTCAGAACAGCTCAAAACGAAGGAAGGACAAGTCAAAATGAAGAAGACACTGAAGCAGAAGAGATGTTCTACGGCCTCGGGTTAGAGGACGGACATGTAAGTACTTTTTTGTCACTCAATATGTTAAAAGTTAATGGAAACTTTAAACGTGTTCTTTTCGAAATCACATTTTTTTAAATGGTGACTATTATATCTAAGAAAATTTTCAACCGATTTCCTTCCAACCAGTTGCAAATTAAAGATCAAACTCTTAGTTATCGTCCCCGCTACAATCTAGTTATAGTCATTAATTAACATGGCATTTATGTGCACAAAAGATAAAAAAGATCAATTAAGATGTGCTCTTTCCAGTGGTGCTAACAGTAATCAAATCAGAAGTATCAATTTTCAGATTCACAATGTGGGGTTGAGTTTATCAATTAAATTTTTGAGGGGATTTCAAAAATAAAAAAATTAATAAATATTTAATCAAGCAGAACACGACTTCAGTATCTCTATGACGTGTGCAATATATCATTAATTGGTCGAGTAGCGATTTTCAAAGTCATTTGTGTAGTAGTTAAGCATGTTAAAAGAAGAGTAAAATTCATCGTGACAAACTGTATTGTCTAGTTTGAGGCCGAGTGATGGTGAGCGTTTTGATTTCTGAGCTTTAGTACAGCAATTACACTTTTCAGCTCAAAATATTGAAATAGAAAATAAGTTTTCAATGTGCAAGGTTTTTGTATAACGAGTAGTGGTATGTGAAACTAGGGGATATATTCATGTATACCGGGGCGTTGCAAAGTTGAACTTTATAGAAGTATTCCTGGTATCCGAACCGAACCCTAGTGCCTATGACTCTATTGGTTTTCAGATGTCCATCTTAGAGCTTTCGAAATTTCGTCAAAATAGAACAGTGTCGAGCAGGGACCCATAGGCCAATTGACAAGGAATGGCCCCATTATCGTTTGTCAGAAAACAAATTGAAGACATTACTTTAGAGCAACCATCATATATATATTGAATTTCAAAATGTGGGTGTAATCTAAATACACGCATATTTGCGTAGCTGTATTTTTTTTTTCAGACAAAGAACAACAGATATAAAGAATTGTAATATCATTAAATTAAACATATTTTCAGCTACAAGCCACTAATTTTTTATGAAACCATTTTATTTATCTACACATTTTTGCCAGCGATGAACAAGAGCTTGTATGCCGCGCTTTTAAAATAACCAATAACCCATTTAGATTATTGTTTCACAATTGAGATTCCAATGCAATGCATCTTTCATTGCATAGGCGGACGGGCATTGTCAAGTGTGGAGGTACTCGATTATAAAATTTAATTAACTAAATTTTATTTTTCTCTGATAATTTTGAAAAAGTAATAAAATTTATTTTTCACAAGTGATTTAAAATAAATACTAACGGAAAAAAGGACTAAGAATTTTTAATCACACCTTCTTTTTTGTTTCTTTTTTTTTTTTTTTTACATTTGTGTGTTTAAAATTTATCTTAAATGGAGGAGGGTGGCTCTGCCCCCAACCCCTGATGAAGAAATAACTTATTGTTTCAATTCTCTTTTTTGAAAAATGATGATAGTATTTATTTTTGAATATGTAATATTTTAGAATTTTCTATATTAACATTTTTATGTTCCCATACGTTTTAACCCTTTATCTACTGCAATTTTTTTCATGTAATATTTTTTTTTCAGTTACTACGATGAAAATTAAAAGATAAACATGAAAAAATACTCACCCGGGATAAATTTAATTAATTAGAGGTAATTAATTACAGTGGTACTTTAAAGTACCGTCAGTACACTTATGACTACAATATCGTAACAGAAAACCCACAAGGTATTTCAAATGGCACAAGAAAATATTTTCGATTTAATAAGTACGTGAAATATAGATATTTTCTTATTTACAAATAAATCTTTTGGCAAATTCCGGTGCCAATCATTTATTTCAACACTTTAGAATTGAAAATTTTTTGCCCCTGAAAGAGTTATTATTATTTTTTTTTTGGTTTAGATCTTGTTAGCAGTCCTTTAGTTATGCGACGTCTACATCCAAGGACAACATGTTCTCTCGAATCTTCACATATGCAACATATGAATTTACATATGCCATTTCTAGCATAGAAAAAACGAGCCGGTGCCACAACTTTTTCAATTTCCTATAAAAAATAAAAATGAAACACAAAATAAATACCAGGGAAATCATTACTACTCTACATTTTAGTAATTACATTTTAAAGCAAATGAAAACGATGGATAACTACACAGATGAAAAGTAAACAAAAAGTTTTTCTCCAACACCCAGTGTACTGACGGTACTTATAAATACCACCGAGTAATACAACTGTTAAATCAAATACATACACCGTTCACCTAAAATAGCTAGTTAAACTATATTCTAAAATCATAATGAACACATTTAAAAAAATCCAACACTTATCTTTTATCCTTTACTGTGTTTGCAGCAATAAAAAGACAAGCGTATCAATCTCTACAAAATGTCTTTACAAAACAAATCGACTGTTTCAAAGATAGCATCCTTCCTCGCTAAAATAACAAACCTAGAACTACTGCTGCCATGTATCTGGATAAAGGGGAGTTAAAAGAATGATTATGAGATGAAAGTTTAAAGTGGGTGGAACTTCACCCGTCAGTAGATAAAGGGTTAAAAATTGCGTCTTGCACGAAACTTCTTAATTTACTTTGTTTCGAATTTATAATCTCATTTTTTTTTAAGTTCACAGACGCGTATGTTCCAAAATCTTCTGCCTTTGTGGATTTCGTTCTGCCGGGGTCCAGATTTGTCTACTAGTTATTCGCTTATTCGTATGAATAAACCCACCAACCCACCCACTTTTATTTTCTTACATGTATGTCGTCCAGTCATTTGTGTTTCACTTCACTTTCACAGCTACTGAAGTATGGCTGTAACGTTCTTTTACAACTTTCAAAAATATTATTTTTTGAATTGTTTATTGGTGGTTTTTACAGGCTCTCATTCATCACTGACGAAAATATGTACAGAAAAATAGAGATTACACATAAAAATAGCAGGTGTCTTGCAGGTGTAACTAATTTATTTAACGTTTTGTTTTGATACTTTTCATTTTCTGTAGTTTCAATGTTTAAAAAAAAAAAAAAGAGAGGCATTCTTTTTGGAGCGGACCTCGTACATATATATAGAATTCTTTAATATGCTTGTAATATAATAAACGTAAGTATTTATTAAGAATTTTATATAAGAATTTTTTAATATGCTTATAATGTAATACACGTACGTATTTATTAATAATTTTTATAAAAGAATTTCTTAATTTGCTTGCAATATAATACACGTAAGTATTTATTAAGAATTTTTTATAAGAATTTTTAATATGCTTGTAATGTAATACACGTAAGTATTTATTAATATGACAAATCCTTTTTAAAAATTTGATTCTTTTCTTTTGGGGAGTATGGTATTCGTGTTTTATTTTTTATGATATTTTTTATTTTAGATTTAAACAGAAATAGAATTATTAGAATTTTGTTACTAAGTTTAAAATATTAAAAAACTGAACGAAGTTTTGAAATAGAACAAGTTCTCTAAAACATTTAATGTACTGTGTAGACATGTATTTTGGTGTATCTGGTGAAGTAAAAAGTTCTTGAAGGCGCAATGCTTAAAATGCATGCAAAATATTTCACTAATAATGACAAAAAATACAAACTTACAACATAACTTTTAAATTCATTTTATTAGTAATTATATAGCTAAAATTCTCAATTTCAAAATAAAAGGCGTTAAATAGCAATCAGAATAACATGTATAGTGAATCGAATATTTATTGTGACAGATATTTTTACATGCACTATGTTATGAAAGAATTTATGCTTTCATTTTTATGGTATAATTTTTTACTCACTATTTTACTTGTCATAGATCTCATCAGAAAATGATTTATATTGTCTTTAATAGGTTTAGTAGTAATCAATCTTTGAAATAAACGATATAGTGTCACTCAATATCTGTCTATCTTTTTCTCATATTCGCAAATTGCCGGTATGGTACCTATCCCGTTCTATTGATTGATAATAAGGACACTTTTAGAGTTTTGAAATGAAAAACTGAAATGGATCCCAACATAGCGTCTTTATATTTTATTATAGGAACATTGAATATATAAAAATATAACATTAAATATATAAAAATATATAATTGTTTAATACATTTAAATATTTAAGCAATGAAAATTATTCTTCATAGAAATCCTAAAACAATTCCTCTCAGACAGTGGAACGTCTAGCTCCTGAGATAATAATCTGAAAATAAAAAAGTAAAAAATATTATTAAACTATATTAAATTGCTGAAGCACTGAACCTAAAAACTTCTTTTATTTATTTATTTATTATTACTTTTTTATATAAATTTCATTCATTTTTTAATTTTTATTATTTTTATTTAAATATATATATATATATATATATATATATATATATATATATATTACATTTTCTTAGATATTCCTTGTGTAAATTTCTATAACCACACAGTGGTGGCCAAAATTGTGGACACTTTTAGGTAGCTTTCATTACAAAAAGTAAAAAGCTACCTATACTAAAAAAAAATAGCTTTCGTAGCAGCCGTCCAAAGGAAAACACTTCGGGAAATTTTGCTATATTTTCGCCGATCATGACCCCAGGTACCAAAACCACCCTCCGTTGAAATGCTGACTTGTATATACATGGGTCAATCCATTTCAAGTGGTCCAGCACTGGTTGCTCGACCATTTTTAAAAAATCTGAAATTTTTTGTACAACAACCCTAACATGATGGAAGTTCAAAATGACTATTATTTTAATTTTATTAATTTTTGTTTGTGCATGGCGGCCATCTTTGTTTCATCGTCTGCAGCAATTTTCCCACGGGAAGGTTTACGGAATTGTAAATAATTCATCGTTTATTTATCCAATTCAAGTGCGGATTAAAGCAATTTGCACAGAATACATTGGACTAAAAATTTGGTAATGGAGTAGTTTCCGAAACTAACTGCTTATTGGTAAAATTTAAGCATAAAGTTTCAGTTTTTTTTCCAAAATTTGTCCGTTTACAAGAGGAAATTTTTTTAGCGAGGAAAACTGTCAACATGACATAATTTTTTTTACAAATAGGTCGAAAGTGCTTGTACTCGCACGCCGAGTTCCAGATCTGGGACTTGAATTCTCTTCGCTAAAAAAAATCCCAAATTTTTAAAAAATGACAAAAATCGCACTTTTCAGGCTTTCATATCTCTGGTGGGGCACGAGATAAAAATCTGAATTTTTTTTTTTTTATAAGAATATTGTATGGCAGTGTTATGCACAAGAAATTTGAGGATGGAGATTTGACTACAAGCTGAGATATGGCAAGGGCAACATGTCAAAACAATACTGCCAAACTATTGTTTTGTTCTAGTCACAGCTAAGTATTTATCTCAGAGTATCATTTAAATTTATTTTTTAGATTATCTTTAAATAATAGTAACAGAAAATAAAGCTTTTTGCAATTAATTTAAAAAATAATTATGCCTAAGGCCTACATTTTGTATGGTTTCAGTAATTTTTGTTGTAGTTTTAGTAACTGAAAGAAACCTCAGCACTTTTACATATATATATATAAATATATACAAGACCTGAGACAAAAACAGAATAGGGAAAGAGAAAAGCTGTTAATGTTGGCATACTTGTTGAGACATGATCAAACGTATCAAAACACATTCCTGCTTGTTGGTTTAAAAACCACAATTTTAATGCTGCTTGCCAGTCCCTGAAACTTGTTCCTACCATAAGTATGTTCCTGTAAATGAAACATTATGCGATGTTACCATGCATCAGCCTCAAGTAATTTTCAGAAAGTAAAGATACCCAAAGCCTTTTCAAAATTCATACTGCAGAAAAATCACATTTTTGCATAAGAAGTAAGCTAGGAATTATTAATGAATTAAGACTTGCACATAGTGATTTCAAAGTATATTTCAATGATCCAGCAGGGTCAAGATCTTCAATCAAGTTATCAAGAGATGATAAGACTTGGTTCCTACAAATAAAATTTTTAGAAAGATCAAAATTGTGGTTTTTGAAGCAACAAGCAAGAATGTGTTTTGACACGTTTGATCATGTCTCAACAAATATGACAACATTAACAGCTTTTTTTTCCCTTTGTTGTTTTTGTCTCAGGTCTTGTATAAAAATATTTTTTTTTCTTTATGTAAAAGTGCTGAGGTTTCTTTTAGTTACTAAAATTACTTACAACAAAAATTACTGAAACCATACAAAATGTGTGGCCTTAGGCATAATTATTTTTTTAATTAATTGCTAGGCTTTGCAAAGGGCTCTATTTTCTGTTACTATTATTTAAAGGTAATCAAAACATAAATTTAAATGACACTTTGATATAAATACTTATCTATGACTCCAACAAAACAATAGTTTGGCAGTATTGTTTTGACATGTTGCCCTTGCCATATCTCAGCTTGTAGTCCAATCTCCATCCTGAAATTTCTTGTGCATAACACTACCATACAATACTCTTATGAAAAAAATTTCAGATTTTTATCTCGTGCCCCACCAGAGATATCAAAGCCTGAAAAGTGCGATTTTTGACATTTTTAAAAAATTTGGGATTTTTTTTAGCGAAGAGAAAGTAAGTCCCAGATCTGGAACTCGGCGTGCGAGTACAAGTACTTTCGGTCTATTTGTAAAAAAAAAAATATGTCATGTGACAATATTCCTTACTAGAAAAATTTCCTCTTGTAAACGGACAAATTTTGGAAAAAAACTGAAACTTTATGCTTAAATTTTACCAATAAGCAGTTAGTTTCGGAAACTACTCCATTACCAAATTTTTAGCCCAATGTATTCTGTACAAATTGCTTTAATCCGCAGTTGAATTGGATAAATAAACGATGAATTATTTACAATTCCGTAAACCCTGCTTGTGAGAAAATTGCTGCAGACGATGAAACAAAGATGTCCGCCATGCACAAACAAAAATTAATAAAATTAAAATAATAGTCATTTTGAACTTCCATCATGTTAGGGTTGTTGTACAAAAAGTTTCAGATTTTTTAAAAATAGTCAAGCAACGAATTGATGATTTTCTGGACCACTTGAAATGGATTGACCCACACACACACATATATATATATATATATATATATATATATATATATATATATATATATCTGTAAAGAAGCAATTTAAAATTTATAACATTAAATTTATTAAGTGATTAATAGAATCATACTTTTATATTATTATATTTGTAACTTATTTGAAATTATTATTAATTTACTTAATTTTAACTCAAATATAATTAAAAATAATTATAAACATTATATTAAAGATGCTAAATGATTATTATCGATATTCTGTTGTGCTGATTTAGAATTATAATTGCTGTGCTGTTTAAATGTGAATTAATGTGGTTCAGATATTTGCAATAGGCAATTTTTCTACATAGTTATTTTTGGTAATCTCCAATAGATGGAACCACTACAAATTATTTCTACTTCTATTAGCCGTGATTGTGAACACGTATGGACATTTTTAACTATTTTAATTTTTTTGAAGTTTTGGTAGATGGCAGCATTGAATAATTATTTATTCAGTTCTAAAATAATTATGTTGCCATACTTTATTATATTATTTATCTTATTTATTACCTGTTTATTTTAAACAGCTACTTATTTTCGTACTTTTTAGTAATAATTTAATCCAGGATCCTTAAGATAGCATATAAAATAATTTTTTATGTTAATATGATCTGCAAACTGTGTTGATTTGAAACCGTAAGGATTCCCTTTTAACTGTGACTATTTAATTACGCGGGAGTTTCGCTGTGTTAAAATGGGATACATGTTTGAGACTATGATATGGTCATAGCAATTCTCTTGCTGGGTATGTCTTTAATTTACATGTTACAATTTTGTTCATGTTGTTCATTATTACGGATATTGCATTGATTAATTATTTATTTCATTCAATTTATATGGCATGGTAAATTTGAACATTTTGGAGTATACCCGATCGGGTACATAAAGAAATCCAATTTTTAGCTTATTGCTGGATTATTTTACAAAAATCGACTATGTTTTTGCTTGTATTTGTCTTTCATGTACACCTGATGAAGTGAAATGCTATATAAGCTTCCTGCTACATCCATCCAATTGATCTATTATTTGTTTATGATACGTCTTTTAATGGTTCAACATTATTTCGATTGTTATTTGTATCTTTTGTCTTTAATAGGTTTTTGTATCAAAATTTGGTGGTTTTTCATATGTTTTATAGGTATTAATCGTCCGCAATGTGCTAGTGAATTAGTGGTATTGTGCTTGATTTTGTGTTAAAAGTCATAGGTTCCATTTTTATTTTGTATAATGTCCGTGTTATGTATTGAAGCTAAATTTATTCATTTAATTTTAGTAATTGGAAATAGATGATGAATTGTAATTATATAATAGTTATATATATATATATACATATATATAAATATATATTTATATTTATATCAGAATTTTGTCATTCTGTAACTCTCGAATTTTTGAACCGATATGGATGAAATTTTTCATATGCATAGTACATACTAATGTCTCGACCGAGTTCGTTGGACAGCTTCATCCGCCATCTTGTTTCAAAATGGCGGCCACTTGAATTTTTGAAAATGTTTCATGTTTTTTAACATTATGTACTTATAGAAAATGTTACGTTTCACAAAATGCAAACTCTTGTGTATCATTTTAAACAGAATGTTAGAAACATTAAAAGATATTTTAAAGCGTCATACAGTGTAAGTTAACAACATAGGGCATTTTAAAGAGAAAGTTAGGAAACCCAAAAATTTCCAAAAGTGTCCACGAAATTCAAATTGCTGCCATTTTGAAATAAGATGGCGGATGAAGCTGGCTAACGAATTCGGTCGAGACATTTCTCGACCGAATTCGTTAGCCAGCTTCATCCGCCATCTTATTTCAAAATGGCAGCAATTTGAATTTTGTGGACACTTTTGGAAATTTTTGGGTGCATATGAAAAATTTCATCCAAATCGGTTAAAAAATTTGAGAGTTACAGCATGACAAAATTCAGATATAAATATATATATATATGGATATGGATATATATATATATAGTATATATATGTAAGTCAGCATTTTAACGGAGGGTGGTTTTGGTATCTGGGGGTCATGATTGGCGAAAATATAGCAAAAGTTCCCGAAGTGTTTTCCTTCGGATGGCTGCAATAGGTAGCTTTTTACTTTTCTAATGAAAGCTACCTAAATGTGTCCACAATTTTGGCCACCACTGTATATATATGTATAACAGTTGATTAGTGAAAAATGTTGAGAGAGAAATTCATGGGAAAGTTTAAATGGTTATGTAATTGTTTAAATATTTAATGCATATATACTGAAATATAACAAGTGGGAAAGTGTGATCACTGATCGCAACAGAGGGTTTCGTTTAATATTCGTTTCAAAACACTTTATTCTTTAATTAATAAACCCAAATTGATAATTTATAATTATTAAATCCTTAAAACCGCACATAAAACGGTAAAAATCACTAAGGTTTAAAAAAAAATAGCGCCCTGCACCCCCCCCCCCCCAGTAAAATACAATTCTCGTGCCATTCTTTTTAAAACTTTTCATTATGTGTTTTAAAGTTCCAAACAGATTGTCTTGTTAGATTTCTTAATTTAAGTAAAATCGCGCTCTGTTACTTCCACATTCCACCACCAGGGAGAGGTCTCTATTCTTAGCAAAAGTGTATCTGAACCAAACTGCTTTCTACAACTTATCCGTAGATACATTAGTCGAGGGGCTGGCGGTCTTAAACACAAATTTAAGATATTTGCTGAAATTACTATTCTAAAACAGTGGTATCAACACTTATGAAATTTTTTATATTGAATAAGTAATATATATCTCATCATGCCGTCAAAAAAACCGCACGCAAAACGTTAACGAACGGTACAGTTTAAAAATGGTCTTAAGCAAGAATTTAAGATATTTGCTGAAATTACTATTCGAAAATAGTGGTATCAACACTTATGAAATTTTTATGTTGAATAAGTAACATTTATGCTGTATTTATAAAAATGTTACACCGTTCTGAACAATGCTACGATAAAAAATCACGTTACTGCCTTTTAAAATGAGCATTTAATAGAAATAAACCAATTAGTGAAATAATACATAATATCTCAACTTGTAATTGAGGCAGAAGAATAATTTTTATAATTTCTGAAAGGGGAATTTTTTTTGCGCCGGGCTATGCAAGTTTCGAGTTTTTACGTCCCTTAGATTCTGAGATGAGGGCCCCTTTTACAACCCTTGCTACCCTTTAATGCTTAACTTCCGCATCTGGAAACCCTGGATTTCTGATTCTGGCAACCCGTGGGCATGTTAAAACGACAGTTTGAAATAAATGATCATATTAAATAACTAATAATTAATATCTCCGCACCTAATTTAGACACAGTCATGAAATTAACATATTTGAAATCAGCGAAAAATTCTACGCATGGATGCATAAAAATTTAATCTATGAATTTAATAATTTAAAAGTTTCACATTCCTTTTAAAGCCTCCACTATAGGACGGCGCAGAGCGTCTGCAGATAAAAAAAACCTGAGCTCGCTCCGAAATGAAATCAATTTCTGCCTTTCTTTCGAATGAAATTTAAGGATTTTTTTATTGATCCATTTTTATCGGATTTTTTCGCTTCTACCGAACGCATCGGAATAATTTTTATAATTTCTGAAAGTAGATTTTTTTTCTGCGTGTATCTGTGCGATTTTCGAGTTTTTCGGCTTGTTAGTTTCTCAGATTTGACGCGATTTACAAAGCCCCAGTTCACTTTATTGATGCGGTTTCGCATCTGGATGCCCTGCTATTGTGGCAACCCGGAGGAAATTTCGAAGTAAACTTCGCTTCTGACAGCAAATCGTTGCGGTTTGATTAAAATCAAAGCTTTTATTGAATTATGAACATTTTTCATTCTTTTAATTGGGGGTTTTAATTAACAACGTGCGTTGATTAAGACTTTTCAAAATTTTATTATTTTGGCAAGGTCAGGGGGTATTCAGCTCTATGTAAAAAAAAAATCGAGTCTAACTTAAATAGTTTGCGAGTACGAGCGCTGTGACGGGTGGACAGAGACACGAGACTATAAGGGTTTCGTGAGATGAACGAAATTCTAAAAAACGAGATTATGATCCTTTAGCTTTTAATATTAAAAAAATCTTTTTTTTTAAATTATTTACCAATCTGGACAAGAACCTCCCCTTTATAACACAAAATAAGTAATTCGAGATAGATATGCGAGTGAATAGTAGATTCAATCCACTTTATCATTTGAGATTGAAAGTGGAAAACCCATTATTTTCTGTTTAGATACTTGGCCTTGAAGAAAGTGTTTAGATTAGACAAAAGAGCTGGAAAGAACTGATATCGCTTCAAAATTCGTTTCAATACGGCCTTTTTATTTCTAGGAGATTTTTTTTTTTTTTTGTAAGTACATTTTGGACTTCAATCTATTTATTTTTCAACTGATTGTAAGAAGATAATGAATAGTGCAGGTCTGTATTTAAAAATAAATGAGTGGGTTTTTTGTAGTATTCTATTAGCTTTTAATCAGAATAACTTGAATTGTTGATGGTACGCATTTAAAAAGAAAACAATAAGATGAAAAGAACTTCTTAAAAACACCATAAAAATTTTAATAAATGCGTAAAATGCAAATTTTGCGCATTTATTAAAATTTTTATGGTGCTGATAAGAAAGTCTTTTCATCTTATCAATTCACATCGGCTTATTTAATTATTTAATGAAGAAAACAATAGTCGAGATCACATGAAACACAAATAATATTGAAGCATATGTTTCTACTGAAATGCTATTTCAATGTGTTTATTTTATTCTTTTTTCAAGTTGTTTTTGTTTTCATTTATTTATTTTTATTTTATTTATTTATTTATTTTGTAATTTTGTCAGTAGCTAAACTATAAATTGATTGTTCATCAAGCTATAAAAATAACAATTATGAAAAATCACGCATCAGTCATCAGGCAGATTATGAAACACTTTCCAACACTAACAAAATATTATTAAGAAAATTTGTCATCCTGTAACCGAATTCTTTTGTGCATCTCTGCGCCTAAATGCTACGCACTAATCTATATAAAAATACACATACTATATCATACTATACACTACACATACTATACTAAAAATACACAATGTATATGAAAAGCACACAGAATCAAAAAAGAAAA
The DNA here is from genome assembly GCA_963932465.1 of Maratus speciosus. NCBI lineage: Eukaryota > Metazoa > Arthropoda > Arachnida > Araneae > Salticidae > Maratus > Maratus speciosus. The sequence continues at coordinate 67,074,829 of OZ010787.1, read as the reverse complement.
CATGTTGTAATGTTGTAGTGCACCTCAGTGACCTCTTTTAATTTCATTATGTTTCAAGTAACATGACATCCTTAAAATGCATCGTTAACAATTTTTCCCCATACAGTACACTTCCACTTATCTGTCATTATTTACAGGAGCGATGGTTGGACAGATAATCGAAATAGACGGATAATCGAAAGAAAGTAGAAAGACCGTTACTAAAATTACATTTCTATATGTTAATTTATAAATAAGAATAATTTGTTGTGTACTTTCGTTTATAAACAGCATAACTGATAAGAAGAAATCTATTTATCAGGAAAATTTAGAATTTTACTGAATGAATATATAGTACCTGTTTTCACACAAAGTAATCCATTATACTTTTTTGTTTGCGTTTTGCTTGTGCTTTTACTGCAGCAAGATTGCGAGTTGTACGTTATAAAAGTACTTGGGTTGCATCGGCTTCCTCTTGCATCTCAAACCAATTAATGCATAAAAGTGCATAGTTTGCATGAATGACTCTGGATGATCAATCTTAGATTCATCACATTCATCCGCTTCAGGTTTCTCTGGATTAAAAACATTTTGAAAATTTTCGTTATCCGTTAATTCTTCATAACGAAAATCATACTTGCCACAATTAAGACAGTCTGTGATTTCATCCGCAAAAATATTTTCTAGCTGCTCTTCCTGACGTCAGACAAGCCTTTTATTCAAAATACTCAAGGGTCTCACTCCATGTCCCATGTCTCACTCGGGTTTATGTGCATTTGAATTTTCGTTATTCGTTTCTGATTTTAGAAAAATAAATTAGGAAAGGGGGTGGCGGTTGATAGAATGGCACTGTATATCATAATATAATGGGATTATTCAGTGCGTCCCTGTAAACGAACTCTAAATGCTACTTATTCTATACTCCTGAGAAAGCATTTTTCAGTCCACCTTAGTGATGCATATTAATTTCATTATGTTTGAAGTAGTGTAACACCATTAAAATCCATTAAAAACTATTTTTCCCCATCTGCCATAATGTAACGGAATTATTTTGCGCATCACTGTAAACAAACTATAAATGCTGCACGCTTCATTTTCAATAGCGAACATTTTATAGTAGACTTCAATACCGTATAAAAATTACATGGCCATTTGAGAACATCTCCGAGAGTGACAGCCCGGGACATGCGGTCAGACAGACAAACTGAATTCATAAACATTTTTCAACTATGTTGGAAAGTGTTCATAAAAACGGAAACATTTGCGCCATTTAGCAAGCAAAGATATCTAGATTTTTCCTCTAATTAAAGTTACAAATAAAAAAGAAAAGTGCCCAGCTAAACTGATGGCATTGAGCTCAGAGGCTATTCACACTAATTGTATATTATACTCTTATTTTAAAGAATAATGCCACTCAAAAAAATAAGTGAAGGGGAATAAGCCCCCGTTTCCCCCTTTATACTTAACCAGTGAACCTCCAAATCTAATCAGGGAAGTTCCTTAACATAATAAACCGGTATACAAAATTCGGAGCAAATCGAATGATTCTGCATGAAAAACCCATTTATCTGAATTAAGGGGGTGGACTAAACCCGTTTTTCCCCCTTTATCCTTAACCAATGAACTCCCAAATCTAATCAGGGAAGTTCCTTAACATAATAAACCGGTATATCAAATTCGGAGCAAATCGAATGATTCTGCATGAAAAACCCATTTATCTGAATTAAGGGGGGTGGATTAACCCCGTTTTACCCCTTTACCCTTAACCAATGAACCCCCAAAACTAATCAGGGAAGTTCCTTAACATAATAAACCGCTATACCAAATTCGGAGCAAATCGAATCATTCTGCATGAAAAACACATTTATCTGAATTAAGGGGGGGTGGACTAACCCTCTTTTATCCGCCCCTTTATCCTTAACCAATGAACCCCCAAAACTAATCAGGGAAGTTCCTTAACATAATAAACCGGTATACCAAATTCGGAGCAAATCGAATCATTCTGCATGAAAAACACATTTATCTGAATTAAGGGGGGAGGACTAACCCCGTTTTCCCCTTTATCCTTAACCTATGAACCCCCAAAACTAATCAGGGAAGTTCCTTAACATAATAAACCGGTATAACAAATTCGGAGCAAATCGAATAATTCTGCATGAAAAACACATTTATCTGAAATAAGGGGGGTGGACTAACCCCGTTTTCCCCTTTATCCTTAACCAATGAACTCCCAAAACTAATCAGGGAAGATCCTTAACATAATAAACCGGTATACCAAATTCGGAGCAAATCGAATGATTCTGCATGAAAAACCCATTTATCTGAATTAAGGGGGGTAGATTAACCCCGTTTTACCCATTTACCCTTAACCAATGAACCCCCAAAACTAATCAGGGAAGTTCCTTAACATAATAAACCGCTATACCAAATTCGGAGCAAATCGAATCATTCTGCATGAAAAACACATTTATCTGAATTAAGGGGGGTGGACTAACCCTGTTTTATCCGCCCCTTTATCCTTAACCAAGGAACCCTCAAAACTAATCAGGGAAGTTCCTTAACATAATAAACCGGTATACCAAATTCGGAGCAAATCGAATCATTCTGCATGAAAAACACATTTATCTGAATTAAGGGGGGAGGACTAACCCCATTTTTCCCCTTTATCCTTAACCTATGAACCCCCAAAACTAATCAGGGAAATTCCTTAACATAATAAACCGGTATACCAAATTCGGAGCAAATCGAATCATTCTGCATGAAAAAAACATTTATCTGAATTAAGGGTGGTGGACTAACCCCGTTTTTTCCCCTTTATCCTTAACCTATGAACCCCCAAAACTAATCAGGGAAGTTCCTTAACATAATAAACCGGTATACCAAATTCGGAGCAAATCGAATCATTCTGCATGAAAAACACATTTATCTGAAATAAGGGGGGTGGACTAACCCCGTTTTCCCCCTTTATCCTTAACCAATGAACTCCCAAAACTAATCAGGGAAGTTCCTTAACATAATAAACCGGTATACCAAATTCGGAGCAAATCGAATGATTCTGCATGAAAAACCCATTTATCTGAATTAAGGGGGATGGACTAACCCCGTTTTTCCCCCTTTATCCTTAACCAATGAACTCCCAAAACTAATCAGGGAAGTTCCTTAACATAATAAACCGCTATACCAAATTCGGAGCAAATCGAATGATTCTGCATGAAAAACCCATTTATCTGAATTAAGGGGGGTGGATTAACCCCGTTTTACCCCTTTACCCTTAACCAATGAACCCCCAAAACTAATCAGGGAAGTTCCTTAACATAATAAACCGCTATACCAAATTCGGAGCAAATCGAATCATTCTGCATGAAAAACACATTTATCTGAATTAAGGGGGGTGGAATAACCCTGTTTTTTCCGCCCCTTTATCCTTAACCAATGAACCCCCAAAACTAATCAGGGAAGTTCCTTAACATAATAAACCGGTATACAAAATTCGGAGCAAATCGAATCATTCTGCATGAAAAACACATTTATCTGAATTAAGGGGGGAGGACTAACCCCGTTTTTCCCCTTTATCCTTAACCTATGAACCCCCAAAACTAATCAGGGAAGTTCCTTAACATAATAAACCGGTATACCAAATTCGGAGCAAATCGAATCATTCTGCATGAAAAACACATTTATCTGAATTAAGGGGGGTGGACTAACCCCGTTTTTTCCCCTTTATCCTTAACCTATGAACCCCCAAAACTAATCAGGGAAGTTCCTTAACATAATAAACCGGTATACCAAATTCGGTGCAAATCGAATCATTCTGCTTGAAAAACACATTTATCTGAATTAAGGGGGGTGGACTAACCCCGTTTTCCCCCTTAATCCTTAACCAATGAACTCCCAAAACTAATCAGGGAAGTTCCTTAACATAAAAAACCGGTATACCAAATTCGGAGCAAATCGAATGATTCTGCATGAAAAACCCATTTATCTGAATTAAGGGGGGTGGACTAACCCCGTTTTCCCCCCTTTATCCTTAACCAATGAACTCCCAAAACTAATCAGGGAAGTTCCTTAACATAATAAACCGGTATACCAAATTCGGAGCAAATCAAATCATTCTGCATGAAAAACCAATTTATCTGAATTAAGGGGGGGGAGGGTGGACTAACCCCGTTTTCCCCCCTTTATCCTTAACCAATGAACTCCCAAAACAAATCAGGGAAGCGCCTTATCACAGTGAACCTAGGAAAAAATTTTGAAGCAAATCGGATGTTTCTATCAAGAGTTATCGCGTTACGTACATACATACGTACATACATACATACATACATACAGAACAGGCGGGCACATTAGCTCTCAGGCTTTGATAGCCTGTGAGCTAATAAAAAAGTGCCCAGCTAAACTGATGGCATTGAGCTCGCAGGCTATTCACACTAATTGTATATTATACTCTTATTTTAAAGAATAATGCCACTCAAAAAATAAGTGAAGGGGAATTAGCCCTCGTTTCCCCCTTTATACTTAACCAGTGAACCTCCAAATCTAATCAGGGAAGCTCCTTATCATAATAAACCGGTATACCAAATTTGGAGCAAATCGAATAATCTTGCAAAAAAAAAAAAAAAAATTATCTAAATTAAGGGGGTGGACTAACCCCCCTTTACCCTTAACCAATGAACCCCAAAACTAATCAGGGAAGTCCTTAACATAATAAACCGCTATGCCAAATTCGGAGCAAATCGAATCATTCTGCATGAAAAACACATTTATCTGAATTAAGGGGGGTGGACTAACCCCGTTTTTCCCCCTTTATCCTTAACCAATGAACTCCCAAAACTAATCAGGGAAGTTCCTTAACATAATAAACCGGTATACCAAATTCGGAGCAAATCGAATCATTCTGCATGAAAAACCCATTTATCTGAATTAAGGGGGGGAGGGGGGACTAACCCCGTTTTTCCCCCTTTATCCATAACCAATGAACTCCCAAAACTAATCAGGGAAGCGCCTTATCACAGTGAACCTAGGAAAAAATTTTGAAGCAAATCGGATGTTTCTATCAAGAGTTATCGCGTTACGTACATACATACATACATACATACATACAGAACAGGCAGGCACATTAGCTCTCAGGCTTTGATAGCCTGTGAGCTAATAAAAAAGTGCCCAGCTAAACTGATGGCATTGAGCTCACAGGCTATTCACACTAATTGTATATTATACTCTTATTTTAAAGAATAATGCCACTCAAAAAATAAGTGAAGGGGAATTAGCCCTCGTTTCCCCCTTTATACTTAACCAGTGAACCTCCAAATCTAATCAGGGAAGCTCCTTATCATAATAAACCGGTATACCAAATTTGGAGCAAATCGAATAATCTTGCAAAAAAAAAAAAAAAAATCTAAATTAAGGGGGTGGACTAACCCCCCTTTACCCTTAACCAATGAACCCCAAAACTAATCAAGGAAGTTCCTTAACATAATAAACCGGTATACCAAATTCGGAGCAAATCGAATCATTCTGCATGAAACACACTATCTGAATTAAGGGGGGTGGACTAACCCTGTTTTTTCCGCCCCTTTATCCTTAACCAATGAACCCCCAAAACTAATCAGGGAAGTTCCTTAACATAATACACCTGTATACCAAATTCGGAGCAAATCGAATCATTCTGCATGAAAAACACATTTATCTGAATTAAGGGGGGTGGACTAACCCCGTTTTTCCCCTTTATCCTTAACCAATGAACCCCCAAAACTAATCAGGGAAGTTCCTTAACATAATACACCGGTATACAAAATTCGGAGCAAATCGAATGATTCTGCATGAAAAACCCATTTATCTGAATTAAGGGGGGTGGATTAACCCCGTTTTTCCCCTTTATCCTTAACCAATGAACCCCCAAAACTAATCAGGGAAGTTCCTTAACATAATACACCGGTATACCAAATTCGGAGCAAATCGAATGATTCTGCATGAAAAACCCATTTATCTGAATTAAGGGGGGTGGAATAACCCCGTTTTACCCCTTTACCCTTAACCAATGAACCCCCAAAACTAATCAGGGAAGTTCCTTAACATAATAAACCACTATACCAAATTCGGAGCAAATCGAATCATTCTGCATGAAAAACACATTTATCTGAATTAATGGGGGAGGACTAACCCCGTTTTTCCCCTTTATCCTTAACCTATGAACCCCCAAAACTAATCAGGGAAATTCCTTAACATAATAAACCGGTATACCAAATTCGAAGCAAATCGAATCATTCTGCGTGAAAAACACATTTATCTGAATTAAGGGGGGTGGACTAACCCCGTTTTTTCCCCTTTATCCTTAACCTATGAACCCCCAAAACTAATCAGGAAGTTCCTTAACATAATAAACCGGTATACCAAATTCGGAGCAAATCGAATCATTCTGCATGAAAAACACATTTATCTGAATTAAGGGGGGTGGACTAACCCCGTTTTCCCCTTTATCCTTAACCAATGAACTCCCAAAACTAATCAGGGAAGTTCCTTAACATAATAAACCGGTATACCAAATTCGGAGCAAATCGAATGATTCTGCATGAAAAACACATTTATCTGAATTAAGGGGGTGGACTAACCCCGTTTTTCCCCCTTTATCCTTAACCAATGAACTCCCAAAACTAATCAGGGAAGTTCCTTAACATAATAAACCGGTATACCAAATTCGGAGCAAATCGAATCATTCTGCATGAAAAACCAATTTATCTGAATTAAGGGGGGGGAGGGTGGACTAACCCCGTTTTTCCCCCCTTTATCCTTAACCAATGAACTCCCAAAACTAATCAGGGAAGCGCCTTATCACAGTGAACCTAGGAAAAAATTTTGAAGCAAATCGGATGTTTCTATCAAGAGTTATCGCGTTACGTACATACATACGTACGTACGTACATACATACATACATACATACATACAGAACAGGTGGGCACATTAGCTCTCAGGCTTTGATAGCCTGTGAGCTAATAAAAAAGTGCCCAGCTAAATTGATGGCATTGAGCTCACAGGCTATTCACACTAATTGTTTATTATACTCTTATTTTAAAGAATAATGCCACTCAAAAAATAAGTGAAGGGGAATTAGCCCTCGTTTCCCCCTTTATACTTAACCAGTGAACCTCCAAATCTAAGCAGGGAAGCTCCTTATCATAATAAACCGGTATACCAAATTTGGAGCAAATCGAATAATCTTGCAAAAAAAAAAAAAAAAAAAAAAAAATTATCTAAATTAAGGGGGTGGGCTAACCCCCCTTTACCCTTAACCAATGAACTCCAAAACTAATCAGGGAAGTTCCTTAACATAATAAACCGCTATACCAAATTCGGAGCAAATCGAATCATTCTGCATGAAAAACACATTTATCTGAATTATGGGGGGTGGACTAACCCCGTTTTTCCCCCCTTTATCCTTAACCAATGAACTCCCAAAACTAATCAGGGAAGTTTCTTAACATATTAAACCGGTATACCAAATTCGGAGCAAATCGAATCATTCTGCATGAAAAACCCATTTATCTGAATTAAGGGGGGGAGGGTGGACTAACCCCGTTTTTCCCCCTTTATCCTTAACCAATGAACTCCCAAAACTAATCAGGGAAGCGCCTTATCACATTGAACCTAGGAAAAAATTTTGAAGCAAATCGGATGTTTCTATCAAGAGTTATCGCGTTACGTACATACATACGTACGTACGTACATACATACATACATACAGAACAGGCGGGCACATTAGCTCTCAGGCTTTGATAGCCTGTGAGCTAATAAAAAAGTGCCCAGCTAAACTGATGGCATTGAGCTCACAGGCTATTCACACTAATTGTATATTATACTCTTATTTTAAAGAATAATGCCACTCAAAAAATAAGTGAAGGGGAATTAGCCCTCGTTTCCCCCTTTATACTTAACCAGTGAACCTCCAAATCTAATCAGGGAAGCTCCTTATCATAATAAACCGGTATACCAAATTCGGAGCAAATCGAATCATTCTGCATGAAAAACACTATCTGAATTAAGGGGGGTGGACTAACCCTGTTTTTTCCGCCCCTTTATCCTTAACCAATGAACCCCCAAAACTAATCAGGGAAGTTCCTTAACATAATAAACCGGTATACCAAATTCGGAGCAAATCGAATCATTCTGCATGAAAAACACATTTATCTGAATTAAGGGGGGTGGACTAACCCCGTTTTTCCCCTTTATCCTTAACCTATGAACCCCCAAAACTAATCAGGGAAGTTCCTTAACATAATAAACCGGTATACCAAATTCGGAGCAAATCGAATCATTCTGCATGAAAAACCCATTTATGTGAATTAAGGGGGGTGGACTAACCCCGTTTTTCTCCCTTTATCCTTAACCAATGAACTCCCAAAACTAATCAGGGAAGTTCCTTAACATAATAAACCGGTATACCAAATTCGGAGCAAATCGAATGATTCTGCTTGAAAAACCCATTTATCTGAATTAAGGGGGTGGACTAACCCCCCTTTTCCCCCTTTATCCTTAACCAATGAACCCCCAAAACTAATCAGGGAAGTCCCTTAACATAATAAACCGCTATACCAAATTCAAAGCAAATTGAATTATTCTGCATGAAAAACCCATTTATCTGAATTAAGGGGGGTGGACTAACCCCGTTTTTCCCCTTTACCCTTAACCAATGAACTCCCAAAACTAATCAGGGAAGTTCCTTAACATAATAAACCGGTATACCAAATTCGGAGCAAATCGAATCATTCTGCATGAAAAACCCATTTATCTGAATTAAGGGAGGGAGGGTGGACTAACCCCGTTTTTCCCCCTTTATCCTTAACCAATGAACTCCCAAAACTAATCAGGGAAGCGCCTTATCACAGTGAACCTAGGAAAAAATTTTGAAGCAAATCGGATGTTTCTATCAAGAGTTATCGCGTTACGTACATACATACGTACGTACGTACATACGTACGTACATACATACATACATACATACATACATACAGAACAGGCGGGCACATTAGCTCTCAGGCTTTGATAGCCTGTGAGCTAAAAAGGGATTATATTCACAGAAAACAAAACTGTCGAAATATAGCTAAATATAATGCAATATATAAATGTATATATATATATGGAAATTGCTTCAGTAATTCCCGAGAAAAGGGTACGTCAATATCAGGTGCTTTTCTTGTTCTTTCGCAACTGTACTAACTCATTTTGTACTAACTCAAAAAAAGTCCTTCCGGCCAGTGCCGGGAGGAAGAGTTTCATATTCCTTATTTTAAAAAAGCTAACTTATATTATTCAAACACACGAAGCTCAATTTAGTGGAAACCGAATATAGGAGATTCAATACTAATTTTTATAAATATAATGAATGAGAATTTCGCAAAATTAGTCAGCTTTATCCAAGCTGCTTTTATTTAAAAGTAACTTATATTTGGCTGCCAAATTCGGCGATATCTTGAAGTTCCTGCCATTTTAAGACAACATGGTGGATGAGGCTAACGAGTGAACTTGGTCGAGACCTTAGTAATTCCTGTGCACATGCTCACTCACATCGGAATAGGTTGATATATACAAGTTCTGTCGCAGGCAAAAAATCAGATTTTTCAAAATGTCACCCACATTAGAAATTCGAACTGCTATATCTGAGCCATTTTCTAAGATAAAGACAAAAAAAAAATGCCCCGGAATCCTTATACCATGGTCAAATACTTAAGAAAGAAACCTTTTCCAATTTCTAATTTTTTTGCACCTCACTTTAAATATAATTTTTTATTTAAGGGGTCTCAGGAGCCTTACTTTTTACCTGGTGTTGCAATTTAGCAACATGTCACATTTAATATTTTTCTCAGTCTCTATAAAACATAAATGCATAAAATTTTTAATATAGACAACATAATATCTCTTCTATTTAAAATATTTTTTTTAATATTTTATATTGAAATTTTATTTTATTTTTTAGTGTTTAATTTTGATAAAAAAAAAAAGTTAAAATTTTTTTTTGATTTTCATGCACTGCGCGCAAGACTGTAGCAAAACTATGGGTTCAAGAGCCCCCCAAAATAGTGATAATGACGTAAAACTAATGTATCTTGAACGTATACCTCATTTTTAAGCAATTTATTTATTTATTGTACTTGAAATTTAAATTTAAATTATAAAATTTTGAAAAAATTCTTTTTTTTATTGAAAAATTGCCAGTTTTAAATAATTAATGCTATTATAATGCTAAATTTGAAGTATAAGTTATTCTTTACCTTAAATCGACGATATTTACCAAGTTTCATGCAAATTGCTTTGTTTGTTTGTGCAAAATGTTGCGCGCAGTGCTTGCAAGTCAAAAAACAATTTTAAATTTTTTTTATCAAAATTAAACATTAAAAAAAATGAAATAAAATTTCAATATATAATATTAAAAAAATTATTTTAAATAGAAGCGATATTAGGTTGTCTATACTAAAAATTGTATGCATCTATGCTTTATAGAGACTGAGAAAAAAATTAAATGTGACATATTGCTAAATTGCACCGCCAGGTAAAAAGTAAGACTCCTGAGACCCCTTAATTTAATGGCCTTCATTTTGAAACAAGATGGCTGATGAAGCTGGCCAGCGAACTTGGTCGAGACATAACGATATACTATCCACATGCCTTCTTACATCGAAATAGGTTAATATATACGCGTGTTATCATGTGACGAATATCAGATCGTTTCAAAATGTCAGCCATGCTAGAAATTCAAAGTGCTATAAATCAACCATTTTTTTATGATATATACGAAACAAAAACTGCTCCGGAATCTTTGCATCAAGGTCAAACACATAAAAAAAATGTTTTCATTTTTCAATTTTTTGATAACTCATTTTAAATTTAAAATTTAATTTTTTTTTAAATGGCAGCCCTTTTTAAACAAGATGGCGAATGAAGCTGACCAACGAACTCGGTCGAGACATTGGTATGTACTATGTACACACCAAGTTACATCCAAATCAGTTCATAAATACGCCTGTTATCGCGTGACATAAATCAGGTTGTTTCAAAATGTCAGCCACAATAGAAATTCAAAATGCTATAACTCAGCCATTTTTTTAGACATAGAAGAAACAGAAACTGTTCCGGAATCTTTGTATTAAGGTCAAACACATACAAAAAAATTTTTTTCATTTTCCAATTTTTTGGTACCTCATTTTAAATTTTAAAATTTTAAAAAGAAATTTAAATGGCCGCCATTTTGAAACAAGATGGCGGAGGAAGCTGGCGAACGAACTCTGTCGAGAAATTGGTACGTATTATGTATACACCAAGGTACATCTAAATCGGTTCATAAATACGCCTGTTATCGCGTGACAAAAATCAGGTCGTTTCAAAATGTCAGCCCCGCTAGAAATTCAAAGTGCTATAACTCAGCCATTTTTTAAGATATAGACGAAACAAAAACTGCTCCGGAATCTTTGTATCAAGGTCAAACACATAAGAAAAAAATATTTTTCAATTTTCAATTTTTTGGTACCACATTTCAAATTTAAATTTTTTTTAAAAAATTTAAATGGCCGCATTTTGAAACAACATGGAGGATGAAGCTGGCCAACGAACTCGGTCGAGACATTGGTACGTATTATGTATACATCAAGGTACATCCAAATCGATTCATAAATACGCCTGTTATAGTGTGACAAATTCAGGTCGTTTCAAAATGTCAGCCCCACTAGAAATTCAAAGTGCTATAACTCAGCCATTTTTTAAGATATAGACAAAACAGAAAATGCTCCGGAATCTTTGTATCAAGGTCAATCACATAAGAAAAAAATATTTTTCAATTTCAAATTTTTTGGTACCACATTTCAAATTTTAAATTTTTTAAAAATTTTTAAATGGCCGCCAATTTGAAACAAGATGGCGGATGAAGCTGGCCAACGAACTCGGTCGAGACATTTATATGTACTATCTACACACCGAGTTTCATCTAAATCGGTTCATAAATACGAGAGTTACAGTGTGACAAAGATCAGATATATATATATATATATGGATATATAATATATATATATATCAACTTTTGGACGGAGGGTGGTTTCGTGGTCTGGGGCTCATGATCGATGGAAATATACCAAAATTTTTTGAAATCGCTTTCCTCCGAACGGTTGCAATAGGTAGCTTTTTGTAATGAAAGCTACCTAAAATAAGTCAAAATTTTTGCATAAGCCATGAGAAAGACATCATTTTTATTTCATAAATAGAGAGCCCAAAGTGTAAACTTTTATTTAAAACAAAAAGAAATTGAAAATTTCATTTGCCTTTTTGTGTAGAGCCTTTTACGTAAAGTCACAAAAATTTGGAAAAATAACCATAACTTTCAACTATGGTTTAAGTTTTTGACCCTAAATATTTAAAATTAATCTTTTTAAATATTTTTTTATTAAAATCTGCATCTTTTTATGTACTTACGGTGATATTTTTAAGATGATTTGCATTTTAGATCCAGAAAAACAATTTTTTGAAAATGGAACTGCAGTCTAAAAATACACACTCACAAATGTGCGATTTGAGAAAAATCCAAAAATTGGACCCCCCATATCTCACAAAGTATAAGGTCTAGGAAGGAAAATTTTCTGATGTATTCATATCATGATAGAATTAGTATATACACCAAGATTCGCCCAAATCCCTGTCGGTTGGGTTACAAACCATAAAAAAATTGGTTGAATTGGCATGGAATGACCCCGCTATAAGCGCTCCCAAATGATGCACAGTCTTTTTTCTTTACCTAGACACCTATTCTTTATTACTGTAGCAGTCGGCGTTCAAAGGCTAAGGGCAGGACAATTTTATGCATTTGGAAAATAATTTCACAATATAATTATATTTTTAACCGAGGTCCAAAATAGAAGGTCACACAATTTGTTGTATATCTGTGTATGTGTGTTCAGCTATAATGATCTCGAAGAACGTCGTGGTCGTCCGATGCATTAACCCTTTGCACTCGAGAGGTGACTCTTGATAGAAATACAAACACTGTGTTTCTCATTGCCTCCTATCATCTCCTGTCATAAAACCTCATTTCACAAACATCATTTTATTTTTAAGTTCATTCATTAATTTCACATTCATTCATTTACTTTATTTATATTTATTTCACTTCATAATAGTAAGTAATAAATATTCCTTAAACTTTTACTTACCCTCTATATTGGTTCTAGACAATATCCAGCTGTAATAAAAGTTTCTTGACTTCTTTAACGTCCATAGTAATTTACACCATTTTGCCGTTTCTAATTTCATTTCATTAACGTACTACACCGGCAAAATCTTTCTCCCGACTAAGTTTCAATTTTCCGTAACGATATTTCTTCCGCCAGATGGCGACTTAGTATATCGTTTCTAAATCGAATCTTTTCATCGAATCTTGCTTTGCATCGATTCTATGCCGTTCTCTGATTGGCTCGTTTCGTGGGCGTCGCCTGAAACGATGTTTTCGATCCGATTATTTTCACATAAATACGTGATACTGATATTCAGTCAGTGCACTTTTATCTTCCTTCCATGGAAGAAGTTTATCAAGGAACTGAACGTTGGCTGGACCACGTTCTGGATGTATATAGTTTAAATGATAATTGTATTGTTGTGTTTTATCTTAAAGCCTAAGCTGTGATGTCATCAAACAAAATGTCTGTTTCAAATTGTTAAACATCGTCATCATGTTCTCCAATCTGTTTGTGCCTATGAGATATTTATTGCTGATGTCAAGTATGTTTTTGGAAGTTCAATAAACTGTTTTAGTTCAAGTAAATATGCCTATGTTTTCCTCTGCATTCTTAAGGATCAAATTACACTCCTACATTAAAATAATAAAACTTTATAAAAAAATCACCATAAAATAAAACAATACACAGGACGCGTTTCGAGCTAAAAACATAACAGCTCGTCATCAGCTACAACACACGTGTCCGCAAGCGAACAAGTTCAAAAAAGTTCAAAAAGGGTTTTTAGCTCGAAACGCGTCCTGTGTATTGTTTTATTTTATGGTGATTTTTTTACAAAGTTTTATTATTTTAATTACTTCAAATCGCCAGTTTTCGGTGCTGTTTCGCTACACTCCTACATATCTGCAGCTTCACTTTCAGTATTGTCCTTCCCAGCAAATGCTTTCAAGTGTGCTATCTGCTCCATTTAATAGAAGTTTCACATGTATAAACATTTTAGATTATATCAACGTACATTAACGCTCACTCACCACTAGTGTTGTCAAGTGTCCCTCGTAAAGCGGGACGCCAAATGCTTTGGACACCACTAATATCTTACAGTTTATTTCGCCATCTTTTATCACAGATTATTCATCCATTAGCTATGGCGAAGAAAATTAGTTTAAAATACTGGTGTCCAGAGCATTTGGAGCACACATTTACGCGGGACACTAGTGGTCAGTGAGAATCACTTCTCGATTGCAAAGAGTTAAACACCTGCCCTGACCAGCTGGTCGGTGTCTTAAACTTATCGAATTCGGCTTTTAAATTTTTCCGGTGGGACCTTCTGTGATCGGGTATACTACCATTCTGGTCAAAATGCTAAGGAAAATGGAACGACTGCGCGCCGCCTGTTTGCGAGTGGCGGTGGAGGTGGCTATATGTATGTCCCCGTTTAACTTTTTTAAAGGATGCTCAGATTTTCATTTTTTCTTCCTTTTTTTTTTGTTTTTAATGGTCTTATTTGCTGTTGGCCCAGTTTTAATTACATTACGAACGAAAAATGAAATGTCTGTCTGTTTTCTTGTCTTTACTTTTTACTTTTTGAGCTTTATATGTATATATATATGTAATTTGGGCCTGTGAATTCTGCCCTGGTTCCACAAATATTTCCATTTTTCCAATGTTTACTATATTTTCAATTCCTTGTCTCACTTGTTATGACGACCTGCTTCAAAGAATTTTATAAAGTTTAATACATCATTTTTAATTTGCATAAAAATTCATTTATAATTTGTATATTCACAATTGTTGATGATAATTTGTATTAGTTTACAGTGGTTTTATATATAATATTACTTTCGTAAAATTGAACAACCGTCATGAATTTTGATTATGGTTTTAAGGTACACAGTACTACTTTACATTTTCAAAATAATCGTTGCATGGTGTACAGTTTTCAAAAAAAAAATTATACAGGGTGTCCCAGGATTATTAGGACAAACTTTAAGGGGAGGTAGGGGACATCACAAGGATTCAGATTTGCTTAGAAACCATGCCATGGTTGGAAACGGCTTCGTTCGTCATTAGGTGGTGTTGTTCACAAGACCCACGCTCTTGGCCACCACGCTCTCCTGATTTAAGCAGCATAGATTTCTTTTTTGAGGCTGCTCTGAAAAGGGCTGTGTACACAACATGTGTGGAATCCGATATGGATCTGGTTGCAAGACTCGTCTGTGCTGCTGCGGATGTACAACAAAATACAGGTGTATTTGAGCGTGTTCGCCAATCCATGGTCCGACGGTGTAATGCATGTATCGTTAGCAATGGTGGAAACTTTGAACATCTTTTGTGACATTTTCACATATCATCTACCACAGCACATGTAATATCTTTGACCAATAAATTATTTCAGATGATCTGTCTTGTGTCTCTTCGTTTCTTGTACCTGTCATACTACTTTCCCATGACGTTTCCGACCATGGGCTGCTAAATCCTGGTGATGCCCCCTACCTCCCCTTAAAGGGTGTCCCAATAGTCCTGGGACACCCTGCATATTACTTTCTACTATCATCTATCAGCTACTTCTTGTCAAAGTAAGAGATATTGACAATAGTGGGATTTAAAATGAATGTGGAGAATAGTCTGCATCGGCTCGTGTAAATAGATTTTACACGACCCGAAAAGCGGGTCGTGTGGAGTTGGTGCTAATTTTTTTAGTTACAGATCGTGTTCGGGTCTGATTGGTTCTATTTGCCTCAGCCTTGTTTTTTGATTCGTATGATCGTATTCGGTATCCTATTTTTTTTTTAATATATATGTATATATATGTATATATATATATATATATATATATATTGTTTTAGATGAAAAAACTATGCATTTGAACATAAATGAGTATAGATATGTTCATTTTTCTACTTAAAAGGTAAAATTGATATTAGAGATATAATTATAGAATATTTTTTCATAAGTGTATTAAAATATGGATTAATTTTGATTAATTTTGGGTTTCGGGTGGAAGTGCAAAGGTTTCGGGTAGGGTTTCGGGATGAAGAAATTTATTTTGTCGAGTTCAAGTCGGGGTAAGGAAGGGTAAACAAAAAATTTTAGTGACGTTCGGATCGGGTTTTGGATTGACTTTAAATATAATGTTTGGGTTCGTATTGAATATAAACCCGATACGTGCAAGATCCGTGTAATTTAATAAAGATAAGGCATAAGAGTAAAGTGTTGCCATAAAAATTTGAAAGTAAGAAACACTTTAAGTAATTTTTATCCTTAAAAATTGAATGTTCAAAGAAGCACCCATTTTTTTTTTTTTCTTTCTTTCCTTTTTTTTTTTTTTTTTTTTTTTTTTTTATTGTAACTTTTTAGTACTCGTTTTTTCGAACTAAATATCTTGTTGCACTCCAGTAAAATAAAGAAAGCCAATTCATTTTATTTTTAATTTTTGAAAATGAATCAATTATTTAACGCGCTTGGATATGGGTGTGGGTCACATTCAGCATTTTCTCATGTGATCCTCGTGTGACATCTGATATGCATTAATTCATATTCATGTTTAAAATAAAACTTATTTTCTATGATCAGAGTTCATGCGGTCTTGCTGGGAATAAATCTTGATAAATAAAACATAAATATATATATTTTCCCATGGAAACTTACTTTCAGAGAACAAAAAAAAAAGTGCCCAGTTCAACTGATGGTATTGAGCTCACAGGCTATTCACACTAATTGTATATTATACTCTTATTTATGTCTATTATTCATAAAATAGAACTCACTCTTTTTGAGCAAAACGATAAATAATCAGGGAAGCGCCTTATCAGAATAAACGGGTGTACCAAATTCGAAGCAAATCGAATAATTCCGCATGAAAAACCCATTTTTCTAAATTAAGGAGAGAGGGGGATCAGCCCCAGTTCCCCTCTGTATACTTAACTAACGAACCTCCAAATCTAATCAGGGAAGTGCCTTATAAGAATAAACCGGTATACGAAATTTGAAGCAAATCGGATAATTCTGCATGAAAAACCCATTTATCTAAATTAAGGGGGATTAGCCCCCGTTTCCTATTTTATACTTAACCAATGAACTTCCAAATCTAATCAGGGAAGCGCCTTATGAGAATAAACCGGTATACCAAATTTGAAGCAACTCTGATAATTCTGCATGAAAAACCCATTTATCTAAATTAAGGGGAGGATTAGCCCCTCCCCCGAACTACCCTTTGTACTTAACCAATGAGCCCCCAAAACTAATCAGGGAAGTGCCTTATCAGAATGAACCTATTTACAAAATTTGAAGCAAATCGGATAATTCTATCAAGAGTTATCGCGTTACGTACATACATACATACATACAGAACTTACTGGCACATTATCTCTCAGGCTTTGATAGTCTGTGAGCTAAAAAGCAGTGTTTCTTTTCAAATTATCCATATGAAATTAACAGTGAAATTTTAAATGAATTTTTTCTGAAAGTAATTTGCCTTTATAATTGTATCTATATTGTTACCTTTTGTTGTGGATCTAAATAATTTTAAAAAAGGATTCTACAACGCTATCTTCTGTACAAGCAAAAAATGTTTATACCTTTGCATTTAAAGGTCACAAGAAGTAAAAAATTTCATCCGTTTAGTGTAAATTTTGGCGCACATTTTTGGTATTATGGATGTATTATATTGACTGAAACAGTTTTTTAACATTTTCTGACACATTTGAAAACGGTTCATGACTATTTTTCTGTCTCTCTGCCCGCACTCTAACTTTCGTAAATATACTTGAATTTCAAGGAAATTGATTGTATGATATACATTTTCCCTACAGCAGCATATTCCCCATTGAAATTGGAGAGAAATGGAGATATACCATTCCTTTACTGTACGGGTACACAAAATAAAATCGGATACATTACGGTCTACGGCGAATAATTGATTTAAGTACATGTTACTGATTTTACACTACTTCACACATTATGAAATTAATATAATATTATTTAGTAACAGACGCGCCAGGCGTTGCCCGAATTACCTTAAATATATCTAAAATTACCTGAACCTTTTGATTACGGGCTACGAAGAAGACTAGTTTTTTATTCATTCGTACCACAATTTCCACAAAAATTTCTCTTTAAATTATTCTAAGTCTATGGAAGAGAATAGTTTTTAAAAAGTGGTGCGAATAGAATAAAGTAATAGTCTCTGGGATGACATATGTCCCAACCCCATAATCAAAGGGTTAAATGTAATATACAAACGAAACTAATGATGGAGTCCCTGCTGCCTCGGCATTAAACTGGACGAAGAAGAAAACGGCAAACAATATAACGGTCACCTAAAATTACCTAAATATAATTTACAAGCATGTCTAGAAATGGGGGTCTCGCTGCCTTCGCCAACAGTAGCCGAATGCAGAAACAAATAAATAGAAATCCTCTCCTTCGTCGCTATAGACATCGATTTGAGATATTTTCAGTTCACAAGAATAGTAAAAAAAAAATGAATGGGTAAGATTCTAAATGGAAATAGATTAATGAAAAACAAAGTCCTTATTTTCGGCGGAAAGGGAGACTTAATCTCAAAAATTCCAAAAATCGCTGTACGAATCCTGAATAATTATTATTGAAAAGAGGACAAAATCCACTACATTGAGGCTAAGCTATTAAATTTGGATTGCTTTTATGGCTAACTTTCAAAATGGCTAACTTCCAACTTTTTGATGAAACTTCAAAAATCAGGAAAATACGCGAAACTATGCCTTTAATATATAAAATAACAAAGAAAACAAAAATATGGGTCTCGTGTGCTCTGGGACATGTTTTGTATATGTGGAATCAAATTTGCAGGCATCAAAGTGCTGTAGCTTAAAAAAAAATTGCAGAATTTTTAAAAATCGCTCTAGAAATCCTGAATAATCATTTTTGAAAAGAGGAAAAAATTTACTACATTGGGGACTAGGAGATTGAATTTGGATTACTTTTATCACTACCGCTCAAAATTGGAGAAACTTCAAACTTTTTGACGATACTTCAAAAATCGGAAAAGTACGCGAAACTACGCCTTCCATGTAAAATAACAAAGAAAACAAAAATCTGAGTCTCATGTGCCTTGGGACCTGTTTGTGTATGCGGAATGAAATTTGCAGACATCAAAGTGCTACAGATTCTTGTAGGCATCGCGGAGGGGCAAATACCTACGCCTGCCTTTTCACCTATATCTTCATTATTATAGATAAGAACTAGAACTTGTATCCTATCGAAAATACTGAGTATAGAGGGAACAGAAAAACTTGATTTCATTTTCGTAATTATTTCAAGTGTGCTTTCACGATGCTACACTATTTCTAACATGATGAATTTGATAATATTACAAATTTTAATTGCTTAAAAGACGTACAACCAACAGAGTGAAAAAGTACCCAACCCGGGACTCGAACCTGGATCATCGGTATAACGTACCGACGTTCTAGCAACTGAACCACTTGAAAAGATGCCCAGCCTGGCACTTCTCACTATCACATGTTGGCAAGGCTACAATCGCAGCACAAGATGGAATAATTTTCCGTGAGCCACCGACTCTGGAGCAAACACAAAACTAACGAGAATCCAGCATCGATGAAATTGAATAAATCTATGTAATTCTTGGAAATTTTTCGGTAGAAAATTTCTCACGCCTTGCATACAATAATATTTCAAATTTTAATTGCTTAAAGGGCGTACAGCCAGCAGAGTGAACATATTTCGCTCTGTTGGCTGTACGCCTTTTAAGCAATTAAAATTTGAAATATTATTGAATGTAAGGCGTGAGAAATTTTCTACAGAAAAATTTTCAAGAATTATATAGATTTATGATGAATTTGTTATATATTATTTGGGTGCTCAGTAACATATTACTTTTAAAAATGGTGCATGTAACTTATATGTTCTGTTACAGAGCTGCTTAAAAATTCAGGTTCTTTATCCTCTACGAGCGATATTCGCAGGATAATGCGTTTTCAAGCCTAATAAAATTTTAGTACATTGTTTGGTGTATATAAATTATGTAGCGTCTGATCAAATTCATTCGAAGATTGACTTCCAATACCGTAAGTAGTAGTGACACCTCATGGATATTTTTGGAACTTTTATTTTCACAACCGGAATTTCCCTGCCATTTATAGAAGTGAAATTCGCTTGAAAAAATACAAGTATGTATGCATACGTCCACAATATTAGGTTGTGTTAAACACATACCCATTTCAAAATTAGGAGCCTTCAAATATCTCATCTTTAATTAAGGTCACTCGTTATACAATACAATGATCATTTGCGAAATTAAGTAACAATTTTTTTTTACCATCAATTTTAGAGCTTACCTGTCTTCTCATAACTGACTTTTTCATAGTCCAAACAAATTAAATACACCCTTGATTTCTACGATATTGTTGAAGTTTTTAAAATCCATTTTTATACGGAACTTTTAAGAGGAAAGTCAAAATTAGAAAAATTGTAATTTTTAAATAACATATTCTTAAAATAATAATGATTGAGCTCGAAGACCCCACTACCGTCCGATATATGAAACGTACTCCCCCAAAAACTCCGAAACCGTTGGTCCATGTCATAAATTAATTGAATTTAGTTTTAAATTTTTCCGGTGGGATCTTCCGTGATCGGGTCTACTATCGTTCCGGGGAATCTTGAAGGAAGGGGCGCCTGTTCCATTAGTAGTGGCGCGCCGAGGCGATCGGATATTTTATAGCATATATTTTACATGACTCTATATCACAACATCATTAAATATGACATTAAAACATAAAAATATATCAAAGTCATGCTTTTTTGCATGCATAGTAGAAAGATGCAAGTGCGTCACTTTCTTAAAATGATTAGCCTATCAATACATTTTTCAGCACAAATTAATTACATTTTATTGCGATGCAAAATGTTAATAATCTATAGTTCTACTACATTTGTTAACTAAAATAACATACAATTAATTTTACGTTCCCGATTTTCAATAATTGTGCTACTTCAAGATTTCAGTGTGTCTACGGATGCGTTTTACACTTTGATTTTTATTAGCTTAAAAATCTCGTTGTACAGGAGAATACTCTCACAGAAATACTTACTTACCTGCGAATCACGAAACGTTTACATCTATTGCAGAAGTTAGAAAAAATCTCATGTAAAGATACTTATGCAAATATAAAATTATTTTCCAAAACTTATATATAATTTTGAAGTCTAAGTTTTCTGTTACTTTTGCTTGAAAAACACAGATTTAGTAATAATTCTGTACTATTTAAAATAGAGCTTTTATCTAAATAAATCCCAATCAATTTCGATAAAAGGTGTAAAACTAAATCAACCAAAAAACAGGTTTCTCAGTTGTCAAAGTGCTGTAATTTTAGGTTATGTAAAAATAGCGAGATTTTAAAGAATACTTCTTTTTTAACGAATTCCTGTTTTTCGAACTGAGCGAAAAAATGCCCAAGCCGCGACTCGGACCCAGAACCCTTGACTTACATAGTCAATGCTTTACCGCTTTGAGCTGCCTGGGCTGACAACCAGCGGGCATATTTTGCTCATATAACCTTATTGGGGATAACATCTGGTCTGCCATGTAGACATCTCAACAGAATAAGCCGTAGGTAATGGAACTCCATTTAAACGATAGATACGTAGATACACCATTAATATAATAGTTTATCATATTCGAGGATGGAGTAGCACACTTGACCTTTATTCCAACTGAGCGAAAAATGTCCAGACCAGGATTCGAACCTGGATACTTGGCGTGCCGTGCCAATGCCTTACCTATTAGGCTATCCGGACGATACCTGGCTGACATAATTCACTCTTATTTGTTGGACTTGGCTGCGAACTGCAGCGCTAGTTTCATTCATCCGAGCTTTAACTATAGCATTTACATGATGAAAGTGTGTTCTAACACGGAAACTTCTGTATACCATGTATTAGGTCATAATGAAGGGAACGAATATTTTTTCCAACAGGATTAAATCATATTCGAGGATGGAGTAGCACAGTTGACGTACAGTTGAGTAGCACAGTCGAACTTGGATACTTAAGTATCCAGATTCGATTCCTGGTCTGGACATTTTTCGCTCTGTTGGAATAAACGTCAACTGTGCTACTCCATCCTCGAATATGATTTAATCCAGTTGGAAAAAATATTCGTTCTCTTCATTATAATAGTTTATCTGTTATATTATCTATACTGTTATAATAGTGTATCTACGTACCCATTCTTTGAATGGTGTCCATTACCTGCGGCTTATTCTGTTGAGCTGTCTACATGGCAGATCAGATGTTATCGCCAGTAAGGTTATCTGAGTGAAATATGCCCGCCAGTTGTCAGCCCAGGTAGCTCACAATGGTAGAGCATTGACAATGTAAGTCAAGGGTTCTGGGTTCGATTCCCGGCTTGGGGATTTTGTTGCTCAGATGAAAAAAAATGAATTCGTGTGATAACTTTACCAATCAGTATGACTGAGTAAAAAATAATTGTGTATTTATTTTTTGCTGGGCTATGAGATACAATTGATAGGCAACTGTTAAAAGAAAAGTTGGTAAAAATATACGTAGGCAAGAACTTAAAATTAGAAAGTAAATATATGTTCTTCGCACAAAATTTCACTAAAAATTATAAAGCTAATATGGAATGTCTGAAAAATGTACTGACAATTTTCACACCCCATCGGATAAATTTTAGACCTACAATTTCGTATCCATAATTTAACGTTTAAAAAAATATGACATTAAATGACATTAAATGAGAAAAAATAGCCTTCTCATTTAATGATAAAATTTTAAAGTCGGAATACCCATAAAAATCATTATGAAATGAAAGAAAATTTTCTATACTTTTACAAGAATTCAACCAAATTAAACTAAAAACTATACTGCTAATTTGATATACATCACGAATATATTTACCTAATCTCAAGCTATCGGTCTGCTTTTTGAGGCAGTTATTACGAAACAGACAGTCCGAAATAATGAAAAGTCTGAGTAACTCCATAGTAAGGTTAGTTGGGGCAACTGGGCCATGATTTTATAATGTGACTCTGGAGCTTCTGACAATTCAGCTTCAAAAAGCTAATGTTCATTTGAATTAAAGTCTGAACTTCTTTTAAATATGTTCAGTTAGGTACCCTCTATCAGATAGAAATGTTCAAAATTACATTTTAATATTTAAAAATATAAAAATATGCATATTTCATCTTTCTTTCCTCATGGGTCCAGTTGCCCCATAAAAATGGGGTAAATGGACCAGGAGGGTCTATGTTCCATACGCGTTTATTTTTTGCCAAATGGAATATCAGGCCCTGTTTGAAAAAGTGTAAACAACTTTAAAAAAATTAAACCAGGCAGATCATGTAAATTATATATCAACTAAAGAGCGTTGTAAAGGAAACCTTTGCTGTCAATGTGTCCAAAAAAAGCACTAAAAGTGAAAATATTAGATTTATTTATACCAAAAACATAAAAATTAAGTAAGTACTTATGTACTTTAGTATATAAATCACATGGGTATTTTAAGGAAAAAAATAGCAAGGTAAATCTATGAACAAACGGCTACGTAAGTACTTAAGTACTTTATCTGTATCCAGGAGTCGCATTATATAGGAAATTTTTATTGTTCTACCAGAACCCTTAATGAGTCACCTTCATGATCGTTTTATTTAACATATTCTAAAGAAAGGTGCCCTGAAGATATTATTTTCAAAATAGTGGTAGGAACAATAAAAGTTTCCATATAGAATGCGACCCCTGTGTATAGTACAATTTCAAGGTTTGGCTATCTCGCTTTCAGGGGCAAGGTACTTGCATTCATAAAATGTTGAAATAATTTATTGACACCTGTATTTACAAGAGAATGTATTTGTAATCAAGTAAAAGTATATTTTCGCGTACTTAATAAAGGTGAAATTTTCATTATAAAATTCCGGTGCCAATGTGGAATTACGGCTTAAACTTATGCGATGCCATAACGGCATCACCGCCTCTCAAGGGGTCAAGAAATTTGGTTTGATACCACCCTATATGCATTCTTTTAGTTTTATTACGTAATTTTAGTAAGGTATTCTATAATTTTCTTTATTGTGAGCAAAAAACAATGGAGAAATTTATTTCACGTAGTAAGAGAATCTCAAAAAAATTATTTATAACTATTGTAGTAACTGAATCCAGCATGGTCCAGTTACCCCGGATACATGTCCCAGTTACCCCATTCTTGAAAAATTTATGGGGTGACTGGGACACCGCGCTTACATTTGAAATATGAAGTACATATGTATAGATACCTAATAATATTAATGTAGTTATATGCCTAATCTTTAATAAAAAAGCTTTTTTAATAAAAGTACTTACAGTATTTTAATAAAAAGCCAAGGAAGTTCAACCATATTTACGTTGTTTAAAAAGAAAAAAGAAACGTAAATTTTTCACAACCTATCGCAGCAGAGTTATGCGAGAGTTATGATTGAGTTGACACACATTGTTTTAGGAAGTAGGGATTAAGGTGCATTGTTCACAAAAGCTAAAACTTAAAAAACATCAATAGTATTTTATAAAATAGCCTATGACCCAGTTATCTCGTGGGTCCAGTTACCACATCTAACCTTAAGCCTAAATGGACGTTTCGACAAATATTAAAGTTTCAAAATGTATATAAAGAAATCAAATATGACTCGAACTTTTCGAACATTTTTATCCAACTGAACATTTTGTTTCTTTTACAGATAATTATTACATTTCTAAACTATGAAAAATTCTGATATTTTCATTACGTGCTTGTAAAGCTATATCCTGCACGCAGTACCGTAATTTATATTCCGAGATTTAAAATTTTTGAGTAAGAACAAGATGTACGAGAATAATTTCCTTCCTTATTTGATATTTTGCAACAAAAAACATAAGCAAAAGTTTAATAACAAAGTGTCAGAGCTAAAATGCTTTCATTTAATATAAAGTTCGACAATTCGATTTTTTTGCACATTTAAAGAGCATTGTCCCATAAAGAGATTGATATTCTTCCTTATTTATTTGTTTTCCTTTTCCAATCAGTAATGACAAATTTCTTTTTCAAAGAGAACTTTAAGAATATTTATGTTTGAAATGTTACATAGCTTTTATCCAGTTAAGATGAAACAAATAGGTGCCTTTTACAAACGTTTTTATGGCTTCGCCTATTTAATAAGAAAAAAATCGGGTGACTTCATCTAATAGGTTAAGATTTGTTTACTAGTATCTACATTTAGTCTTGAAAATGCGCTCTAAACTTCAAAAGGAAATAATGTTGGTTAACCCTCTAATGCCCACGGCAGAATGCGTTCCAGAAATTGCGTGATTCAAATAGTCGGAATTCACACCAGAAAATCTGAATAGTAAATTTCAGACACTGAAATGGTTGTTATTAAACAAGACAAAATTTTCTATTTAAAATTTCTGGTGTAAACACAGAATATTTGAATTTAAAAAAATCCCCTAAATCGGGAACCCTGATGGTAGCATAAATGCTACCATGGGCATTAGAGGGTTAAGCAGTCTCTCGACGTTTCATTAAAGCAGAAATTGAAAACATTTTAGGAAATAATGTTGTTTAACCCTATAATGTCCATGGCAGAATGCGTTCCATGAATTGCGTGATTCAATCGAACTTCATATCAGAAAATCTGAATAGTAAATTTCAGATAAAGAAATGTCTGTTATCAAATAAGGCGAAAATTTCTATTTAAATTTTCTGGTGTAAACGCAGAATATTTGAATTAAAAAAAAAAAAAAAAAAAAAACAATAAATCGGGAGCGCTAAGGCATTAGCAGTCTCTCGACGTTTAAAGTGGAAATTGAAAACATTTTAGGAAATAATGTTGGTTAACCCTCTAATGCCCATGGCAGAATGCGTTCCAGAAATTTCGTGATTCAGATAATCGAAAATCATACCAGAAAATCTGAATAGTAAATTTCAGAAAACGAAATGGCTGTTATTAAATAAGGCAAAAATTTCTATTTAAAATTTCTGGTGTAAACACAGAATATTTGAATTTAAAAAATCCACGAAATCGGCTCATGGTAGCATAAATGCTATTATGAGCATTAGAGGGATAAGCAGTCTCTCGACGTTTCAATAAAGCAGAAATTCAAAACATTTTCGCAAAATATCATTCCCTGTATTTTAACTTTTGCTTAAATCCATGTGTGTCATTTAGGTAAGAAATAAAACTGCGGGATTCAACCTGGGCTTCCCTGGTTACAGAACATAGATGAAAACCTTTTTTTTTATTATTGAAAACTTTTTAATTTTTTTTACATTATATATAGTTTTAGACTGCCCACTAAAAACATCAAAAAGCATTTCTTTCTGAAAAATATCAATAATGTATTCAAAATCAATAATGTTTTGAAATTTATTTAAATCGATACATTCTTACCCGTATGAAAGGAGTTAATAGCCGAATAAAATCACCAAAGATTTATTTAGTTACAGCAGCCTTTTTAATTATGATTATTTCAGTTTTTTAAACACATAGTTCAATAACATGTGTGTTAAATTTCTATTTTATTTATATTATTTTATTTATCCATTGATGATGATTTAATTTCGTTATAGACTATACGCCGGAAATACATTAAGATAAACGCACAAGTAGTCAGGTCACTTAAGGACATTTTTCTAATTATTATTAAAGTGTTAGTGAATTCCAAAATAAATATTTTTTTTTTAGCTCAGCCCTAACCTTCATGTATCATAATATAAAAAAAATTACCTTCGTCAGTAAATTGAGATACAGTTTTCAAACAAATTATACTTCAAAGAACTTTATTTTCCTATTCGACAATGTAAAAATTTAAGTTGTGCAATATTTATAAGTTAAAAAATTGTAGTTAAAAAAAGTAAAATTTATTGGTCAAATGTGGACACCGTCAAAGTGACGTCGGCTTTACTCACGGTCATGTTTTTCTTTATAATATAGGTGTTGTATTTAAAAAGGAATAAAAATAAAAACATGAGCGACATTAATTTTGTAAAAATCCTGGTGCAGAGATGGGTGTCCTCATTATTTGTTTTAGAAGAGAGGGCCATGTATCTTTGTAAGGCTATTAATGACGCATTTCTTCATCGTGAAAGAGTATTTTCATAAAACAAAATGTTTTTTGCGAACATTTTGCATCTGGGGATTTTGAACATTTTGCATTTTGCATTCTTTTGGGGAGTTATGACGCGTCTGAACACTGTAAAAAAGATTAGGTCTCCGAAAATATCATATAACATCTTCCGAGTTACCCACGATTCCGAAAGGCGTTCCTTTCTCTTCAACAATCTCAGAAACCAATAAATTTATAAAATTTAAATTAGCATTTTGGAAAAAAAAGTTTATTTTGCTGCCCATATTTTTCATAAACGTTTCCGAGTAGTATTTAATGTGTATTAATCAATTTTTTCAACCCGGTATCAGCCCGAAATGTTGGTTTAACCCTGTGTTTCTCGTATGCTATCAATTCTAAAGTTTCTTGCTAGATCAAGAAACTTAAAAGAAAAAACACTGTAGAACTAATTACGTGTATACGGCACAAAAATCTTCTATATATTATGCATATGTAGTCACCATCTGTCCCCAAAATAAAATACACCATATATTTTAATTGTCAAATTGTCGCTAAATCGGGAACCCTGATGGTAGCATAAATGCTACCATGGGCATTAGAGGGTTAAGCAGTCTCTCGACGTTTCATTAAAGCAGAAATTGAAAACATTTTAGGAAATAATGTTGTTTAACCCTATAATGTCCATGGCAGAATGCGTTCCATGAATTGCGTGATTCAATCGAACTTCATATCAGAAAATCTGAATAGTAAATTTCAGATAAAGAAATGTCTGTTATTAAATAAGGCGAAAATTTCTATTTAAATTTTCTGGTGTAAACGCAGAATATTTGAATTAAAAAAAAAAAAAAAAAAAAAAAAAAAAACAATAAATCGGGAGCGCTAATGGTAGCATAAATGCTACCATAGGCATTAGCAGTCTCTCGACGTTTAAAGTGGAAATTGAAAACATTTTAGGAAATAATGTTGGTTAACCCTCTAATGCCCATGGCAGAATGCGTTCCAGAAATTTCGTGATTCAGATAATCGAAAATCATACCAGAAAATCTGAATAGTAAATTTCAGAAAACGAAATGGCTGTTATTAAATAAGGCAAAAATTTCTATTTAAAATTTCTGGTGTAAACACAGAATATTTGAATTTAAAAAATCCACGAAATCGGCTCATGGTAGCATAAATGCTATTATGAGCATTAGAGGGATAAGCAGTCTCTCGACGTTTCAATAAAGCAGAAATTCAAAACATTTTCGCAAAATATCATTCCCTGTATTTTAACTTTTGCTTAAATCCATGTGTGTCATTTAGGTAAGAAATAAAACTGCGGGATTCAACCTGGGCTTCCCTGGTTACAGAACATAGATGAAAACCTTTTTTTTTATTATTGAAAACTTTTTAATTTTTTTTACATTATATATAGTTTTAGACTGCCCACTAAAAACATCAAAAAGCATTTCTTTCTGAAAAATATCAATAATGTATTCAAAATCAATAATGTTTTGAAATTTATTTAAATCGATACATTCTTACCCGTATGAAAGGAGTTAATAGCCGAATAAAATCACCAAAGATTTATTTAGTTACAGCAGCCTTTTTAATTATGATTATTTCAGTTTTTTAAACACATAGTTCAATAACATGTGTGTTAAATTTCTATTTTATTTATATTATTTTATTTATCCATTGATGATGATTTAATTTCGTTATAGACTATACGCCGGAAATACATTAAGATAAACGCACAAGTAGTCAGGTCACTTAAGGACATTTTTCTAATTATTATTAAAGTGTTAGTGAATTCCAAAATAAATATTTTTTTTTTAGCTCAGCCCTAACCTTCATGTATCATAATATAAAAAAAATTACCTTCGTCAGTAAATTGAGATACAGTTTTCAAACAAATTATACTTCAAAGAACTTTATTTTCCTATTCGACAATGTAAAAATTTAAGTTGTGCAATATTTATAAGTTAAAAAATTGTAGTTAAAAAAAGTAAAATTTATTGGTCAAATGTGGACACCGTCAAAGTGACGTCGGCTTTACTCACGGTCATGTTTTTCTTTATAATATAGGTGTTGTATTTAAAAAGGAATAAAAATAAAAACATGAGCGACATTAATTTTGTAAAAATCCTGGTGCAGAGATGGGTGTCCTCATTATTTGTTTTAGAAGAGAGGGCCATGTATCTTTGTAAGGCTATTAATGACGCATTTCTTCATCGTGAAAGAGTATTTTCATAAAACAAAATGTTTTTTGCGAACATTTTGCATCTGGGGATTTTGAACATTTTGCATTTTGCATTCTTTTGGGGAGTTATGACGCGTCTGAACACTGTAAAAAAGATTAGGTCTCCGAAAATATCATATAACATCTTCCGAGTTACCCACGATTCCGAAAGGCGTTCCTTTCTCTTCAACAATCTCAGAAACCAATAAATTTATAAAATTTAAATTAGCATTTTGGAAAAAAAAGTTTATTTTGCTGCCCATATTTTTCATAAACGTTTCCGAGTAGTATTTAATGTGTATTAATCAATTTTTTCAACCCGGTATCAGCCCGAAATGTTGGTTTAACCCTGTGTTTCTCGTATGCTATCAATTCTAAAGTTTCTTGCTAGATCAAGAAACTTAAAAGAAAAAACACTGTAGAACTAATTACGTGTATACGGCACAAAAATCTTCTATATATTATGCATATGTAGTCACCATCTGTCCCCAAAATAAAATACACCATATATTTTAATTGTCAAATTGTCGCAGAGGAAACGAAAATAGTCATTCGATTGGGAATGATGTCTTCTCACAATTTATTTATCATAATTGAAAAATAAGCTCAGGGGGCCATCTTCATACTGACATTGTAACAGACTTTCAATACGAACACTCAATTTTGGAAGCATATTTGCATTATTTGCTAAATTTTACCTTCGGATACCGAACCTGAAGTAAAACAGTTTAGGAATTAAGCTAATTTAAATTTTGGAACCCCTTATGTTACATTCATTTTTAATAGTTGCAAAACAAACTGCAATAGGGGTAATTTTTTAAGTATAATTCAAAAGCTACTTGACGGAATGAGCAGTAATTTTGGATTAAATGTGATTTTTTGTTTTCAAAATTTTTATAGGTTACAATATATTTATTTTTCGAATATTAATTTCAAATTTACATATTGTGAAACTAATATTCAGAAAATACATTTTATTGTAACTTATAAATTTTTTTGCAGAAATCGATTTCTAGAAGCTTTAAGTATTCGAATTCAAAATTACAGCTCATTGCGCAAAGTAGTTTTTGAATTATGCTTAAAATATTACCCCTATTGCAGTTTGTTTTCAAACTATTATAAAAGAATTTAATATTAGGAGTTCTTAACTCTAAATCTACATAATTCCAAAACTCCGTCGCTGAAGGACTTCCCGTTTGATATTCAAAGGTAAAATTTATTAAACAATCTAAATACACGGTTAAAATTTAGTGTTCGTTCAAAGTTTAAAATTTCAGTTTGAAAACGGCCCCCTATGATTTGTTTTAGCATAAGTAGAAAGAAGTTATAATTGCCAATCCAATGGCTATTTTCATTTTCTTCTGTGACAATTTGGTGATTAAAATGTAAGGTGTGTACTTTTTTTGCGGGGGGGAGGGGAGAAGGAGGGTATAAATTGTACACAGACTGTACAAGTTATGTCTGTCGGACGCCGTATTTCTAATGAAGCAACTTAAATAAACGGTAATAATGAGGTAAATTATGAAAAAGAGGAACGAATTATTTCTTCCACGTCATTTCATGGCGAAAAACTGTGCATATAATTGAAATTATTAAAAAATAAATAAAAAAATAAAACTTACAAATTATTGAAAATTTTAATTTTATTTGTCTTTAAGTCTTTCTTTTAATATTTTTTTTTATTTACAATCAAAATGAATTTTTTTTAAGTTGATATCCTGCCTAAAACTTGGCCGAACGTTCGGTAGTGTCTTAATTACTGTTCCTGACATCACTATTAAAAATATAATTTAACGAAACAAAATTTTCAAAATTTTTTCATCCTGAAAATTTCTAGTTCGTATTAATTGATATCAGAATATCATAGGATTTAGGCCTTAAATGACTTTTCTATATCTAAAATGAAACTTTACTATGCATTTGTAGAAGTCGAACTCATAAATGTTGTTAAGGTGTCAAAATCTCCAAAATAAAAATATTTGATAAAAAAATATTTTCAAAAAACTTACAAGGTATTAAGGTGTTTTTCTAAGGTATAAAAATCGAAAGGGAAAATAATATTTTTAATAGCATTTCCCTGTAATATTTTTTAAAGCTTATTTTTAAAAGAAAACAGGTTTTCTTTTCTAAAATGTCTAAGCTTTTAAAAGGTTTCTGAGTGTGTTTCTCTTCCTAGAAAATTGGCGTTGGATTGTTGGAGCATTTGAGGATTTTCATAGAAAAATCTATTTATGACACTTCTCAGCTCATGTTTACAGACAATGAAAGGTTAATGGTTAACGCTCGATATTTCTTTAGTATATTTCAGCAGATGTAGTACGAAATGAGATAATGATAAAGTGAAATAAAATAGTACTTGTCTTAGGAAATTTAAATTTAAGAATTAAGAAAATTATGTTATTTAATCAAAAAAATCGTTTGCGCTAAAAAAGTTTAGCGCTAAAATGCGGTATTTTTTATGGTTAATCCCATCTTATGGTTAATCTTCCATAAGCAGGTTCATAGTCTGGCATATTTTAGCAAACGTAATTTGGTGCAAGTTTTTTTTTTTTTTTTTAATCTTTTAATTGTATTCACGTTAAAGGGTATTGCAGTTGTCACTGCAAAACTTTAAATGGACCCAATCACGGAAGATTAATTACGATTATTAAGAAAGAAGGTGTGGTCTTTCATTCTCATCCATTTGCAGTTTTTTTTTATCCCTGTGCGAAGAGCGAGTACATAACATAATTGAAAAATTATTTTCTATGTTCTGTAATCAGAAAAAAAGCGCGGGTTGGATCCACTGGTTTCAACAAAAAAATAAATTTAGTAAAATATGAAGCGGTTTTTTTTTTTTGTTTTTTTTCAGACGTTCAGAAATGGACTGCGCATTTCTGACGCCGACAGGTAAGTCCGTAGTGGAAGAAATGGTATTTCGTTGCAAATAAAAATACAGTTCGCTCTCTGTTTAACGACTTTCAAGAAACCTCGAAAAATCGTCCTTAAATAGAGATCGTCTTTAAACAGAATTTGTGGAAAAATAATATTTGAAAAACATCTCCCTTCACAGTTTACAGGCTTAGAACTGTCAATACATTTTTCAATATATTGACGTGTTTAGAAATGTAATTATACTGCATACAAGAACAACATTACAGCATACAATGTTACTTAAAGTACAATACAAATATTTATAATACATTTAATTAAATAATCTTACTTACAGTACAATAAAAATATTTATAATATATTTAATTAAACAAATTAAGTTTTTAAAAAATCAAAAAGTGTAGATTGTTTCAGTGGTGGTCTAGTTTTTAGTACCCTTGCTTCAAGCTTCTCAAGAAGGTTGAATGAGTCATCTTCCATATTTTATGAAACGATGTACTGGTGAAGAATATCCAGGGCAGAATTCACATCTGAGTAAGAAGGAGGTGGTGTCTCGCTTTCTGTATCATCAGTTTCATCACCACTTTCTGCATCTGAAGTTGCATTTTCATTTGCGATGTTTCATAAATTTGATCTAAATTTCTGAAGTCGGTTGTTAAAACGTCTTCGTCACATGGGTGAAGTCCATTACACCCTTCTCCTTTATCTGTACTAATCTGAATTGCAAGAAAACTTGTTTTTCTATCAGAGGAAGTTCCCTCGTTTAACATGTTTAAAGGGATCAGAAAAAAAAAACTACTTGAAAATCGTCGTTAAATAGGAACAATTTCGTCTTTAAATAGAGATTTTTTTACTTAAAGGAGCCGGGACCGCAAAATATCATCTTTAAATAGAGATCGTCGTTAAGTAGAGCGACGTTAAACAGAGAGATGACTGTACTTGAAACCTGCGTTGCCCACAAAAATGAGTTGAAAAATAAATCACAAATGGACGTTTTACTCTGGCATGGAAAATTCTCGACTTTAAATTTAGCACTAACTTTCTGGGACAAGAAATTTAATGAAAATTACACTCATTTTAGTTTAATTTTATTTCCTGTAACCAGTGAATTCAAAGAAAATTGTAGAAGCTTTAACGCGCATTATTTTCCACAATACCTAAGCATATTTTATATAGACTGCGACATCCTTTCTTTATAATTGTGTGTGGGTTTTCTTATTTGTGTTTGTTTATTTTGTTCTGTTTTTAAGATTGAGGACATTCGATGCATTCGTATTAAAATATGCGCACAAAATTTCATATAAAATGTTAAACTGCCCACTTAAGGATGTCCTTCATATTTTTATTTTCTCCCTTCAGCATAGCTAAATTTTCTGACACATTCACAAACGCATTTTTGCACAAGACTGGTTAAAATTTGATTACATTAATATTTAATTGTCTAAAAATTGAATAGAGTTTTTTTCTCCGTAAATTGCTATATCTAAAATTATAATCAATTGCTCTCTGATGATGACTTTTCCGGACTGTTGCCTCCCAAAAATCGGCCCTAAAACGGCAATATTTCAAAATATTTCATGAAAGATCATTTGCATTTAAAGGAAATGGGAAAACGCTGTTTTATTTCTTAGTGTCAGAATAAGAATATCTGTAAATTTTAAGCATTTGCATATGAAAAGGACTGTGGGTGTGTCAGAAAGCAGCCAGTTTGGATTTGAGCCACAGTAGTAATGCTATATTTTACAAATCAAAAGTTATTGTGGAAAAGTGCTAACAACTCCCAAACGCAAAATTCGATCACTTCCATCGATAAATGCATAAGAATCACGCATTTTCGTTTAGATTTCAAGAAATCGAACAACGATTTTGTTTTTTCCTATAAAGGAATTTTTAAGGAACTGTTATCAAATTTGATGTTTTGATCAATTTTCAGGATTCACTACACACACAATTTTTATATGGTATTCATATGGTGGCAATCGGTAGGGTTGCCAGTTTGGCCTTCATTTTTATTCAGTAATTTATAGTTCAAACCAGAAATAAAGAATACTATTTTATATTTTATTTAAGGAGAGACATTTACCGATCACATAAAGTAAAAATTCTTCTTTCGAATTTGCCGGTGTGAATTTGAAATTTTGGATTAAAATTGGAGGTCAAACTGGCAACCCTGGCATTCGGCTGTAATAAAACATCCACACTGTAAATTGAAATGTCTGAAATTCAGACACTTAAGTGCCTGAAACGGAGTGTTCGAGTTTCAGACGTTTTAAAGTGTCTTTTTTTCAGACACTTTTTGCGTCTGAATTTCAGACACTTCAAACGTCTTAATCGGAGTCATTTTTTTTGTAACCTTTATACGTAGCCATATTTGACCACGTTGAATCCTAGAAAAATATAGGTATCATGAGCCATGGTCCTGCATTCCCTTCAACATTCCCGAGGAGTCCGCGATTCAAAAGGTTTACTGCATTGAGACTTTTTTTTTATCTTATTCAGCTTTAAAAGTCAAAAATATTGATTATAATCATTACAATGTCAAAACAGATTTAAAATATAAGTTCTTCAAAATTACATATCTAATTTGGGGCCCTTAAAATTGTACGGGGAGGGGAGGGGACACTACCCAGTTTGCCCATACTTTAATCCAGTCCTGTTGCAAAAAATCCAAGCCTGCATTATGGTTCGCTAAATAGAAATGTCAGGTATTTGGGAATGTCTGTTATGGAGGTTAATGGACATTCCCTAATACCAGACATATCTATTCAGCGAAAATCTTTTTTAATTCAGAATGCATACATATTTGTAGATTTTTGCCTCACAAAAGCAAATTTCGATTATTGAAGATCCGATTATCCGGGTCCCAAAGTGTTAGCTATTTGGATAAATATATTTTTTGTTTCTAATCTTGTTCTACTCTAAAAGTTCAAAGTATTCATTACAGACAGAGTAATGTC